>VZSC01007697.1:96916-136801 GCA_013398225.1 Steatornis caripensis
TTAGCATGGAGTTAGGGTAATATATAGCTTGGAAAATTATTCACTTGCACCAAATAGTGGTTAAAGCAGCTCTTACACTGTAAAGATGGCTCAGTCTTGCATTTTTTGAAAATAGCCTTTGCACCGTACTTTTCTACGGTCCCTTTCCACAATGCAGCAAACATTTGGAGTAAACCAGACGTTTCCCCAAAAGGAATTTACACTAATATGAACTTCCAGAAAATAAGTAAATGAGCATCTGCACCTCTGATTTCTACCAAAGCTGATTCTGAAATTCAACTTCAGGTTATTTGGGTGTTAAATCTAACCCGACCACATAATTTAGGGGTTAAATCTGATCCACTTTCATAGCTCAGAAAAATCCACAGAAACTGTAACCACCTCAAGGGAATATTTTGACAAAGATTATCCGTAAGGGTCAGAGGGTGTGACGTAAGGCTTTCTCACAACACCAAGGGATTACGAAGAAGTAATTAATATTTCTGTAACTACCATATGCTCCACAAAGTTAAAGATACCTTTAAAAGATTTGCCACCTCTTTGCTAATGAACAAAGATAGTAGAGGAACACGGTATTTTTGTTTGTTTTAAATATTGCTTGCAATATGTAATAAACAGTATGCTTGTGTATAATTGTGGCAAAGATACACCACACACGCAAACACGTATATATACGTACACACACGCATGGCACACTAGCCCTACAGGTTGCCACTTCCACCAACAGTTACTTTACAGGATGGACTCAGTGGATAACATTTCTTCAGTTAGTTGGAAAACACAATACAGCTGGATCCATATTTCAGCTACTGTTCGTACATTCATTTTAATGGTCAGGAAAAAATATATTTTATTAAGTTTTGCTGCAAAACAAAGAGACAAAAATGAAATACCTTTTTCTCGTGTCTTAACTATTACTATTTATTTTCTTTACACTTCGATTGGAGTATGTAACACCTGCCTTTGGCATTATGGATAGAAAGCTCAGGAGTCTCTGAACACATGGTTGTGCCCAAAAAAAAAAATGGAAGAAGAGTGTCACTTAGAGGTTAGAAATGTTTGTTGTAACATGTTTTCTCCAATCAGTGGTCACTACTTCATCTCTAAGGCACACGCTCTGTCTTTAGGATCTCATTACATCCAGATTTGCCTCTGTCAGTCCAAGTCCTTGTTGAGCCCGTAAGTACTAGTTCAGAGAGCATGCTGTCTTAGGACATCACCTCCCTACCACTGCCAGGCACCCAGGAGAACTGACACTATGCCTGATCTCCTCTGGTATCTCCTCACACGAAGGAGCTTTGCCACTGCCTGCCAAGATACGAAGAATCTCCTCCTACAGCACGTCCTTTCAGAGCAGTGCAAGGCTGCAAATCTGACACTGCAGGGCAGCAGACACGACGCGGTCACTGGAGTTGGATGCTGTTGAGAACACCTGCATACGGAAGTCTCTTCTGCCTTCAGTAGACAGGTCAGTGTTCTTTACTTCAGGTCTGTCTGATGGATGAGCAGCACAGGGTGAGGGGGCCGCTTGTCCTCAAGCACCGCTCCTTGGCCTTGTGACGCTGTAAGGAGAGGGGACTCCTTCCACCTAAGTCACACCAGTTATTTGCTTCCCTCTCTCTCAGGATGGCTTTGCGGGTAGCCAAACACATCAGCCTGACTAGCACTTCTCATCTAAAATGCAAACAAAAAGGAAGTAAAGAAGGGAGGCGGGAATGGGAAGGGAAGCAAGCATATCCTTAGACAAAGATCTGAATCCTCTCCCGGATAGCCTGCCGGCAGATGGGGCAGACGGTAAGGGCTGTGCTGCAGTCTGGGCAAGAGCCATGTCCACACTGGAAGACCAGTTTGATTTGGTCATCGATGCAAATAGGACAGGTGATGCGCTCTTCCATCTGCCGATAGCGGTTCTGCAGCTCCTCCATGAGCTTCCTCTGATCCGTGGATTCAGAGCTTGGGCTGCACTCCACCTCGGTGCTGTCTGCAGGGGCGGAGAGCAGGAAGAGAGTTAGTCACTACTGCGCTCTGCCTCACGCAGTGTCTCTTTAGTCAAGAGCAGCAATTAGTTCAGACTAAAGTCTCTTCACTGAGCCTATCCAGGGATTCCTCAAATAAAAAGCCTGAGAAGATGCTTTTTACAGACTGGCCAGTGTTGCTTTCCTCCATTTAGTTGCTCAGTTGGTTTGTGTGTGCACATGTTCTTGTTTGAGTGAGTTTGGGTTTTTAAAGGAAAAAAAAAAACAAAACAAAACCTTGCCTAAAATGTCCTGCCTAAAGTGTTCTGGAATGTGCTGTTGCTACCTGCAAGTAAAAACATTCAGAGCTGGTTGGGATGTTCTGCCATACTAGTCCAGGAAACCTTACAGTGCTATCAGCACTATGTTCTCTCAACCTCCTGTTCACATCTGGGATTCAAATTTCTGGTGAAGTCTTTCAGGACACAAGTGGTAAAACAAAAAGAAACCATTTGATGTCACTCATGTTGACGTTTGCATACATGAAGCTACACAACTAGAGTCATTGGACAACTGCCAGCTTAGGTAAACAGACTCCTCCTGGTTTCAGCTTAATAGAGCCACTGTTCATCTTCTGCTCCTTGATCTTTCATTAGGTAGCTTTACACTTCAGTATAGATGTCCCTTTTCTTAACATTGTGGAATTAGTTGCACTTCAGTGGTGCAAGAAGTTATTTCAAATCCATAAAGGTGAAGCAAGTTTGGGGACAGGGAGCTTGCTAAAAGCAAACACTGAAGACATCACTGATAGGGAAGTCCTGCTGATATTCTCAAGAGACCTTGATGTTCCTCCTCCAGCAGAAATCTGCATGCAAATGTCTCATTTGGAATTCTCATCACTATTTTGTTGCCAGTCTGTAGCAAAGACAAGTACTCCTGCCTACTGTCAGATAAGCTTGCTACTTTTTGCATTATGGAGTTCCAAAGAGGACTTCTGTCATTGCCAGCTGTGTATGACCAACGCCACGTGACAGACTCTTGGTTCCCCTATGCTCTTGTCCCAGGCATCAAGTCACAAGACCACAGCCTGACTCCAACAAAGGAGTCCACAATGCAGGACACGAGCAGCAGGACATGCAACTCATTTTCATGAGTACTTGCCCTAAGAGTGATCTCAGCTAGAAAGCCATCAACTCTCACAAGCCCTATGGAAAAAAAAAGTCAGCGGGCAACCTATGTTAATTCCAAGGCAAGTGCAAACCTGCTACTGGCTTGCTGACATGCACAACACTGCCCATTCTGGACTCTGAGCAATGTGGACAGAAGACAATCTGTTTAAAACCAGGCTAAAGCCCTTCATCAAAACAATCCAGAGGAACAATTCCTGGATAGCTGGCTAATGCCAGCCCTGCATAGGCACTAACTTCAGCCAAGGGAAAAGCAAGGCTTTAACTTCTCCTTTCTCAGAAGTTTTCACTGTTAAATCACTGCCTGTGAAAATGGTTAGACTGACACATGGAGAACTTGATATTTGCTTTCAATACACATATTAAGCCAGGCACAGGACAAGCATCCTCAAATCTCCTGTCCTGTCTGTGCAGCTTCAGCTTGGCCCGTGACACCCGAGAGAACCTACCTTTTCCTCTCTAAACGCGGTCAGTGCAACAGGCACGCACACATCCCAAAGAAACCAACCACCACCACCAGCAACTTTTTTTAAAGGACTCCCTTTCTTACGCTTATTTCACTGAAAATCATTGATGCTGCTCAAACTAACGCTGTGCAGGACCCTTCCCACAGCACTTAACGGTAGGAACAGCAAACATACCTTGTTTCAGTTTTTTGGTTATTGTCACTTGACATTTGATGCACTTCTTCATTCTCCTGGAGCATTCTACCACGAATGATACAAGAAGAGATTACAATTAAGCCCACTGATGCCAGAAGAGGAAGATGACAGACTCAAGAACATCAGCTTTGAACAACCTGAGACCTCCTTCAATGATTATGAGATTGTTGCTGCATGGAAACGAGGATGCCACCTTCTTTTTGAGCTAGGTCCTAGTCTCTTGGTTTAGTCTTTCCTATGTCAGTAGCAAATACAACACTGTTAAGTCCTCAATGCTCCACACTACTGGAACTGCTGCACTGTGGATCAAAACAGCCCTTTGCTGTGAGGGAAAAGGACACAGCTCTGGCACAGACTCCTTACCAAATTCCCTGTGGTCAGACTGTGAAATGACTAACTTGCTGACATGGCTGAGCAGCCTGCCATTAAAACAATTGAAATTCAAACCAGTAACAAAAGCCAGAGAAGAGGCAAATCTTTGTCAGGAGGTTTTTGACAGATAAAGCACTGCCAGCTAGAAGTGAAACATCTGGCTTTCCTCCTGAATTATCTAGGGCATCTATAAGCACGAGCAAAACTGCCCGGGGTCCCAATCAGCAGGTGGTCAGAACACTCTGTGCTTTCCACAGATAACTCTGGACATCTTATCTAAGATGGTGGTGCTGAAATCATGCTGGGGTTGTTTCAGGACACAAACAGCACAATAGCTTTATGTCTAAACAGAGCTTGATTTACGGGAGTCCAGCTAAGAAAGGTATGTGGTGGAACAAGAAAGAAAAATTTTTTAAAAAGGGAAAGCCAAAACCAGAATGGACTTACCTTCACACACAATACTGTGCTGGCATGGGAAGAAATGGATGAGCAAGGCCAGCTCTGAGCAGACCAGGCACTCTGTGGGGGCTGCCACACTCGAGACACTAAGGTTGGTCATTGTGTTGGGGGTGGTGTGCACACGGCGAAGGCTGCAGGTGATGGCTGAGCTGTCTGAGGAAACCCGCTGTTCCCTGCAACCACGAACATACAATAAAATAAGCCACATACTCCAGGTCCTCCTTCAGCAACCAGGTAACATTGTATTGATTCCTGGCATACGCTCCACACGGAGACAGAGCAGCAGCTGCTCAGGTAGCATAAACTTGGAACCTCTACTGTCCTAGCAGGACCAACTCGCCTGTAAAAGCTGTGATTCTGACTGGATCTACCTAAAAAGAAAGAGAAATAGCAGGGCTGACTAATATTTACACAAGTTGAAACTGCTCTTTTGGACGGCAACAGTAAGGTATCAGTACCATGAGTACAATGGTCTGCTGGGAGGAGTCAGCTTTTAGGAGCTATTTAAAAAGTGTGGCCCTAAGGATCCACCGTATTAGCGTATTCCTGAAAAGTGCCTGGGGTGGTTGTCTGTGAGTTTGCCTCTCACATCATTCAGGCTCGGATTCAGACTTCTGTCCTGGCGTTATGAGCCCCAAATCCAAAGCACTCAGCATTCAATCCATCCACTACTTTTCCTGCCAGCCAGTCACCTGCTAGCTAGGACTTACTACCTAAACTGCGAGAATGATTAATGATTGAACAGAAGGGACAAGGATGCTCATTCACTAGCAAATGTCTTCCGTACTGCCAAGAAGTCCCTGGCCCACTAGGAGTACTGCGAAGGGCTGCTTTGGGGTCTTTTGCTACAAAGTCAGTAAGTTTCTGGGAGGAAACCACTCCGTAGCTTCCTACCAAAGCAGCAGTAGCTTCATTATAAATGCATATAAACTCCAGATACTCTTCCTCTTCTAGACCTATTAATTTCAGACTAACCAAGCAGCTTAAGAAGGTATAGCTAACTATCTTGTGCTGACAGCTCCCGCGTGCGATGCTGGGACACACCACGGTGTACTTAGGCCTAAGATCCAGCATGCAGCACTCTGTCTGCAGTGGCTGCCTTAACTCTGTGGACAAACACCCAAATCCTCCAGTAGAATCTCAACACAGAAGCTGAAACCAGTACACCGTTATGAGAAATGTCAGTTTGAAAGAACTGGCATCCTTCAAGTAAAAAAAAAAACTTAATCCAACCTGTACTCCACTGACAGAATTCCTACGGAAGATGTTTAAAGGGACCCCTTTCACCTGTTATTTACAGTGGACGAGAAGCATGGCTAACTACAGTGGCTGCTGCATGGCTCCTCCTCCAGCAGTAACATGACTGTGGGTCTGTGCCCTCAGCTCAAACACAACTCTGCTTCCATGTTTGCAAAGTCAAAATCCAAACAAGTGTTTCTCAGAACCTGAGATAAAGCCATCTTTGACTTGCTACTCTCCCTTTGGCATTTTCTCAGCTATTTCTCTTATCAGTTGAAAAATAAGCATTCACCTAGCTCTGGAATAAATTCTGCGGATTCTGGTGCCGACTCTTTTGTTGCACTTTCTCTCTGTTTAGACTTTAAATATCTGTAACTGCAGAATCCAACGAAAGTAAAACAGATGCCAGAGTTACTCTGCAAGAGAGAAGTTGCTTTTGGCTTCAGTGGCCAGTCTTCTCAGACTGCCTCAGGGCTCTCTAAGACAAGAGAGCGAGTTTGCACTGAGCAGTATTAATCTGCTTCTCCCAACTCTTTCAAGTGGCAGTATGCACCCTTAAATAACCCCTCCAGAAACACAGGGTCAGTAACCAGCTCCAGACGAAACAGGAGGTGCTCAGACTGACATCCAAAGTGTTTTCCAAAGATGCTTCATCCCTCCTGGAACAGCTGCATGCAGTGACACCACAGTCCTGTGGGAGCACTGTGCATTTTCCAAGGAAGTATACCGTAGCTAGTTTTCAGAGGACATGGTTTACCTGAATTTCTGTGAGAAGTCTTTGATGATCTGGACAATCCTTCCATCTGTAACGAGGTCTAAAGGAGACTTTCCCCTATGGTTTGCATAATGAATATCTGCTCCTTCTTGTGCTAAATAACATGCAATTGCAGTTCCAACATTCAGCTCTACATTTCCAAGAAAGCCAGAAGCCTGCAGCTGAAAGATGTTAAGAAACATTCTCTGTTAATAGAAGAAGTTTCTGTTATGTGGCTTTGATCTGTATCAAATTCTAAACAAAGTCTTAATCCTTGTACTTTCAATTTGAAAGTTCAATTTAGCATTCTTTTTTGAACACACAAAACAGTCCTTCAGCATGTAAATAGCAGATTCAAATCTTGCATTCCAGAAACAAGAGTGCATAAGACCGGTTCTAAGTGGTGCTTATCATTGCTAATCATAGTAATAGGCATTCACTTCTTCAGGTAGTGAAAAGGAAGTACACTGAAGACACCATAATACATACCAATGGATGAACAACTGGTGTATGGAGCCCTAAGTGCCAGCTATTATAAAAAGGCAAGTTTTTGTGTGCCTTATCCAAACTAATTTGAAGTCAACAAACATTTTCCACTGACTTAGAAGATCAGCGCAAGTAAAATTAGATGTGGAGTCGTCTATAACGTCTAGATATGTTACTGTAAACAGTATCAGGAATGACATGCACACATTCCTCACACTGCTGTAAGACTTTCTGCATCCAGCACTAGCTATTGGCTGTCCCTAGCACAAGCTAAGATCAACAGCTAGAAAAGCTGTTATGCAGACTTTCAGTGAGATGATAAAACCCACCCCTCCTGCTGACCCTTCTGGTCAAAGTTGCAGGCAGAGAAATTCAGAAGACACACAAGATTGCTGAGCTGGTGTGGGGTGTCTCTGTGGAATGTCAGTGGCTGAACAAGCCTGAGGGACTGATCCTGGAGCATCTTTGGCCATGCACTTAAGCCATCAATTCACACTATCACCACTGGTACCTTGGTAATCAGCAGAATGGAAGAGCAGCAATGCACGACGCTTTTTTAAGCACCAACAGGTAGAAAGGAGGAATGGGTGGTTTGGCACACAGCACGCAGCCCTTCGGAACATCGGTTTAAATTTATTCTGATTGTTTCAAATGACAATAAAAAGATCTATGCCAAATTTTCCACTGTACTCCCTACAACGCAATCATTCTCACTCCATAAATCAAGTATAACCAATGTTTGCACTGCAAATCTGGTGTGTGCACATGTTGGTACTTACATGGGTGGCAGAACGCTTTGAAGGACTAATTTAATAACTTTGCCAAAAAGCCAGACTAAGCTTCCAGTCCTTGGTGTATCACACAGTTTTCTAGGTCTAAGGCCCTTCCTGGAAGGCCTTATGTATCCACAAATCCAGAGCAACATAGTAAAATCCAGTTCAGGCTTTGTAACAACGTAGCCTTTGTCCTTCAGCCTGATACGTCTCACCTCTCACATTCTGCTCTACATCTGCAGATAACTGGGGTGTTTGTGGTTAGCTAGCCCCGTATTTTCCATGCCATCAGACAGAAATGAATTGTTGTGGTTCTGGGGCATGAATTAAACCCAAGATTCTTGGCTCTGCAACTGGATTCATGACCTTTCCCATGTCAAGAAAGAAGCGCACAATGCTAATAAAAATACCGGGGAAGACAGCATGAATTGTTGTCTGACTATGTGAAATTTTGTGCTATAAATTCAAGCATACTCTCAGAGGATCTATTCTTGCTTTCCCACAAGCAAGAAGGTTTCTTTCCATGCTCCCCATCTGTGCTCACTTTACACCATTTCCCTGCCTTCCTTTGCCCCCTTAGATCTCACTAGCTACTGTCATTCTAACATCAAGCATTTTTTCTGCCCTTGGTGCTGGAGCTTCTCGCACTCCCAGCTCACCTTGGAAAGGAGGGACAACCCCATCTCCCCTTCACGCTTCTCCATCATGACGGACATTAGCTGCTGCCGTTCCAAGGCAATGTGCATGGCTGTGTCCCCGTCCTCATCTTCAGCATTGACATCACTGCCTTCGCTGACCAGCAGTTGCACCATCCCTACATGTCCCTGGATGACAGCCAGGTGCAGCGGTGTCTGGTTACGGTTGTTCTTGAGGTTGACATCACAGCGACCCTTGAAGAGAAGAATTGCATCAGAGTGAGTTGTTGCTGCAGGGTTTTGCTGAACAAGAGGGCTGCAGCTGTGGTGCTTGTTGAGGCCCCAAGTCTCAAGTCCATCTTAGTCAGGACTGCAGTATAGAAACCTTCAAGAGAGCTACGTGACCCAGCCCTCTGTATCTTAGCCACACGGTCCACACACCTCAAATACCAAGAAAGGGCACTTGGCTTGCGATCCTCCCAACTAACACACAGATAACATTTTCCTGGTGATGACAACTCATCACTTCCTTGACACAAACAAATCCTGGAACCACTCCAAGCAAACAGTCATGAACTAGCTCCTCTAAAGCAATACTGATTCTTTGCTGTCTGCTGCGCTTTGATTTCCTCTCTTCAAAGCAAAGAGGAGAAAAACCTGTTCAAATGTGAATTATCCTGCCCCTCTGCCAAACCTGCAGGGGAAGGCAGCAGCAAGGGTTAGAGACAGAGCACCCTTAAAGATATGGCTATGCTAATGCAGTGATTATGGCAGAAATAAAGCAATCATAGTACTAAGCAGTTAGCACTCACAGACATCGCTCTTCTACATCACTCATTTGTAAATCCATTAAAACCTTGTTGAAGTGGTTTGGATCCACTTGTAAAGATGGAGAAACTCAGGCAACAAACCACTGAGAAGAAACAAAACCTACGAGTACTGAGACATAGTTGTCACTTCATTGCCACTATGCCCTGAATGCAGAGGCAGAGGTTAGCTTTGACTCCACAAAAACTGACAGCAAAAAGCCAGGTAGGTTGCCATCCTTCAGTCTGTCATTTTCATTGCTAAAGGATGCTGCTCACCAGGGGCAGCTCTAGCACGCACTTAAGACTGAAGTAAGACAAATAACCTGGGGTAAACATGTCAAAATACTTTGTTCTGCATTCAAATGAAATACATGCCTCCAGACACTCTTTCATGAAAATGAAGAGTGAGAAACCCACCACAGAACAAGCAGTAGCTGGGGAGCTTCAGCACACACCTGCAGTGAGAGGAACTGAGCTCTGACCTGTACCTATGAGGGAGGGAAGGCTCTGAATACAGATCTACACACTTCTTAACGAGCAGGTTACCAGCTTTTCTGAAGTCTTTTCCCTTCATACTCATCACTTCACTGAACATTTCCCAGCAAGCTCCAGTTCCGACCCCCTTTGTTCTAGCCTGCAAGATACCCTTCTCCTCTACTGCCAGTGCCAAAGGAAAATACCCCGAGGAACGCCAACTCCTGTTCTTCAAAGCCTGGCAAACAATGCCAGCTCTTCAAAGAGGCAGAGACATTCTTGCGAGTCCCGGCATTAACTCAATAGTGTTTAGGAAATGTGGGGCTTTGGGAGTGCGACAGATGGGAGTTTTTGGTGGTGGTGGTTTTGTTTTGTTTCTTACCTCTTTGATGAGAATTTCCGCCACTTCTTTGTGATTATTGAGAGCAGCAAGGTGCAGGGCAGTGAAGCCATCTTCCTTTTTGGAGTCAACCAGCTGCCGAGCTCTTGCAAGAATCTTCTTTATGGCTCTAGAGTGTTGCAGGTTAACAAAGACGGAAGGGTTACTTTATCAGGAAGGAAAATAATGCAGAAGAGGCAGACCTGCCTCTTCCGCTCAGTAGTTATGAATGTTCATGTTTTTACAGGCAGCACCATGGGCTGGCCCCTGTGATGCAGAGCACTCCCTCTGTCTCATAGATTGAATTACAACAATCAAACAAAAGCCCTCAGTTAAAATTTACTAAAGTAGGGTAAACTCACACTGCTAGGAAAATAATAAGCAGGTTTATCCTTGGAAGAATTCCAGAGGCTCTCAGTTAGACAGTCTTTTCAAGTACTATTTACTACAGGCCTTCCCCTGTCCTTCCACGTGTGAACCCAAACATCTAAGGAGACTATCCAGAAGCAGACTCGTTTCCCAGCCAAGCTAGGGAGGTATGAGAAAGATGAAATGGGGAAGGCAGGCAGCAGTTTCTTCTGAATGCACGAAGGAGGGAAGGAGGGCAACAGCTATACCTAGCCCTATCTAAACCCAAGAAACGTATAACCAGCCGTTTCCTTCCTAGCTGTCTAGAAGTACATCTGCTACCTTCTTACTGTTAAGACAGCAAGCATGAGTTAACATCTGTAAAAGCAGCAGAACTGAGAAAAGGTCACTTACAGCTTGTTGCCTTTTAGAGCAGAATAGTGGAGCAGGTTGAAGCCTTGACAATTCTGGACAGTGAAGTCTATGTTGGGTACCTCAGTGAGAATCTCAATAACGACTCTGTAATCTGCAGTGATAGCATAATGCAGGGGGGTGTCTCCCTGGGAATCCTATATAAGGATACCAAACGGGAATACAGGTTACCTACCTCAGAGTGTCAAATGAAACAGCTCACCCTGAGGGACAGTTCAAGACAAAAAGATATATACTGTCACCAGATCAGATCAACTGCAGACCAAACATCACTGGCATCCACAGCAGTTTCACATCCTTTGTGAAATCATTTCCCCAGGGTTTGAAACCAGCTGCTGAGTAGAGAGGTGCTAACATTCCTAACTAGCTTTGAGAGACTGACCCAACCCAGTCCCACCATCATACAAGCACACCCTAAAAATGAGCTGGGTCCAATTTACCATCACTGGCCTTCAAGTTCATAAAGGCCAGTCTCAAAAATCTCAGCACTCCCTATTGCTGGGAACTGGAGTGTTTCAACAACACACACTAGCAGCAGGTCAGCTCTCACTGGAAGCCCAAGTCCAGCACAGCAGAGTGCGCTACTGGATTGAGCTGAGCAGACTCATGATGACAAAGGGGCAGACCCAAACCTGGAATTTCAGACTACTGAAGTCAGACGAATACTTCCTCTGTGCAATGCACAGTACAGCATTTGGAGAGAACGACCTTCAAATTCTACAAAGCAACAAATGGTGTAAGACAAAGAAGCACCTCCCCACCTCAAAGAAACCCCCAACACACATCCCCCCAAATCCTTACTTACTGGGAGGTTGACATCACAGTTGAGCTCACAGAGGGTCTGCACCACCTCTGTGAATCCTTGGCTGACAGCAACATACAACGCTGTGCACTTTGCATTGTTCAACAGGTCTGCGCTGGCTCCTTTACCAATAAGCACACGGGTGACCTCAGCTTGGTTTCTGATTTAAAAGCAAGGAGTAAGACACATTAGATTGAATCCTGTGCAGATGCTAAATTCTTCCTCCTTGCAAGGCAACAGAGCTTCTCGGGTTTTGTATCCTCTCAGCCTCATCCCACCTCCTCTTAGTATTAAAAAAAAATCTCATTGCTTAAATCAACAGGAAGTTGACCTAGCTGTGGTGGTTAAATTAGTGCACTAAAAAATGCACCTGTGGCCCTAAAGCTCAAAGGCCAATTTCTAACATAAAGTAAAATCAGAGGAAAGCCTTGATCAACCACACACTCTTCATGCACACTGCCCCTTTGTATCTAGAAATGTCCTTTTGCAGCCCTTTAGGTCTCGTATCAGAGATAGCAAGAAGAAAGATATCCTACCCAAAAGCTGCGTAGTGCAGTGCTGTATCCCCCTCTTCATCCCTCAGGTTGACAGTGGCATGTGCCTGCAGCAAAATCTTCACAACATCTAGATGCCCCTGATAAGAAGCGATCTGCAGGGCAGTTCTGCCCTGGTTCTTTGCGTCAACCTACAGAAACAGCAGACGCACAGCAAACAGCCTGATTAGGAAAGACCTTGCCTCGTGTTCAGGCCTTAGCTCTCTTCCAGAGCAGGCCCAGCAGGATGGAAGTCACTAGCTGCCGAACAATTACAGTCTCAGAAATGCTAAACAGAACCCATGCCCTGTCAGTTCCGCTTTATGTACATCAAGTACAAGGCTAACCTTGCCCCAGAGTATTTCTAAAGGGGAAGGGGACAGCACATTTAGTCAAGCAGGGAGAAAAGCGTGAACGGAGCTGGAAGCCAGGGCTCTAACTACAGCTCTGATGCCAAATCCCTTTATGCCTGCAAGCAGAATACTTCTTGACTTCTCTGCCAACAATTCCTTTCCCAACAGGAAAATGTGTGAGGAGATGAAATTGCATACGGCTTTGAAGATGCCAAGTCCCCACTGTTCTATGTTACTCCAGGTACACTAGCAGGCACAACGGCTGGGGGTATATCACAGCATTGAAGTGCTGCAATGAGATTTTTTGAGAATTAAAGGGACTGAAGAACAAAGACTGCATGAAAGGCAAGGGAAGAACAAAAAAAGGAAAAGAAGCTACTGAAATCAGCGGGAGGCTAAGGAGAAGAGATGAAGGAGCTAGCAAAACCTCAGCAGACTGGCAAGGAGAACAAAGGGTTTTTTCCCTGCAGCTGGTTCTATGCAGCAGTCAGGAGAGCAGGACAGGCAACGCTTCCCTTGATTCACTCAAAATGATGGGGGTGAGTCATTTTGGCAAGGAGGCATTAGAGGCCAGTGTGTTATTGTTCCATTTACACAAAACACAAAGCTGATAAGCTGGAAAGGCCTTGGCAAGCAATTCCAACTGGCACTACTAGTGAGCCTCAAATCCAGCCTCCTCTTGCTGTATATAACACTAACAGAAATGATGAATTTATTAGTATAAATATCAGAATAGAAACAGAAATCTAATAAAAATAATTAACAACATAATGGATTCCTAACTCTTAGCACTTTCTTATCTGGGATAAATTTGACAATTTCAGGTATTTCTCTCTTCCTCCCATCTCCAGAGGCCCCATTAACTTTGTAAATAAAGAACTGTAATAAATATTAGAAAACTAACAACTAAATCAGATTCACAGGGGTTCCTTCAGCATTTATCCTAGTTTTCCTAGTTCATGCATCCAGCTGCTCCTACCAGCCATGCAGACATAGCCTCAACAAAACTTATGTTTTGTTACCAATGGTTTCCAAGGATGCTGCTGAAATACTTTGTTCTCTGGTTCTCCTTTTTTAATCTGTTTATAAACACTGTGCCCCTCACTGAAGGAGCTCGAACCTTCCAACAGGCAGCTTGAAAGAGCAGTGATTTGAGTAGATGTGATCCTAACAGTTTGGCACTCTGAAAGCACATAAATTGTTCAGGAACGATCCAAGCCCAGTTCCGTGCTCCAGTCAGACATGAGACAAGACGCTGCACAGACATGCACAGCTTTGGAAACGTGCTGTAAGGACTTAACTCTTGTTGAGATTTAATGCTACAAGCTGGAGCCATAACACACACATATTTAACATACAAATTTAATCCTAAATTGCAGAAAAATAATTTTCCAGCTGTTAGGAGCTAATACTAGGTAACAGTAATACTAGTACTAGTAACAACTAGTTAATACTAGGAGCTAATACTGAAAACTCTGTTATTTTTCTCCCATCCTTTTCCCCACTTGACTACAAAATTTTATAACAGTATTTTAAAGAAGAGCAACCAAAAGTAACCATTCAGGACGTCTTCAAAACTTGCCTTGTCTGGGTACTTCTGAAGCAGCTCCCGAACTTTAGCTGCGTTGTTGAGTGCTGCACAAATGACTAGGCAGCCTGCATGGTCTGACTCTGTCTTCTGGGACAGCAGTTTCTCCAATACAGTAATCAAAGTACCTGGTAGGAACGAGGAACAGGCACAGGTTAAGAGGGCCAAAGAACATATGTATGCATGTTACTGTTGGCGTAGTACAGCCGTGTAACCATAGTATAGGCCTGCTGTACCTCTAATACTTAGCTCACACAAAAAGCTTTACAAATTTCTGGCTTACACAGAACTTCTGCTTTACAGGTCCAATGTTTTGAGAAGCTGAAAGGCATGAGACCAGGCTACAGAAAACCAACACAGAAAAAACACTACTAAAAGGCAAATAATCTGAAGAGGAACATACGGTTTTAGAAAGGATGCTGTAGGAAAGAAATACAGGTCCTTTCAGATGGGCCCTCTAACTACAGACTTTTGAGCTCGAGAGGACAGAGGTGCTGGAGTTCTCCAGACAGAGCAAGTTAAAAAGCTTGGACTTATATGTAAGTTATCCCTAGAGTCTAACTTAAGCAAACAGTTTAAGACTCATCCACATAGCAAAATAAAAAAAAAAAAAAGGCCGGTCTGTCCTCTCTCCCACCCAATTCCGACTTCTAAAGGAACTAAGTGTGGTGAGGCTACAAAAAAATTTTGTGAGCAGATGTGCAAAACAGACAAAACCCCCTCTACACATCATGTGATCCCAAGTGCAACTTTGAGGTGGATCGGGCAAAATAATCGTTGGTTTGACAACACTTCCACACCAGAACCTGGGAATATTTCGCAAGCATTCAAGAATTAGTATCCTCCTACAGGAGATGCAGCAGGACGGAACAGGAAATTGAGACAGATCAAGGCAGAAGCAAATACTGAACTTAGGGCAGTGCCCCGGTTAGTATTCCTGAGTCCTAAACTCTGTATTTTCCTGTTAAGGCCAGCTTTGCTTCCCCAGTAAGGGGATTTGATTTTGGAGCTCTGTCTGGGGAAGAACAGGCAGCTGGAGTTTAACATTGTCCAAAGAACGTTGCTGTTGTTACACCAGAGCAACCATTTCACAATCCCTGACAGATGAGACATCTCTGTTCTCACTATCTCACTTTTTGATTCCTTTGCATTCTCCGTTGTCATGAGGTTTGCTTCCTCATCTCTCTGATACGCTGTCAGGCAAGCTGGGTTAAATGTCCAAGACTGCCCTCCAACCGACACTCGCAAATCTCCATCCCCGTAGACTTTGATCACTTTGCCGATGTGCCCTAGGGTCTGCAACGGAAAGAGAGAAACGATTTTGAAAAGGTAAGATGCAGTATGCTTTGCATCTCAGAACCAATGCAATGCTTCTAAGAGTAGCTTCGCAGGCGGCACTCCTGCTGTGTGAAAAGAAGCACTGAGCAGTGACACACTCGCAGACAGCTCTCACTTCAAGGACACCAGAGGGTTCTCAGTGGTTTCTCTGTTACTGGTTTTACATTAAAAGGGTTTCCCAGACATGTTACAAATGTCTGGAGAGGAAGGTGGTGAAACAACAAAACATGGTCTGAAGAACCCTGAGAGAACCAATAAAATTGGGACTAGGAAAGGTTTCAAACCTCTGTGCATTTAATTGCTTCTGGAGGACAGGAGCAATTCTGCTTTGTAGCCATACTGGTCTGATCAGACCATTTTTCCACTTGACACTCTCCTGCCTCGTTCCAGAGAATCAGGGAGGGTGTAAGAGGACTTGTTTACTTTGGTTAGTGAAACCTCTTGCGTGACTTACTGGTAGCCAAATCCTTCATCACATTCCCCATCTACCCGCTTTGCTTTGGGTGCTGCAGTAGGACCGTATTACCGATAGCAAATAGCTCTAGGCAACATCTATTTTGCAAAGCCTCAGCAGTCCCAGAAAGGTCTGTGCACTCACTGACCAGCAAGAATACTGGAGGGCGATGCAAGCCCAGTCACTATTACTAATCGCTTGGGAAAACTCAGGAAGTTACTGGACTGTCCTGGAACTGGCGCGCACTCACAGGTGCCATCTCATCTGTCCACTCCCCATGACCAGGTTGGAATCGCTTCACTGTTTCCATATCATCTATCACCCGGACAACATCACCAACCCAAAAGGTGTTGAGCTACAAGAAAAAGAAAGTCATAAGCTTTTGGGGGACGAAGCCAGGGGAAAAAAAAAAAGCGATCAACCCCTCCACCCCACCCTTACCCTCAGAAAACCCAATCAAACAAGAAGCCCATTGACTCAAAAACCAAGGCATCACAAAACATAAGTACGACTACCAAGAAATCTGTAATCACTGCACTGCAAAATAAACATAGTCCAAGGGCTGGGGTATTTCTGTTTTAAGACAAGTGCACATTTAAGTAGGGAAATAATTTCGGACAGAACATTTTTCTTCTTTTCATTCTTCAAATCATGTATAATTAATACCAGTATAAAGTACACATGGAATTTTCCTTGGTCCATCTCCTCACTACACCTGACTTGGCATTGGTTTAATTCACTTTAATGAAGAAGTTAAATCTGTCTGTTACTTAGAACAGAAAAGCGAAATCAGAATTTATCTGTACTGGTAATTTGCCAGATGCTCCCTCTGCTCACTGAGCTAGGAAGGGAGCACTGTCAAACCACACTTTTCAAAGCAGACTAATTCTGCGCAAAACAGCCTGACACTGTGTTTTCCATTGGCATTGGAGTTTTTAGCATTGTGACCTTGTTCAGGTCTTTCACAATTTTGTAGTCTTCCAGCAGCTCCTTCCATACCTATTAGCCCTGATTCTAATCATCCACATTTCAAGTCCTCAAACCTCTGGGGAAGGCCAGAGCTATGAGCTTTAGAAAGGCAGACATAAAATTAGAAGAGCTGAATTAAAGACTCAGGTCATCCGGAAGAATCAGAGAGAAGCGAGAGAAAGAAGGGTGCAAAAAGGAGAATAACACGAAGACACGAGAACAAGACAGAAAACAAATGGAAATGATGCAGAAGTTTCATCACAGAAGCAAGGTAGCTGCAGAAGCTACAGAGCTACCGTAGGTCTACTGCTCCCACGCTTACCAAAGAAGCTGAAATTAAGAAACGGAATTTATCTTAAGAACTTATAACGTTTGAAATGCAAAGGTTCATAAAACCGGAAAGCCTAGTAGCCCGGCTCCCACTATGTGCAACCATCTGTCTTAGCTCTGATGGCTTGCAGGCAATTCTGCCTAGAACTACTACTTTTAGAATAGCGGTATATTTCTTCAGCACTTGCTTGAGATATATGCGTTCTAACACAGCAGGCTAAATTGACAGCTATTCCCTGCAGCATTTCTAGTTCCGGCCAAGCTCACCTATCAGCACCTACCTTAGTCAGAGCTCCAGGATGGAAAGTCCAGCGGGTTTCACTGTTGAACTGGACCCTCACGTCCCCTCTGTCCGTGATTCTGTGCACAGTCCCTGTCTGGCCAATGAACTTTTGATAGGGGGAAAAAAAAAGTAGGAGAAACCCCCTAAATAAATCACATTGCTTCATAGTGGGGAAAGCAGGCATCCAAGGCATAGATGGCTAAATTACCCACCATTTCCAATTCACAGACTAACAGTGCTCCCAAACCTGCTTTAAATGAGATGCAGTCATTGTTTTTCTGCAAAAGGAGGGAAAGGCTGCTTAAGAAGCTCCTCTAAAGTTGCAGCGTGTTGGGGGAAGAGGGTGATAGGAATACAAAGTGTGAAAATGCTTGAGAATTCAGCACAAATTGTCTTCCTCTTTCCGAATGACAAAGGTGAGCAGAGATTACAACACTGTTCTGCAGTATAATACCAGCAAGGCATGCTCCGAGAGAAAAAAAGCAGGCACAGTATAGAAGACTACAGAAAAAAAAGTGTATCTGTTGATTCTGGCAGGTCCTGAGCAGCTGACAGTTTTGAAGGAGACAGTACTGATTTCCAAGACGACAGAAAGTTACTGTTTCTCTGTTTAATATTCCTCTCTACACCTGTATTCACCGACAACAGGAATTCAGAAGTGCAGAGGTTTAACAACCTAGTGGACTGTATCAGCTACACAGCAATGCTCAAAAACTATTGCTTTGGGGATGAAGGCCTTAGCCAGAATAAGAAATTCATGGCTCCACTGACAGCTGCCTTAAAGTTCATGCCAGAAGAGGACAAGTCCCTGCCTGCCAGACTAAAAACAAACAAACAAACAAGAGACTGATGCTAACTAAGGTACTAGATTTCCTCATTGAAAGTGGAATGACATAGTTTATCTTGACATTTTAAAGTCTGATTTCAAAGAGTGCTTACCTACAGGGCACGTTGGGCTAGGATACATATATAATGTATCTATAATTTTATAGCACTGCTTCATATACTGACACTTCAGCCCATTGTCTCGGAAGCAGACCTGCAGGTTACTCAATTTACTGACTCAAGTGTAGCAGGCACTTAGGTCACTTGTGGCTATACGCTTCCCTCCGTCTCCAAAAAACCACTTTCATACAAGTTCCTAATACAGGCTCAGAGACAAGCCTTATTACTGTAATGGTGAATATCAAAACATGATTTTGTCTTGCAGTAAATCTACTGCACAACAGCAGTACTGCCTTCTTCAATATGTGAAGGTAATTTCATCTATTTTGGGCAATATCTGTAGACTATTAGAAGCCAAGAAAGTTCACTCAAGGAGAACCAAAAAGCACAGACCTTATAATTTAAATGGCAAATTTATTCATTTAGCTGTTATCATTTAATCTGAATGTAGGCCCACACCGAACGCTCACAACCCCCTGGAGACTTTCTTTCACGATGGCCCCTTCGGATGCTATACTACAGTAACAGGTGTCATTTCTATCTTTACTTCTATCTGATTTGTTTTTTTAGACAAGTGACCACAGACTGACAGCTCTTCAAAGTAAAGACAAGACAACAAGCTAAGCTGCAAGAACACCCTACGGGCCAAGAATCTTTAGCTCTGGCCATGGATAGAGCCCACTGTTGACAAAATACATAACTTTCATTAGTAGCAATGCACAGCACAAAATAAGCCAAAAACAGGGAATGGATCCAGAACTCCAAGGAAAAGATCCACGGCTCATTTAAAACAAACAAAGCAGCCATTAGGTTTTTTACACTGGCTTCCAAGACTTTTGAGCAACTCTCTGACCCATTATAGATGCTTAGAAATTATGCAGGGCTCCACAAGGCAGTTCTCATACAACAGATTTATCTGAGCTTCAAAAATAAATCTGACTCCAGTGTCCTATCGCTAAAGAATTTGTATTTGCGATCCAGTCAACACAATATAAACACAGAAGGTAACACGTTACATGAAGATGTTCCGGTAACTTCCTAGACAGTGCCTACTTATGTAGCCTGAGATAGCGACCGATACATTACTGAGAGAATAGGAGCAAGCAGAAGCATACCTCAGCCATTTTAGGATTCCAGCCACCATGGCCCTCCTGCATCTCCCGCAAGATGTCAATGTCCAGCAGGCATTTCACTTTGTCCCCATGCTGGAATGGATGCCTGTCCGTGCTTTCCTTCCTCTGCAGTTCAGCTGGTTTTCCTAAAGAGAAAAATGACACCACCCACATACATGCAGGATGCAATAGCACACTTTGCGTCTCGTTCGGCTGTGTAACAAGGGTTGCAAATTAACATAGGCTTAATTGGGACAGAACGGCGTAAAATCCTTTTGCTATCGTGGAGTATGCCCTATGCACTCTATGGGGTAGCACTAGGTAGAGAGATCAAGAGGGTATTTAGCTCTAACTGGATATTGATATGGGTTACATGTGAGGTAGTTCTAACAAGACACAATTTTGTCCCTTCCCCCAGAGAGGGGGAATGCCTTTGAACGATGCCTCTCATGTCACGTCAGACAGCAGTAGCTGTTCTTAGCAATTCGGTCACCCACAACTGTTGTTCAGCAGACACACCCACGCAGTACTCAAAATAAGTTATCTTCCACAGGCAGCCACATAGCTTGCTTTATGGAGTGCTTTACCCTCCTAGCCTTCCTGCGTAGCGAAAGGCTATACACCCCTGGAAATAAGCTCCCTATCCAACCCTTCCCTTCTCTCACGCTCTTGCCAAGCTGCTCACGGAGAGAAAAGAATGAGAAAGATCTGATTCTGCTGCCGCGAACTCAAGAACAGACCTCTCTTTTCCTGCAGGGAAGCAAAAGATAGCCCCTGCACCTCTTTAAAAAAAAAAAAAAAACAAAACAACTAAATTACACGTTAGTAAAAAATGCTGCAAGTCCAAAAACACAAGTAGTTTCCTTGATTTCATTAGAGTTAAGAGGAAAGGTGGATTGCGGTAAGATGCCAATACAGACATTGCCTTTTTCCGTGACTTTTTCTAATCTGCCTGCTGGGCAAGTATTTGGCAGTTCCGTTCTCAGAATCACCCTTTTGTCACATTTCCCTTCAACACACTTTTTGGTCCACCAGAGCAATAATATTTGCTCTCTAAAAGCACAGTGAACACCAGTTGGACCGCTGCTTGCCCGAAGAATGAAAAACTTTGAATTAACAAAACTGACACTGGGTTGAATTCTCTGTTGACAGATGCAAGCACTCCCAAGGGAGTTTCACACATTTGCAGCAGCAAGAAGTTGCCTCAGCAGAAGATCCCTCCTTGGGATACAGCTGTAGCATCTGATGGTCTTACACTATCTTATCACCAAGAGGTCAAACTACTTCACTAAACACTCTAAAATAAAGCAATATGTNTGTTCTCAGAATCACCCTTTTGTCACAATTCCCTTCAACACACTTTTTGGTCCACCAGAACAATAATATTTGCTCTCTAAAAGCACAGTGAACACCAGCTGGACCGCTGCTTGCCCGAAGAATGAAAAACTTTGAATTAACAAAACTGATGCTGGGTTGAATTCTCTGTTGACAGACGCAAGCACTCCCAAGGGAGTTTCATGCATTTGCAGCAGCAAGAAGTTGCCTCAGCAGAAGAACCCTCCTTGGGATACAGCTGTAGCATCTGATGGTCTTACACTATCTTATCACCAAGAGGTCAAACTACTTCACTAAACACTCTAAAATAAAGCAATATGTTCACACACAGGCCATTTTTTTAAATAGTACACATGTGGGAACTGTACAAAACCACCTGCTGCTTTTCTGTCTTCCAAGGAAAATGGCTTTAGTGTCAGGAAACGGCAGCGTGAATCAGAATTTCTCAACAGAAGACTTGCTTCTACGCACCTAATTTTGGGAGATGCTCTTTGTAGTAAAAGCCACCAGATGCCTCCATAGTACATTTCAGGTCTACTTTTCCCTTGTGTCCAACTCTGTAGACATTCGTGGTACCATCCGACCACGTGACGCTGGCCACGCTGCGTCCAGTCTCTACATCCCAGCCACGAATATCAACCACACGTCCGGTTTTACCTTCACCACCTGATGGAAAAAGAGGAGAATAAAAGGTGTCCAGCTTGCATTTTCATTGAGACCAATATACAGAAACTCACCTCACACCAGCATGTTTATGGAGATAGAATTCAATGACATTTTTATCTTAACTAAGTAAAAAACAAAGAAGAAACTTGCCAGTTCTCCAACTATTCACCACAGAAGAGTAGGCACAGAGCCGAAAGGCAATAGCTGGGGCAGATGAAATTCTGACAGAGAGGTTGCTGCCAGAAAGGATTTCTGTGGGGCCCTGTCCTAGGTCAGCTTTACATGTCGAACAGAAGCACACAGGTCTGCTCCACTGTCAGCATACTGCTGCCTGAAGCAGTGCCCTCCAGTCAAGTGTTCTTCATATACATGAAAGAAGGAAGTCACATTGAAAAAAAAAATTGCAGCAGCTCATACAGCTTCCTCACAGCTTGCATGATTCACCTTGGTCTGCAGAAGGCACAAGAGATCTCAGTCACCTTTTTAATTAGGGAAATTAAACCATGAGACAGCTCAGTTTGATCAACTAGGAGAGAATTTCTACGTTAAGCTTACTGAAAGGCAGCCAGCCATTTACTTTGGAATACAAATATGAAAAAGCTGAATTCTTTGTAGAAGTAGCCGTTCCTCCTGGTGCACAGAAACACTGCCTAGCCAGGCAACAGAGTGTCACGGCACCACACTGTGGCAAGATAAAAAAAACACAGCGGCACTGTAAAATCCACCCAAGATCTTTAATCTCTACCCAACACCTGCCAGGTGGAGGAACATCAAGTAAAATTTGTTCTAGTACTTCTCTTCACCTGCCCAAGCAAGGAGAAATACTATCGGAAGAATCCACAACAGGAGGATATATATTTGTGAGAAGGTACATCTGGCTGGGCACATGGGACATACTCTCATCCAAGAGTGTCTATCCGCACTGAACCTAGTGACCGGCAGTCAGAATTTGCAGATTCCCTACCTCACTCTGCTGCCAAGTCCCTGTGTGAACTTGGGCAAGACCCAACACTGGTTTGGTGCTTTCCCAAACAGGGGCAGCAATATCCGTCTCACTGAGTGGACAGTGAGCTTCTAATTGCCTACAAAAGCCTTGGAATTCAACAGCTTAAAGGAGTTCACTTTATCTAACTGCATATCTATCTAAAAAGCGTAATACAGACAAACTAGTTGGCTTTATTGTCAGTTTTATCAACGACAAGAACACACTTTCAGAGGGCTGGTCTGAGAATCAGAAAGTCCCAATCTCTCTTGATTTTTACTGGAAAAAAAAAGTTTTTAAAATCCTATCTGCCTTTAAAAGCTCTCCCTAGAAACAGCAGGTGGATCCCAGTTCTGTACACAATTCACACTGCAGCCAGTTACCAAATCAGCACTCCACATACCCACTCACATAAATCTGTTTTCTGAGGTAATATTAAAGTTACCGAAAGTATTTCTGTGATGCAACCTTCACAGCTATGCCTAAAAAAGCCTTGTAGGTTAGAACTCAAACCCTAGCAATAGGGCAGCTAACAGTGATTTTCATCTTCCTTTCTGCAAATACCAATAAACAGTCCAAAATTAGCCAGGATGACAGCTCTTAGAAAAGGAGGCTACATCCAATACGCAGTTCCTGACCACAGGAAGGGAGAGCCGCTGGACAGTACCAACATTCAGGCATGGTAACACAGTGATCTTGCATCAAAACTGTGTTCCTTTGACTATGTTATTAAAGCGGACAGGTTGTAGCAGATTGCTGTCCTCTCTCCGCTCTTTCAGCCTGTAAGAAACCTGGTAGGTATCACTGGCCTCGAATTAGCAGTGACAAAAACTGAGCACCAGTGACAAAAGAACTTAAATCACAGCAGGGATTCAGATTGAACAACAAAAAGTAATCTCTCTTCGCTCTCCCTGTTCAGATGCTTTTCTCTGAGGAAGGCACTAGCTTCCACTTCCATGGTGTTGGGACTCTGAGAAATGGTAGTACGAAAAAAAATACATACTCAATTTAAAAAACAAAAAAAAAATCACGCGACTGAAGATCTGCCAGGCCCCATCCTGACCACAGCAGAGAAAAAAAGTTTGGTGAATTGGCAAATTTTGCAGTTAACGCTAATTTTGGCAAAGGGCTTCAGGCAGCAGGAATACTAAAAAGACACAGGCAAATAAAAGCAAGACCATTAGATTAGATTTCTCAACTAGCTGCTCTTAACCTTACCAGACACACAAGACCACGTGATCAATACATAAACTTACCAGGAACCTATTGCAGAGTTTGCAAGGTTATTTATTACCACTACTTACACACTACCTCCTTAAAATAGAGTTGATGTGTGAGTGCTACCAGGAAGCTAAGTTCGGAAGAGCAAACGGCTGTGGATGGGAGCAGCTCCACCAAAGATAAGGCAGTACTCGGGAGACTAGCTGAGGAGCTAGCTTTATGTTTCTTCTCACTTGTCTTAGACATACAACTGCTTTCAGGTCACAACCACTGCAAGCAACACAAGCCTCAGATATGTAAACATTGATCTGATCTCAAAAGGATGGATAAGCCGTACTGCGTATAAGCTTCTTTTGCTCTCAGACTCTACAAGCATCCATGTCCTCCACTGAACCTACAGCTGCAATAAACAGCGGAGTCAACATTGGAAACCTTTGGACTTACAACTTAATTAAGGGAAAAAAGAAGCTGTAAACATTACAGCGCATACAAGGCTCTGGAATAGAAACAGACAGCAAAGTTTCCTTAACCCTGCAGTGCTACACAGAAGTTGGTGTCAGTGAATTAGACATAGTCACGATACCTAAAGAGCAGCTCTAGAAAAGGCATTTTTGCCTCTTTGCATCTGCAGCCTGAAGTTACAACTGATACAGAAAGCAGAAACCATTCTCCAGCAACCGCACAAACAGTTCTTCATTAATGCTCCATGTGAAACGCTCCTGATAATGTCTCTTCACTGTTCTTAAGTGTCCAAACAAGGATATTCCGAAGAACTCCAAAGGAAAAAGGAGGACCGTACAGTCATACCTCATTCCTACTGTGAATGGAAGCTTTTTCAGGAAAAGCTAGGTCTTTATTTTCTTGTAACATGGTGTACATCTATAGTTCTATACAAGATCTTCCAGGATGGTTCCCTTAAGTTTTCACATCTGTGAAATAAGAGCAGCAAAACTTCCCTCCCACACCCTGAATGAATGCACGCAGTTTATGTCACACATACGTTTTGAAACTAATACAAGAAAACAAGTAATATTTAATACTCTAAAGAACAGCAACCTGCATTATCTGAACAGCTGCCCCTAGAAGCTACTGCTCGGCACATGCATTTTCAACTAGCAATTTGTCAAAAAGAAAAAAAAAAGAAAAAAAATCGAATCGCATTTTATGGTGTTTTACATCTCAAAAGCAGCTTACCGTCCTGGTTACCCCACTCCCAGTCAGGGCCACGGACTACTTTAGCCCCCTGGAAAGTCCCTTTTAACGTGACGCGAGTCAAATTCTGTCGAGGACTCACTAGGACTCTGGAAAAACAAAATAAGGGAAAACAAATTAGTTTATTGTTACTATTCACACTTAATAAAGCTCTGTTCCAACCGAGGGCTGTCATGTGAGGACAAAACATACCACACTTACATATAGAAAAACACATTTTGAGTTCTGAAGAGCATGTAAGAAGTGAGAGAAAAGAATAAAACAGCTGAGCAGGGTCTTTGATCCTAAAAGCTGGTCTCCCCATGAAGGTCAGAATACTTAGGCACTGTTCCACTGACGGCAGACAGACAGCTAGTGAATAATACACTGGGCTAAAGACCACCGAGGTTTATCTCCAAATATTATCAAAAATTGTGAGATCCACAGCGAGCTTTAAAAAAGTTCTGTGTTTCTCTCAACGGTAGGATGCAGATAACTGGGAGTAGAGGCTGCTATGTGAGCATGAGGAACAGGCACCCTTCAGTGTCAGTCCATGGAGACAAGCACGTAGCTACACACAAGCAGCAGGGCTGTGGTGGGGTCTCTCTCATTCGACACCAGAATGTCATCTTACTGACTTGGGAAGATGAACGTATATAAACACAAAGATTCAAAACCATGACACAACAACATTCGCTCATTTGCACACAGCATGCTTAGCCAGGAGGGAAAAAAGATCATCCTCCTTTCAGAATTTCAAGAGCCTTGAGGGGGCTGTGTAGGACAAAAATAAAATCTAGTAGCTCCAGTGAAGAAAAAATTCCCCACACGGTCTGTGAGACGCACAAACCACAAATTATACCAGGGCAAGGCAGTTCACCGAGGGCATTCGCAGTATGATTACTGTGAATGCATGCCAACTAATACCTTTTAACATTTAACAACATTCTACAGCATAAGGTACAACATCTGCAAACCAAAGTCATCAAAATCTAGATTTAGCAACTTCACCCTATTGCCTACACAGAGCAGGGGGAAGCCCTGCTACAAATGTCATCAAGCAACCCTGAACATCATAGCAGGAGGGTACAGTAGTTTTCATTGCCAGCTGTGCCACTTATAATCCACATGCTTCCCAAAGAAGAACACTCAAGTAAATTAATATAAGTCTCACACAATTAAAACATATCTTTTAAAAAGAGCCTCTGAGAAGGGGGGAAAGAAAGATAAGAGCAAGGAGAAAGTTAGTAAGGACTCCAGAAAGCCTGACATCACTTCAGAGGGAGACTGAAACTGGCTTTCAGCTACCCTTGTATCCCATCCTTAAGACAATGCTTACAGACATTACTAGGGTGTGCACTGCATGAAAGCATTAATGGCTCAGGCAGTCTCCTAGCTCAAAGCCGTAACGAGTTCAACAAATTTCATAACCTAAGCTGCAGACTGCACAGCCTAGTTCATTTGCTGAAAAGCAGAGCAGATTAGACCAGCAGTGTTGTGGCTAGATTGTTCGCAACATAACAGACCTTTCTACCTGCCCTGCAATCCACATCACAGGCATACACACCAATCCATCTTAAGAAAAAAAAATACCTACGTGATAGTAAACAGGGGGTCTGATGTCCTGTTAAAGCAGCTTCCAATTCCCATAATGTTACAGCAGCTTCTCTGCTGTTTTTGTCCGTGCTGTTCCTAGTCTCTGTTCCCTAGCAGAAAGCTTTCTCGTGAGATACCAAGCCACTGAAGTCCTTACGAACCTGTTTGTGTTGCTCGCCCAGGGTACAATCCACTTCTCTAGGTGACTGCAAAGGCGCCACAATCCATACCCGTAATTGCGCACCTCCTCCTGACTCGCTCTTACCAACTCCAGATCAGAAGGAGCAAAACCAAGTTCAGCAGCTGTTCCACAGAGGGAGGGGAGGGGAAGCCTACCCGGGGTAGGGCTGACCTCAGAACGCTGTATTTATTTTCTATCTAATACCTAGAGAGAAGGCGGAGACTCAGAAGGATAAAAAGCTTACGCTTCAACTTACTGTTCACTCATCCATCAAAACCCTAAGTCTTTTACCTTTCTTAACAGATCTCCCACCTGTGCTTTACAACCTAACGCGTTTAAAAAGAGAAAGGTTATTTACACATGTTCTTATAATTGTTGAATGTTCGTTATCCAGATTGCAGCTGAACAGGAGGAAGACGAAAATCTTTTTTTGAATGGTTGAGATTTCATCTGTTTCAAACACCATCAAGGCTGGCAGTTGTTATGAAAGAGAAGATAATGAAAGAGGGCTAGGAAAAAGCTCTGCTAAAAAGAAACACTGATCAGCATTCATTTTGTTGCACTGTGTCACACAATATAGACTGGTTTCAAAAACCAGCACGGATTTGTGTACTACTTCTGAAACAGCTTAGCTACAACATGCTATTTTCACTGTATTTTGCTGAATGCTTGTCTAACAATTTATCAGAGATGTCTTAGTCAAGCCCTGAGACAAACGGATAAAAATATCCTTCTCTCGTCCATACCCTGCTCTCACAAGGACAGGGTTTCAATGCAAAGATGCTCAGTGACAGTAAAACAAAGCACCAACCTAAGCTTAAGTGTGATGTTTAAACAGCGAAGTGGCCACCACTCATTATATTCCTAGCGTAATTTCCCTTTTTCTTTAATCACGTAACAGCAGTCATTTCCCATCTCAACAGCTCTCACATTAACCTGGCACTTCCAGTAAAATTTGTGGCTAGAAACCAGGAAAACAAAGCTGACCAGTTCAGAAAGGTAAGCCTCCTTATAGAAGAAAGAAGCGTAAGAAACTCCGTCTCCCATGCTACTCCCAAACACTGGAGGCAATCCACCATAACTGCCTTTCTTCCCTGGCCTCACAAAAATTTTGACCTTGTCTTGAACCACACCACTGACCAGCAACACGAAAAAATGATGCAAGAGCCAGATGTCCCGAGCCAATACGTCTTAAGTTTTAATCTAATTCAACATGTTTTGCTCCAGACGCTGGATAACAACCAAAGTTATTAGTGTGTTGCAAAAATACCCTAGGGATAAATTTAATCACTGCAATATTGTCTTTAATAACAATTTTAATTATGACAGCCAAAGTCTGCAGCCATTTCTGCCCTACAAATTCCAATGATATTGAATTACTATAGAGTCCAGAAAACACTTGGGAGCACGTACTGTACTGAACGAAGCTATGTCTCTCTCCAGCATGCTGGGAACCGCCCCACAGCAGATATTCTGCCTGTGCTCAAATTTCACCGACGTGCTTATATAGCCTTTCGCATCACTGAGAGCTATGCTCCAGACAGCTAGAAAAATAGCATCATCCATGCTTTACAGATAGAGATTTGAGACCCAAAACAACTGACGTGGAGAAGTTTAAAGAGAGACTGCTTTTAATGCGCAGTAGTGATCCGAGGCCCTGCAGAAGTCAGAGCCCCTTCGCACCAGGCACAGCTAGCACATTTTGCAAGACAGACACTTCTCCACTGCATAAAATTCTTATCCAAAGAAACAAGCACCACGCACAGGATCGGAAAGCACAAGGGATGGTCACCCTGCAAGGTGCTCCAGGCCATAAATATTGCGTTAATCTCTTCAGAAAGGCAAAGCTGTAAACTAGAACCTCAGCTCACAGTGGGTACAAACCCACACGCCCTTCTAGGATGTATAAAGATCTACACAGGCTACCTCAAGAAAAGCCAACACAAAGATCTTACAGAAACTGCAAGTAAAACTGACCTCAAAGATGCAAGAAATTTTAGATTCTCTAATCCTCTCCAGCAAAGCTTTTACTGAAGCACTTCCAGGAAAGGATAAAGGAAGGAAATTCTGACAGATGGTAGGCGGATGCTGATTGCTCAAGCGTGGACCAGACTAAGACAAGGACATTAGTAAGTGGCGGATCAGGATCACAGAAACCTATTTCAGGAACTGCTTTTACCAAGAGTTTCCATTGTCAATCCCATCCTCCCTTGCCAAGGCACAGCTCTTCACAAAACAAGCTGTATATTTATAACTCAGACCGCAAGGTCTGACTTGGGCTAAATGCTTGCCGTCTTTTTTGCTAACCTCCATAGCCAATTCTTGTCAGACTCCGTTGCGGAAAGACACAGTGGGAAGATTTCAGGCCAAGGCTACCAAAGGTGAACTAAAACGTGCATGCATATCTAAGACTCAACACCGTACTGCAGACAGAAGGTTTTCTGAACTATGCTCCGAGAGATGTCTGTATGCAGGCTTTAATGGCAAATACTGTACTGAGAACGATACAGAAGCACTGGTGAGCATACGGAGTGAAATGTCTTGTTATTACCCTTTAAACATTACTATTAGTTTGAAACACAGGCTAAGGCTGACTTAGTAACTATTTCTCTTGCTTACAGTTTTGATCATGTAATTCCAGAAGAGATAAAGATATACACATCACAGAAATTTAATTCCTATTCCACAAATCAAGCAGAACATTCCAAACTAAGTAAGGCAAGCCCTAGTGTGGGGATACGTCCCAGTGTTCTGCAATGTACGTGTTTTTTTAAGGAGGTAGTTCATCTGGTAAATCACGGTGTTTTTTTAAAAAAAGTAAAATTATGCTTATTCATTAATTGATTAAATTCATAAATTCATATTGATAAATTCATTAACACTCAATATTTTAAAGTTAGAAAACAAACACATGATCACACAAGAGTCAGATCTGAGTTAAAAAGTTACTCACCAAAATTTTAGTCTAGTAGCTTAAACAGACCACATAAATAACACGTTAAAAGAGGTTACTACAGTAAATAAACCTGCATCCCCTTTATTGCCTAGCAATCAAACACCCCAGCAGTTGTCACTCAGCTGCTAAATTAGTTCAGGCTTACAATATAAACAGTCACAGATGGAAGGCTAGATTATTAAAGCTGTCTTCAATGGGTCTGCACTGCACATGCATACCTAAATTATAGCATGTGCTCAGTTCTTGTAACGTATCTGATTTGGAAATCCAACTGGTAACTAGACTAGATAGAGCTGGTTTAAGAATTATGGCTGAAAATAACTGCAAACCCTGTTTTGACTACAGTATAAAATGCAACGTGAGAAAATATTTGTTTGTATTATGCTTGATTACACAAAACATTTCCCTGTGTAGTTTGCTGGCTCCTCCAACTCCATTGTTCTCCAGAAAAAAAACAGAACTCTTGAAAAATTGTTCAGGTTGTGATTTAGTGGTGAGGGAAGTCTAGAAAATAATCTGGCTAAAACATACCACATCCCCTACTGAAATTCAGCTTAGCATCATCCCTGAGAAGGTGATGCAAGCAAAATGTCACTGCTGCTTTTGCACTTGAATTACACATACAAACTAGTATTTTGTAGGAGGAAGATTCTCAGACTGGATTACACGCAGAACTCAGAGTGTGCCTGACTATTCCAGCCCTAATATAAACCTGGTGAGTTTTGCTTTGCTATCCTGCTTACAGACACTGATTTATCTTCCAATTACTAAGAATATATTCAGCAAACGGATACATGATTGTGAAAAAAAGGCCTTCAGTGAAACTGAGCTGTCCATCCTGTCAAACTAAGGATGAAAGCCTCTCCCAAAACAGCCATAAAATTCAAACCAAACAAGACCAATAAAAAATACCAACAATTAGCAGATGTCAGGAAGAGATTACTTCAAATGGCAAAATATTAAACAATCAGTACTTCCTGCCACCAGAGGTTCAAACTCAGGTCACTTAAGGCCTGAAATAGCCTTCAGGTAAAGGTGTCTCCAAAGCCTCTTTAGAAAACTGATCGGAAATCGTCTGCTTAAGGCCTCTTAAATCCTAGGATTAGTGAGCTGCTACAAACAGTTACGTGTGGTGGGTCTAGCAACAGCAGTGCAGGTGGTAGCAATTTTCTGCGCAAGGACATCACACTGCAATCCCCGAAACTGCCCTACTAGAGGCCTTAGTTCCTGATGGCAAAGGATCACCAATAGCAGCAGTTGCAAGATCGGATGCATGGCGATGCTCTCACAATGGACTAAGAACAGAGACCAGGGAGCAACTAGAAACTCCCAGCTCCTGATCTTTGCTTAAAGGGACAGTTGATGTGACAGCTCCATAGTACAGCTGCATTCCACAGTTCTGCATTTGATCTCACTGATGGTAAGCCAACAACTACAATCGTGATATATAAGTAGGCCCTCCTTCACTATGCAAAACTTAGATTATGGGATGCTGTCAAATTTGGTGGGCTGTCCCCTTATAAGCTTTCTGACCAACTAACACTCCAGCGGGCTCATCGCAGCACCTTGCCTGGGTCTTGAAAGCAACACACTACAGCGCGTGAGGCGTGTTGTAAAGAACCAGAAGATACTCATTCCCCGCCAGAGAAAGGAGGTGAGAGAACCTCGACCTCTAAAGGAAACTCATCCTGTGTTTCATAGCCAAAGAACAGCGGGTGGCAACAAAACCTCACGAAAACCTAAATCCACGCAGCAGTTACCACGTCTTTAAAAAGACGCGGCTCTTTTTGCTCCTTGGAGAACTGCCAAAGGTTTTCTCCTCTATTTTATTAAGCAAAAAGACCTGAGATGGATGACGTAAGCAATAGTCCTAGTTAGTCACAAGTATGCAATTTTTGTTCTTCGAAAAGGATGCGGCATTGCCCAAGGCAATGTCTTTACAGCTCAGACCTCAGTTATTCCAAAGAAATCCTCTCGATGGCATTGTTCAAAGGTGATTTCCCTCCATGCCCCTCGTTTCATTTTTTTTAATCAGAACATTCAATTCTTAATGCAGAGCAACCTACGGAACACTAGGCCAACAAATCACAGGATTACACTTGCATTAAAGCAAAGGTGTTCCTACTTCTTCCTGCTCCTGCACTGCAAGACATTTCTGAGTAAAACTGTTTCAGTTTGCCAGCTCCCTGTATGAAAGCTCTTTCATAAAACACATATGCATTGCAGTCACAGTATTCTACCATCCAACTCAGTCAAGCGACTGAAACAAAAAGCATTTCTGACAGCCTGTTTTCTCCAAAAGCTTGGTGATGTCTAAGCATTACAATGTATACCTTTCGCTCATCTTTAAAGCTGCAGCTTTCCACAACTGGAAGCTTCCTCATTGAGGATCTCTAATTTCTCTCCAACCCTGAGCACAGCTACATTCAACACCTGCCACGTAGTAACAGCAGGAAAGACGTTGTATCATCTGATTACAACTACTGCTGCTTTTTCCTTTCCCCCTTACTGCAGCTCCCAGAAACCATCGCCACATCTGACAGCCTCACACTGTGTTTCTGATGTCACACACACATCCCTTGCCGCACCACCCCCCCCTTTTTTCATTAGCTGCTTGGTGTTACGGAGATCATTGTTCCTGCTAGCATAGTAATGCGAATGAGAATATTGCTACTTTAACAAAAGACTTGGTATCATAGACTCTGGCCTATGTCTAGACTTCTTTTTATCAACTCAAAAAACATTAATTTATATCACATCTTCTCTAGCCACTGAATGAACCACACTCACAGAAAAAAAAGAGAAGGAGGTCATAAAAAAACCCCAAAAAGCCACTAAGGCAAGCATCATCAGACACCAAGTTCTGCTTTAGCGGACATCTACCTCCAAAGAGCCCTCCAGTGCTTCGGTGACATTCCGGAGTGGTGCTGCAGTGTTTTGTGAAAGTCAAACAACTCACAAAGGACAGTACCAGGTCCAGCAAGTTTACTGGCAGTTTTCCAAGCTCTCTTTTCACCTGACAGCAAGCACTCTACTGCCTAATTCAAACAGCAGCCCGGACATGGGTCAGATACAAGTCTTGAAAGGAAAAATAGCATTCTGGAGTGTTCCTGATGAGGGTCAGGAAAGGCAACAGAGCTGGCCTGCAGCCCAACAGAATGCAGCACTGTGCGGCGCCATGGAGAAACCATGCGAAGGCCAGAACACTTGGACTGCTCTGCAACAGTACAGACTATTCTTTTTTTTTTCTTTAAAGGTAAGGAAGATTAGGTACCTTAACAGCAGACTGTACCTAGAGCTCAAATAAAATACATAAGCAGGCGCATTTGAGTAACTAGTTGGAGCTAACTATAACATTCATAGAAAGAAGGAGTAAAAAAAAGTCTCTCTCTATATACACATATATTTTTATATATATATGAAATCACAAAGCTCATTTCACAATAGGATCTGGCTGGCTTGTCATATTAACGCAAGCTGAAGAAACACCCTAATCTGGTGGATAAGCACAAACCTCAAAGCTCAGAGTGGACATCTTCGGACAACATCATCTACCCCTTTGCTGGCACTCAGAATTCTGGCTCAACCACACTGGCAAAACTATGGTAACCAACTCCAGAGAGATCTTCCCACATGGAAAGAAAAACAGCTGCAAATCTGACAGCATCATCTTTATCAAAGTAACTACACTTTTCATTCTATAGACAGATGCAATGCACAATCATATTTTCAAGAGGAGGGGAAAAAACTAAAAAAATAAACCCAGTGACAGACAAGAGCCGATTTCCTATTACTTTCCCTAAAGACAAAAGGATTACGAGATTATTCTTCATGCCCACCTTAGGAGGCGCAAATGAAGCTACTGTTAAAACCACTTCTCAGCTCTTCCTCACGACAGGAGAACAGACCCCCGTGTTTCGGCACATCACGAATGAGTGTCAAGTTATGGATACTGTTCCATAGGCATCAGTGTAGCAGTCACTTCCAATAATGCTAATGTGCAGAGTACAGAGTGAATGAGAATGTGTTGTTCTTCAGTGAATAGCATAGACCCTGAGAAGAAATCAACAATTTGGGAGTGCAAGATTCCTGTCAGCCTCCCTGTGGCCACTCAGTTATCCGAGAACAGCAAATAGCAAAGCACGTCTAAGAAACTATTTAATTGGGGGTGGTGGGAAAGAAAAACCAGAGTAGACAAGCATGTTCAATTTTCATCTTAATTTTTCAGAAGAGTTTTGCTGACTTGTTTGCTGTCTTTTTGCAAGCAGCTTCACAAAAGGACCAGATCCAGCCTTACGCTAGTCTATAGAACAGTGGTCCCCAAACATTTTGGATCATGCAACCCTACCAGTAAAAAAATTCTGAGGACTCTCCAACATACATACATACATCTATTTCTTTATAAATTATACAGTCATCTACTAGTGAAGTTTTATTATGTTATTCCTGCACCTCAACAGATGATCTTGCACACCCCCTGGGGTACACACATCCCATTCTGGAGACCGCTATTATAAAATAACGGCCTATAAATCACAACATGGTTAACTGGCCTTCCCGTGTAGCACTACTTACGGTTGTGAGTGTGCCGTCTCATAGCGCTCGAAGGAGTGAGACAGGTCATGCTTGTTGTTCATGTAACACTGTGTGCACAAGTCATAGTCAAAACACATTTTGCATTTCCACCGCATTCCCCGTATTCCATGCTTCTTGCAACAGTCACAGATAATGTTAGGGTGACGGACACCTACGAGAACAAAAGCAAAGGAATATAAGATCCACGTAAAATCCAGAGAAACCAGATTGACCAGGCTCTTGGAACTATACCAGTGTTTTTTAAAGAAAAAAATTATGGACTGTGTGCGTATTGAAGAGGATGCAATAATATAATATTAAGTGATATGTGTCATTTGAAGTATCCATTTCCTGGCTTAAGGGACTCCCATCCTAAAAGTCATGCCAGAATCTGACAGAATGACGAGTCACCAAAACTGTTAGACTCTCAGATAAAAAAGAAAAAGGAAAGAAAAGCCTTTGCATAGCGGCAAACAGGAATTTCATTACCATGAATTGGCTGAGCGTACACTGCTGCCCAGCATCAGTCCACAGGCAGTTGCAGAAGGCTTAACATTCCAGCTAGCATGTGAAGCAGGTGTTACACATGCTAAAGGAGATGTGCTTACAACACTACTGTTTGTGCTTCTCGTCCATGCTATACTTACCTATTTGTGCGTTATCATACAGAAGAAGGTCGTAAGCCCCTTGGAATCCAGTCCGATAGTTGGTTCTGTTGCCTTGATCCCACTGCACAACCACAGTCTTATCTGGAGTGGTTGGGCTGCCTGTCCGACCAATCTCAACCACAGTCCCAACGTTCCCTTCACCGCTGTCCTGGTTGCCCCACTTCCAGTCCACTCCACGAACTACCCGCATCCCAACCTGCATGCTGGCATACGGGTCCACGTCCATTGATCTGCACAGCAACCCCTAAAATTCTTCCGTGCAAGAGGTCTTGGAGACAGGCAGTATCATCAGTAACACATTCAGCATCGTCGCAGCAGGTTCAGCACACCTAGTAAGACAACAGACAATTAAGCGATGCCACTCAACACATCACATTTTCCCCAGAACGATCTGGCTACACAAGAGGCCTGACCTGCTGAGTAGATAAATCTGTATTTTATTTCAAACCAGAATCCTCACAGCTTTAGCACAGATGGGAAGGATACACAAACTACCCAGACTTCCAAGGCACAGAAACATCTGCATAATATCCAAAAATCTTATTCCAAAGCTCTGGGTGTGAGGGAAGAGAACTGGGCAAGAAGTCTTTACAAAATTCCAGTACCAGTCCTTGATTTCAAATTTAGGAATATGTGCAACAGCTAGCAGAGACACAATGGCAACAGAAACAAAAGAGCACAGTAAGCAGAGTCAAAAGAAGTTACCAGGAAAACACCAGCAGCACGATTTTAGCAATAAAAAGCCAATAGCAGTATATTTTTCAGGAATCTGCATCTTCACATGCATCTTACCATGTAATACCGCAGTGTTGAGTTTCACTTGCCCAGAAAGTTAGTTTTGGTTTTGATTCTGGATACAGGAAGTTTTAAAGATGCATATGAAAGAAACATTTGTCTCTTTTCCAAAAGCAATAGCAGTTTTTTAAAGTGCCGACATCAGAGAAATGTCAGTCTTTTGCTCCTATTTATCAACACTAGCTATGGCAGGAACAGAAAAGGTTTTTGCTTACCTGCAATAAGCACTGCAGATTTTGTGCTGGGATCAGTAAAACCTTGGGATGGCCTTTCCAACTGTTGCCATGACAATTGATAAATGAGGTGACCACCACATGGATGCAGCACATCCAACTTTGAATTAAATCAAATAGATTGTCAAAGCCCGCTCTACCTCTTTACCAGAACAACAAGACAGAGTGTGGCTTTCAATATTTAGGGCCAAGCTGTTGCTTTGCCTTCTGGGAAAATCTGCTCTAGCATCCTTTTATCGTTGAGCGTCCACGGGTCTCGCTCTTCCTCTCAAGCTATCCGTAAAAGCCAAAATTTTGTCAAAATTTGAAAAAAACCAAACCCCATCAGAACGCCAAGCACCAAACAGTTCAGATTCCAGAAGTACAGCAAATCTTACCAACTGCCATGACACAGTGCCAGTTCAAACCAGCCTGACACCCCTGGTTTGGCTCACAAGCTAATAGGGTGTGCACTCAGACACGGCAATAGGAGCAGCTTCATGCCATGTGACATGTCGTTAACACTACCGCCTACCAATAAAGCAACAGAAACCACTGAGACCTAAAAGTAAACACTTTGTCCAGCCAAACATCCCCTTTTAAATGTATGGAGGAGTAGTTTGATGCAGAAATCAAGTTTCTAGCATGCAGAAAGAGCCTGGTTTCTGTTCAGCTTTAGGATCTCTCTAGCTTCAAACTCTTCCTGCTACGCATCACTGTGACATCCAGACACGTGTCACACGACAGCAACATCAAAAGCAAAGTCCTTGTGAACTTCACATCATCTTTTGTTCTAATCATCACTAAAAAGACACCTTGGGCGACACTTTCATTTAGACTTCCTTTGCAGGGCTGGATGTAACACTGCCGAGTTTAATGGGCACCCGTGTTTCTTGTCTTTATGAAAGTAGAAATCATTAAAAAGAAAGAATATCCTTTTTAGAAAGCATTGCAGAGCCTAATGAGATTTGTACGATCCTCTCTTCCTCCAGATCAGAGATGAATAAAATGGACAATTTATTGCTTTAAGAGGCAGAACGGCTATTTTAAAAGGCTGCTATCAACCAGTCAATACAGTGAAACCCACTGCAGGGAAGACAAACTGAAACATCCAATGATAGAAAGGTATGAGAGAAGCACAGTTCAATTATTGCTACATGGCTTTCCTCAAAAACAACTGCCCCTCCTGTTTCATCCAGGTGAACTGGTGGAAGGTGAGGGGGGTAATAACAGTGGGGAAAGGAAACGCATGCTTAGAGAAGGAAACAAGTACCATGGGATTTTGTAGATGAGGTTGGAGCGCCACTCCCCAACCTTAAGAGTTCTATACTATTTCAGCAGACCACTTCCCTCTCCCCAGGAATAAATGAAACATTGCAGGCTTCAGAATTCTGGGCATTTCAAAGCAATGCCAGTTTCAGAAATTATTAACCATAAAAGAATATTCCAGGCTGGGCCACAAACCCATAAAATTTAAGTTACTGCAGTATAAAGTAGAATGATCCCCTGCCACCTGAAAGCAGAGCAGGCTGACACACTATACATTGCGACACGTGCTCAACCGAGCAATCAAATGGCACAGTACCAACCTCAGGTGAGAACTGCCTTGGTCCTAGAAACGTGTGACCTACACACAGGCAAAACCCACGCTTTCTCACTACTTTTCTGACATGGATGCTACAGAGATCCCTTCTTCAAACTGCCACTGACATACACAAGCTACGTGAAGACACTTTGTAGAAAAAGTCCTGGAGAAATGCGTTATTTCACTGCCCTGTAAATGTACTTACGATACAGTATGACACACCAACATCGGATGTCTTGTCAGAGAACTGCCAATAGACAGCAATCTCTGTCAATAGCCCACGCACCAAGTTGCAACGACAAAAATCCACCTCATCAGTAGCCCATGCTAAGCTGGATCCAGATAGGAACAGGCTTCTACTGCTGCCACGGGCATCAAGCTTCCCCTGCTTCTGCATGTTCCTGTGACATACAAAGGAGTTGCACATGTACTCATCCCACAGCTCGAGGAAGCCATCAACTACACGCTTGTGACGCTGAGTACTAGTTAATGGAGTTGTCTGTGTTGCAATGACCTTCATGCAATCCCTCGCTCACTGATCTGAAGGCCATCTTCTTAACGGGAATACTCCATTTCCCACACGAGGCACCAACTGTATTCTGCATTCCCATCTAACCTGCAGCAGTGATGTATAACAGAAGTAAAGAACCATTCAAAATCTTTATGAGATGAATTGCGATGCTCATGCAGTCTGAACCTTGCCAGAGTTCAGCATTATTTAATTCCTAAGTGGAAATGTTTCACTCGTTGAAGCATATACTCCTCCCTCGATGCTGTCAGGGTCATAATTATTCCAGGGAAGGACAGGTATAGCTGCCAGAAATGATTCACAGAGAAAACAGCTGTTTCCCATGGGAGTTTAAAGTAACTATGATCAAATAATCCATCGTAAGAGACAAGCGTATTTCTGAATCCTGACCTAACGTTCTGACCTCAGGAAAGAACAGCCCAGGTGTAATCTATGAGTCCATTCTTAGGAAATCCCAGTAATACTTTCCTGGAAGAAAGGGAAAATACTTTAGGGCCTTCAGTCCGCAACATTTTAGTTGCAATAATTGTCGCAACTTTCTGCCACTATTCACATTGTACCTGGTAATGGTGCTCTACAGGCAACCTAGCATCAGTCTCCTAAGTAGTAAAGTCGCTGCTGTACTGGATCCACAGGAAACAGAAACGAACAGCTGTGTAAGCAGATTGACAAAATCGGTGCAAGTAACTTGGTTATTAAGTTATTTGAACAGTACGGTAAACAGAGGAAGATGCAGGTGATTTTGTTTTGTTTTTTAAAGCAGCTTTTTTTTTTCCTGTTTTCACATATTTTGCAGGTTGAATTGTCTTCTCAGGTGAACTGCTCCACCTAAGACAGCTTTGCCTATCTTAAGGATGCTTCCCTAAGCACTATGGCAAATGCAAATCACCCTTTTTCAAAAGCGCAGCAGCAGCTTTTGAAGCTCAGACTTTGATATCCCTCTAGTTTCTGAATGCACATAGAGATGGCTGCAGCAGAGCTTTTATTACAGGGTCTTCTTCACAGCAGCTCTCTTGAGCCTGAACTGCCCAGCCTTCTCAACTGTTAATTCACAAGCCTCAAAAGCAATCATTATTACATTAAGCATTTTGGAAAATTACCTCACCCCTCATTTCCTACTTTTTTCATTCTCTTTGACTCTGCCTTCTCCTCACGTACAGACTTACTTTGGATATTGCACTCTAATAACTGGAGACCTGCAGCATCCAACACCTACCAAAGGGCTCACGCTGCACACTTACTTCCATCCTCTTGCTCGTAGGTGGTTTTCCAAGGAATACGAAGCGCACGCGGGTACAAACCCCTAGAACTGATACACCAACTCGATCCTTCGGCCCCAGCCCAGCCGCGCTAGAGCGGGGGGAGCTCTGCTCGCACCAGAGGTCAGGCAGGAGGGCCGCAGGGGCAGCCGTCGCTGTACCGGCGCCCAAACGAGCCGGAGCGAGGGGCCTCCTGCCATCCACCTGTCCCCTACGAGGCCGGCGGCCCCGCAGCCCGAGCCCGCTGCCGCCGCGCCGAGGGGCGGCCCGGCCCCCGCCCTCCCGCCCCGCGTTACCCGCAGGCGGGAACGGCTGCCGTCAGCCAGCCCGCTGCCCCGCCGCCCGCACGGGTGCCGCCCTCCGGCCTAGGCCGTTTCCCTTCCCGGCAGGCGCCCCCGGGCCGGCGCCCGCTCCGCGGTGCGGTCACAGCAGCGACAGCGCGGCCGAGCCGGGACAGGCGGGG
>VZSC01007697.1:136861-147867 GCA_013398225.1 Steatornis caripensis
AGGCGGGGCGGCTCCCGGGCCGTGCAGGCTCAGAGGAGGAGGGGACGCTCGGGGCACCCCGACGCCTGACACCTGCCCGGGGGAGCTGCGGCCCTGCGAGGGCAGAGGCTGCCGGCGGAGGCAGGAGGAAGACCCACCGCAGATGAGGGCGAGCCTCCCTCCTCCCCGCTCGCCCCCCAAAGCGGCGGCTCAGGCTGGCCCGGCCCCGAGGCCCGGCCTGTTTCCACAGCCCTGAGCCGAGATAACAGCCGTGTTTCCTTCCGAGAGCCGAGGCACTCGCAGGGCTAGAACATGCTCCCTCGCAGTCATCTGCATCAGGCCGACAGCGAGCAGAGGAGCAGCCTTGTTCCCTCCCGACAGCACACTTAAAGGACTCCCAGCCCTACTCTCCAGCCAGCTGGAGACAGACGGCTCTAGGTCGGATTCCCTGGAGAACGGCTGCGGGGAGCATCACTGTTTTTATGCTTTACAAGCCACGAATCCTGCCCAGACATCCACCGCCACAGCACCACACCACGTGCAATTCCCTCACACTAATGCTCTGCATCCACCTTGAGGCTCTTACTCTCTGTGCATGCTCTGAATCCAAGTGCTGGGCCTCTGACATGAACATGACTATGCAATGGGGTACACCAGCACGGGGCTGGGGGCAAAATCCCCACCTTGCTGAATCCTGGGTGGTCTGGGCAGTCATCACAGGAGTCAAGATTTCCTCTGTAAGTTCGCATTCAGGGACAGAAAATACGTAACATCACTAAAAGGAGAAAACACTCTGTCCTTCACCTGCCAAAACCAGGCAGATCAATGCTTCTTGAAACTCAGGATCTGTTTATTCAACACATGTCATGCTCACACTGCCCCATGACACTACCATAGAGCTATAAACCTGTTCTTCCGTGTGACCTTTTGCACATGGTATACAATGCAATGAGCAAGAGAATTAAGCTTTGGCATCCTCAACACAACTCAGAGGTGGAGGTGGGTAAAGCAGCTTATTTTAATGAGCAGATCATCTAAGGAGTTTCACATCCTGTCTTCTGAGATTCTCCTCCCCTCCCCAAAAGGTGAATAAGCAGCACAGGAGGAACTACACAGGCTTGAGTTTATTAAATTAACCTGCAGCAGACTGGGAGTTAGCTTACATCTCACCTACCTCTGTAATCTTTCACTCTCTGTGAAACAAGCAGAAGAAACAATAGCAGCGCAGGAAATTAATGTTGAGGAGATTGTTCCATTGAAAAGCAACAGAAAGCTTTGAAAGGATTAGGAAAACAGAGTGTAACCAACAGAGCCCTAATAACCAACAGTTGCAAGTGGCAGTAACCAGCTGATATGAATGCAAACGTTTACAGGGATCACTGAAATAGGCAATGATCCTTTTGGATCAGTGCTCATAAGGACTTAACAAGTAGAACGAAGGTATGCCAGGGACATTCCAGCTGTGGATTTTATTAGCAAATGAGTGGAACTGTGCTTCGGTATTTGATCCTCAAGTCATCTCTCTCAGGGAGGAGGTGAACATACCGAGCAGAGCCAGGGCACTGTGCATAAAGACACTATTCACTTGACATCAGCAAAATAACTGCAAGCCAGTGAGCAAGATAAACATCCCTTGCTTTATCCTTCCTTGATCCCAATGCAGGCTGAGCAAACCTCATAAAACGTTTACAGACATCTAGCACAGGCAGCCTGGAAGAGAGCACGTCACCAGCACCGCCTGCAACAGCAGAAATTCAGAACAATTTCCCTGCAGCACAAGCAAGCAATCAGAACGATGTCGTTCACTCCTCAGGAGACAGTTCAACAACACGACGCCAAAGGACACTGAAGGTGGTCCTGCCAGCCTCGTCATTCATTGCAGTGGGATTCGACACAAGAGCAAAGGTCTGCAGTTCAAACCAGGGAATCAAAAGGATCTGTTCCCAACTAAAACGGGCAGCAGCAGCACCTGACTCGGTCAGGAGCAGTCTCTTCAAGCATTCTGTATTATTAAGCTGCCAAAGTGGTTCCTAGTCACTCCAAGTATTTTATTTTAAGCCCTCACCATAAACACACCCACCACACTTTAACTGCTTGCTTCCAAGGGAACTTCAGGGACACAGTGCCGAAGTCACATCAAGCAATTAAACATTTAGATTTATCAGCTACCACTACTGTAAAGTTTCAAGATTTACTTTTGTATATCCTCGCACTAGAAACATCAACAGAGATCCAAACAAGTTAGGCGTAAAGGCTAAATTAAGTCAGCTCATACCAGCTTAAGAACCTCTGCTATGGCTATGCAGCTGGCTTTTAGCAATACTGCATTCTACACCACTCCTGTGGCCATTCGCCCTACAGAAATAAAGCTTGACAGGGTTTTCCCCCTTTGCTGACACAGGCAGCATTTTTGTGGTACCAACACAAGTTGAACAGCTAAATGCCTGGCCAACACTTATCTACACAATTAAGTATTGTTCCCTACTCCAGTTTCCCTACCTGCAAAACAAATAAATACTTCTGTATTCTCTAATGCTAGACAATAGCCAGGATCAAACATCTCTGATCAAGGCTCAGACCTGCTAAGGTAATTACCAAAGCTAGCTTTCATGCCAATAAGCTCAAATTCAGACTTACCCCTCGCTTTTCTTTCTCCTCAGCAAACAGTAAGACCCCAGGACGGCACAGCAGCAGACACACGCGTGTGCTCTCACTAACAGGATGCAGTGTAATTTCTCTCAAGGATGCACATAATTCCCACAAATACATTCACTATTCAATGAAAGCAGACCAGAAAAGCAGCGAAACACACAGTAAATAATCCTTTCTGACTACCCACCGTGTAAGGGCCACCTTGCAGCTCCTGTCCCCACCTGGCTCCCAGGTGAGGCCAGGAGCCATCGGCCCTCACCGATGCCAGCTGCCTGTGCTGCCACAGCTGTGCTGCTTTGTGCAATCTCAAACCCGGAGGAGGCCGTGCCTGGTTCCCCCCACACCTGAACTCTGTGCACTCAATCTCCATTTCCTAGCAGGGGCTCTGCCTGGAGACTTTTGCCTATCCCATGGCATTTTATCATCTCAGTTCACACCAGTTCGATACCCAGCTCTACCACTTGCAAGTCTCTCCTTGTCTATTTGGCTTTCTATGCAGTCCATCTCTATCAGGCCCAAAAGACTTCCCATGGAGATATTCTAATATTCTAATTCTCTCCCATTTCTTCAGAACCGAGTTATCATCTACTCCTCAACTCAGGCAGTCTCTTTCTTTCAATCAGCTTCCCCACTACTCAAACAAAACCCTTGCCACCTTAGCAGGCCTCTCCTAAGAAGCTCCCTGGTAATAGTGCCTTCTATTTCCTATACATAAAACCCTACCAAACAAGAAAAATAACTCTAGTATAATGGCTAATATTGAATTTTAACACCTGATAAGTTTTTTTGCTTTCAAAATAGTTGTTTCAATAATTTATTAATTCATAAACCCTGGGCTTTAATACTACCTCATAACACAGCACTACTACAAATCCCACTTCTTGATGTGGAAAAACACGCCATCAAGCCCACTTAGTTGTTTATTGTTTTCCAGATCTCATTGCACAGCTCTTGCTCTTACAAACAGCAACATTGTCAGCTCAGGTCTTGTTTAGCTGAGGCTGAAGAACAGGGACTGGACGGTAAAGCTAAGTTAGCAGGAACTGAACTACTTGGGAAGGTCCTGCTTGCAAGAAGTACATTTGGCAGATCAGAGCAAAGGAGCAGCAGATCAAAGCCAGTAATTTCCAAGTCATGAAAGAATTTTAGTGATACCAGACCAAGTCCAAAAAGACAAGAATGGACCCCAATCCCAACAACACTGCTCCTCTTCAAAACAGCCATCTGATCCTAACTAAAGACATTAATAAAAGACACAATGAAAACTTTACTATCAGAGTCAGTCTCACCTCAGTTTAGCCACTAAGGCTAATCTTTTGAACAATTATGCTCTAGTGTAAATTGGTCATAAGTATCCAGGTAAAAACTTCAACAGAACAGGAATCTTCCAGCTGAAACCATGCTAATCTTACCAGGAATCAAAAGTAAATACCAAGGGTATCACCCCAGCTCTGTTACGTCGTGGTTCTTTCAGTTTTCAAGCCCTACCGGTAACAGCAATGAACAGATGGCCAGAGACAGTGAGCACACTCTAACTGCAACACAGTTTGGGAAGCATCTTTGCATTCATTTTATCCTGGGAGAGGAAAGAATGCTGAAGGCAATATAAGCATTTTTTGAGTTCAAGGCAGTCAACATAGCACCTCTCTCACCCAACGCTGCTCGGTACCAACATTTTTAAAGTCTAGTAAGGTCCCGCTCTCCATTTTGGAGAGGGCAGTTTCCAAGGATGGACCTTCTGTGGCTAGCACAAGGACGGCCAGAGAGCCCAGTCACATGGCAAATCCACAGTGCCCAGTTACAGCACAGAAGATACAGACTGTCAGTGCCCAGCACTAGCAGATCTTCTAAGGTAGAAGAATGACACCATCTCAGCCACTATGTGACAAACTTAACTGCTAGAAATTAGACTAAATCCATTAAACTCCCCCTCTCAGCCCACCAAAAGGATTTCATATTTCACTGCAAAGCCACAAGGTCTCAATGATACTTTGCTTCACTTTTCCTCGTGCTGTCAGGATTTCTGTTTAGTCTAAATTTTGCAAAATGGCACCACTGGCACAAAGCGGGAGAGAAGAGCAGATGATGTTTCTGTAAGTTAAATATCAATAGCGGACAGATGAAGCCATTCTTACTGACAAATTACTCTCAGCAGAAAAAAATAAGAAATGGGGCAGCTGCCTCTGTTAAAACTAATCAATCAAGAAGCAGCCTGCATGAGGTTAAACATTTCCATGGCCCATCCCTCACCTGCTCTCAAAGTATATTTAACTGTATTACATAAACAGAATAAAGCAGGTGATTAATATGCCTTTGCTCAGCAATTAATATCTTGTCATTTCAGCTTTGCTGTATAAGAGCAGGCACACATCCTGAAATACTGGGACACAGAGTGAAGAAATGCTAAGAACAACTAGCCAGGTGCTATGCTTAAAGATGGTCCCACTGAGCGCATTTTATCTCTACAATCAACACTTGTCCTTTACAAATGCCAGCCCATTGATCTGTTGTGCCTAAACTGAATTTTACATTCAATTTACCCCGATTGTATTCCAGCACTGGTTTATTATGGTGAAAGGGAGGGCAGCGTTCCCCTCTCAAGTTGTAGGAGTGATACTTTCAGTGGTTATCATGCCACCTTACTATCTATTCCTTCACCTTGTTAAAGAATGCAGGCCTTAAAGAAGCATCAGCAAATTTATTAATGTTCAATAACAGCAATTTTGTGCAAACCCTTCTGAGAAGCTTGACCTCAGCATTCTGGTTCCCTAAAAAATGGCAAACCATCTCAGAACAGATCCTAAAGATGGAAGAAGTTATAGAGAAGTTACACATCTTACATTTTCAGTTCATTATGTACAGTATGGCAGTACCCAATAGCTTCAGTGGACACAGAAGCCAACTGAGCCAGCTGTTGCACGAAATATAGTCAAAGGTGGGCTCTGCTTAGCTAAGGAAGAGCACAAGAGATAACTGGACAAAAGCCAAGGTCCTCATTCAGAATTGTGGCAGAGGAACGCTCTTGATTCTTTGAAGACTGTGGCAGAGCCAGAAGCACCAGATTACACTAATCCCAGTGGAGTGACTCAGTCTCAAGGCCATGCTGCCTCCATACTGTAAAAGGCATCACCAGAAGAAGAAAATGCATCATAGCAAACAAGAAAATGAAATGCACAGGCACCACCCCCTAAGGAACAAGTGGAAAGGCAGTACCTCTATGTTTAAGAGTTTGTATATACTGGACTATCATCTGAGCTGCAAGGAGGATGCACTAGGAAAAAACCTGGCTCCACAGCCCAAGAAGGCCAGCACCCTATATGCTTCCAAAGGGTGCCTTCCCAAGCAACCATTACACTTGATGAAGTCCTGCTTTCTCAGTTTTACCCTTCCAGCTCTCTTCCACATCCCACTGGGGTGGAAGTGAGCAAGCAGCTGTGTGGTGTTTAGCTGCCTACGGGGGTTAACACACAAGACACAGAAAGGTGGCATATCTTTTGCCAAGTCAGGAATGTTCAAAATTCAGATTTACAAGTCAATATCAGACAAACCCTACAAAAACACAAGTTCCCTCTACCAGCTTCTATTTAACACAAAACCATCAGGCTTTAAATTGGTGAGATCAGTGCTCATCTGCCCACTGGAGAATTAAGAGTGATTATAAGTGAAAGTTCACACTGGGCATCTAGTGGTTCTCTCTTATTACATCCCACGAGATAATTGCTCATGAGCCTGATAAAATTTCCTTCTGGTTTTGATGAACTGTGTTCTCTCCAGGAGGGAGAAAAACAGCTCCAGCCATTTGCTTTAATTGGACCTGACAGTTTGCAGATTGCTGCCTCAAGCCTTGAAAAGCTCAGTAACTGGGGCTGAGGAGAATCCACTTTTTCTTCAATAGCAGATTTCGGAGTTAAATTTACACTGCATTACAGTAAAATAAACACACAACCCCCAGAAAACACCTACAAACACCAGGTGATGTTGTTTAAAAAACAAGCAATTATTTGGAAGTTTGAATTAAGGTCTTTTTCACTTTATACAGAAAAATGGGAGAACGGTATTTTAACTTCCCCATACCTTTCATGGAAGCTCCCTGTGGCATAAGGAAAACAAACAAAAACTCGCAAGCATTGCATTGAGCGACTCCTCTCTCCTCTCCTGCCAAGGATCACCATCACCTCTCTGGCTATTGGCATTAAGGGGTCAGTGGTCAACCACTGGCACCCCTTGCACTGGCTAGCAGGTCTTTTTGTGCCCATTCAGAACACTGGAAAAAGTCACAAGATAAAAAAATAAAATAGTTTAATACAGTGCAATACAACCCATCCAGGGAAGTTAGAAAGTCTTCATTACTTAAAGAACAAGCTCAACATACTTATCAGGACTGGTTTTGGTATAGTTTATCATGCCTTGTGGCAGAGGATGGACTAGGTGCCATCACCAAAATCACTTCCAGACCTATTTTCAATCACCTAGAAATGGAGGACCACACAGAAACGTATTTCAACAATGAGAATTCTGTCTTGGCAGCAGATTTCAACTATGCTCTTACTTAGACATTGCTCTAATGTAGTTCTCGGAGGAAGGACCATCTGGCCCAGAGCTGATCTTGTTAAGCCCTAGGTAAAGCTCAGGTCCGCATCTCTTTCACATCAGCTATCACTCCTATTTACCACGAAAATATGGGTTAAATCACTTAAAAGTTCATAATCCTATTAATCTAGTTACACAACGGCCTTGTCTGTCCAGGAAGGCAGTAAGTTCTCCCACGAGTCATTCAAAATCAGAGGACTAACATTACTGCAGGAGAAAAAAAAAAAAATCAAGAGGAATTAACACTGAAGTCCTGCTGGTAGAGATGGCTGAATAGTGGGTTGGAGAAAAATGGCGAGTCAGATACAGCTGTTCACAGGTATTTAGATGCTGGTACCCTCTGCAGTAGTGATACAGTAGGATTACAAATCATTTGAGTTAGGAACCCAACTTTCTCCAACTTTTCAAAATCAAAAGTAGCTACCTCAGACTCTGGCATAGAGCAAGCTGGAGCATAAAACCTGCTGAATCTCTGATGAGCCTCGATAGCTCATCCTACCAACTTTGACTTCCCTTTAGGCTTTCAGAATGGTCAACATTGCACTCCTGTCAGTTTTCAGCCTGGAACTTGCCCTTTCTGTGCTCTGAAAGCAGATCAAAAGGTTTAAGTCTAATCTATCCTGGCGTGCCTTTGGCTAGAGAGACATCAGCTATGTAAGAGCAGGATGAATTGAATAGTTAGCTGTTGCTTTCCTCCCTTAACATGCTTAGTGAAGATTTGAGGGTCAGCACGTAATCAATTCACTTACAAGTTTGTACATTCTAGAAGTACAGATGTTATCTTTCAGGTCCAGATAGCCGAGTACTTTAAAGAATGCAAGAACATTTCACAGATAGGAAACGGAGCCATAGTTATATATGGAATTGATGGCAGAGCCAGCAATAAAGCTCACATACCCTAGCTCCAGCTTCTGCTCTCCACAGCCTGGCCAATACTAGGCACAGGGCGGGGAGGTGCGGGGGAAGTATCAACCCATGACAGAGCATGCATCCTTGCATTCCTTGGGGTCACGTCAAGGAATGTGAATCGAGGTCTAACATGAAACTATTACTGTCCCGCTAGCACACATGTACCTTCACTGATGTCATTTTCCATGCACAGCCAGGCTGAATGCTACAAGATTTGTTCTGTATTCTGGGAAATTTCAAACACCACTACAGATCTTGTTACAGAGGAAGCAGAAATACTTAAATTCTGTAAGTCTCCCAAAAACCCAGAGAATCTTTCTCACTCTTTGCTCAAGGAGAGAAGAGTAACCAATGAGCTCTCTCCAGTCAGAGCTTGTAGTGAGAGTGTACCGAAAGTTGCATTGGTCTCCCCCTGAGCACACTTTATTACAACACCCTGGCCGCTCCATAAATGCCCTTGATAAGCCATGAATCAGAATCCTTGAAAAACAACTAGGACTCAAATAGTCTGCTCACAGGACTTTGCATTCTATTCCAGGATCCCAGCAGCTCAAACTGAAAGGGCATGATCAGTACTGTCGTAAGTGGTGTGGTCACATTTAGCATGACCCTGAATTCTGCCAGAGCCCAGGAGCAGTTCTGTATCAGAGATGATGAGCAAGGCAAACCGATTTGACAGGAACTGGCAGGCAGGGGCACCATGACCTAGGAGAGTTTAATTATCAAGTTGGAGAAAGCCTTCAACTTCAGCAAAACCATAGGCAACCCAGACCCGTCTCTGTGAGCAACCAGTACTAACGCTACACAATGCAAAGCAAGAGATGAGCTTGTTTCAGAGATAACTGCCACAGCTCTGAATACCCCATGGTGGTCGTGCAGCCACACGCTTGTAGATAGAGGTAGCTTAGAAAGCTGTGAACATACCCCTTTCCGAGTAAAAGTGGAAGGAGACAACTGCAACCACCATACTTGCAGTACTTCGACACGTTTTGCAACTTCCGAGACGTTTGTCAGAGTTCTAGTGGAAAGATGCTACGCATGGACTCCCAATTCTTCCAAGCAATCCCAGCAGTGGATTAGCAGCCATTGCAGACCAAAGCAGGAAAATAACAGATTCTTTATACACTAGTTTGGCACAGAATTTTCACAGTCACAGAGCTTCAAACATGCATTTGAAATAAATGTCAAAACATATGAAGGTATACAGCAATATCATAATAAGCAGAGAATTAAGCCAACCCAAATATCATACAACTATGAAGATTCTTCTCATGTCAGTGACTCAGAGGTATGCTGTGCAAAGAAAAAGGAACAACATTTACCTTTTTGAAGCCTAAAAAGAGAACAATGATTCAAGAAAACAGAACCGGTGGCAACACTGTTAAATGACAACTAGGTAACTGTTTGTTACCTATGTCGCAGGCACGCTTGCCAGTCCTGAACGAACTCATGTCCTTCCACCACAGAAATAGACAAGATTAGTATGGAAAACAGGCATAAAGTGGTGAAGACACATCAGTGAGAGACCTGGGACTACAGTGTGAGTCACTTGACACCGAATCTACTGCACAAGGTGGCTGCCTTAAGGAAGAACCTCTTAAAGGGAACCATCTGCCCAATGGAAGTCAGCTGCTACGGACACAAAACTAGGCACCTCTAACCCAGAGCAGAAAGCAAAGCTCGAAACAGGGCAGGAATTTCTCTAGCTCTGCCAAGGCTATTGAGGCGTTCTCTTTCCGATTTCTGTTATCAACATGACACACAACATCATTACAATCATAACAATGTGGGTAATGTGAGTTATTTAGAGTAACCACGCCCCTCGACAATTCACCCATCTATATCCTGAAACCATGGATGAAAAATTCAACAGGCAATCAAGTAGGGAGGAAGGACCTAGAAGGACAAACAACTGCATTGTTCTTCATAGGAAGTAGTTTTAGGAAACAAAGGAGCTGTTAAACAGAGGAGAAATAAGAGCGAAATCCCATTTGAGCTAAATAAACTCGTCCTACAGCAACAGAGAAGCACAGAGGATGTAACAAGGCTCTCAGCCAAAACCAGAGAAGGTTGAGTAGTAAAGCCAAGCTCAAGTGACCCCCACAAAGGTGAGCCAGAGCTCACTTGTTTTTAAGTGAGGTAGGAATTAGAATTTGTTACACTCAGAAAATAAGTTCTGGAGTTGAGTGTCTGCAGGGAAATCAGAACAAACATATGTGGTGCTTCCAAAGCGTCTTCTCTAGGTTTAAGTTTGGCCCTTGTTCTCATGACTCTTTTTCAGTTCAGGAAGATTGCAAATGTCACAGAGACACAGGAGAGAAAAAGTCACACGTACTTCAGCTTTGAGTTACCCTCTGCATACGGCACACGCTTCAAGCGCACAAAATGCCCAGCAGGAATCACTGTTGCAGCGCTCAGCTCTCCCCTCAGCAAGGAAGGACCTACCAGCAGTACCTGTTTCAGAACAGGAAAACAGGACGTGTGTAATCCTCCAGGGCAGCTAGCCCTCGCCATCCAGAAAAAGGAAATAAAAATGGAGCAGGAGCGAGCAGACGCGCCCCACTACGCACTCAACCCTGGCTAATCCGGCAGGAAGAAAACTGGCCACCTCCAGCAGACCTACTCCCAGCTTAGCCCAAGGAAGAAAAAGGGGAAAAAACAGGCACGTACCTGACAGAGCCGAGAGAGAACAACGTTCATGCAGCCCTCCAGAAAGCCGCCGTCCTTAGCCAAGGGCTGCGTTTGCTTCTGTCCCTCATTCATTCTCGGCGCAGCAGCCCGAGCACCAGACCTACTACAGCGGCCTGGGGAGAGAGCAGAAAACACGAGAAGCGGCTCAGGCGGGCACCGTCGCTGCGGCCACCGGCTCCCTCCCC
>VZSC01007697.1:148047-158197 GCA_013398225.1 Steatornis caripensis
GCCCCGCGGGTGCTGCAGCAGCGCCGCTCGACCCCGCTCCCCCGGGGCCGCCTGTGCGCCCCGCCCAGGCCTCTCGCAGCCCGCTGACGGCCGGCGGGGCATGCTGGGAGACGTAGTTCTCGGCCCGCGCGTGCTCACCGCCCGCGGGGCGCCGCCGACTACAAGTCCCGGGAGGCCCCCGCGGCCCGCTCCGCCCGCAGGGCCTCCGGGAGGGGACGGGGGGGGCTGCCCCGCGGTGGCTCCGGGGCCGTCGCCCGGGCGCGGCGGCTGCTTGAGGGGGCACGGGGCGGCGGCGGGGGGTCCGACCCGCCCGTGCTGCCGGGGCTCCGTGTTTCTGGTCCGCCCGACGCCTTCGTGGTGTCGCTGCTAATAAATATTTGGGATCGTTTCCTCTTTGCTCTGGGCAGGCAAAAATGGCCATTGAAACCATCGGGAAAGGGTGCAGGATCCACCCCAGGACGCTCTTTTTTTTTTTTTTTTTAAACGAGCGTTCGATTTTGGAGGTGGTTTCAGGATGACTGAGCCCGCTGTACGGGAGATCTGGGGGTTCAGCGTAACTCCCCGCCAGGCACCGCGCGTCTCCCTTCGGCCAGTGGCCGGGAGGGCTCTGAAAGGCTCTGCGTGTGTCCGCTGGACAGGCCTGGGCCGGGGAGGTCCGCTTGGCGAGATCGCAGCTCAGACATCGCCTGCGTGGGGTCGTTGGTGGCACTCCAGCTCGGAACGCATCAATCTAAAAGCGTGAGGTGTTACCACTCTCATGATGGCATCCTCTTCAAAGAGGCAGAGACAGCTTACGGGTTTGTGTCGTCCCTCTGCTGATGATAGCAATGACGCTGTTAATGTGGATCTCCTGCGCCCGGGGTAGGACGAGTTCTGGCTTTACCCCTGCTGAGATCAGAGACACCTCGTAAACCGCTCTGTTTAAGCTTGCCTGTCCCGTTGCTCCGTGGCATGTCAAGCATGGCTCTGTTGAGGCTAAGGGATCAGAACTTTGTTTCACATTTAGTCTTTGCTAATGCAGAACAAGGCTTAAAAGAACGGCCTGCATCGATAGCGAAGAACAGCGTTCGCAGCAGTAAAACTGAGTAACACGTCTGTGCCGAACTCAGGAGCCCTGCAGCGTGATAAGACCTTGCATGGAATTTGCTAGCGTAAGACCCTGCGCTCACAGCAGGAATGTGGCAGCAAGGTCGTTAAAAATCACATGTGCCATTCCTTTGCCCGCTTGCCTATCAGGAATACCATCGAGAGCCCTAAAACTCAAAAGGAGGAAACAAACGACACCAGGCAGCAGAGTTGCCTAGGGCTTATCAAGACTGAAGAGACTGAAATCCTGGACAGAGTGTCACAGCATAGTAACAGTTACCCTAACTTTTATGCCTACAGGTCCTGTCCAAAACTGAGCTTGTCACTGCTGTCTGATAAAAGCCAAACGACCCGGTGTCCCCTGTCCTCTGTGTTGCGTAAAAGTGATCTTGGCCAGACCACCTGGACATGCACGTCGGGCTGATTGTGAAAATGGGAATGTGAAAATGAGTGAGTTGAATCTGACTTGGTTCTGAGCAGAACTGCAGTGCGTTTTACCCTTTGGCCAGGAGATGGAGAATGAGTACTGTTAAGTATTTGGGAATGTGGTAAGCAGATCTAAGCATGCACTGATGCTCCCTCCCTCAGCTTGCTTTTCACCAAGCAGATGTATATGTTAGTATAAACATAGAAATACATTACAGACAGGTGAGTACAGCTAACATCAATTGTCTGAAAAGATCCATTCACATTTAAAGTAGCTTCTTTTGTGCTCACTCGGTAAATATCAAGATAACTTAGGCTTTACTTTTGCCAGTGCTTGTTGAAAACATGTGAACTTGCATGCCCAGACTCTTAAGTTATGTCAGACTTTTTTTGCCAGCTAATCTTTCTTCTCAAAAAAAAAGCCAAACCAAACAAAAATTGGAAAACTGTGTTAGACTGTCTATGAAGTCACCTTCTCAGGTAAACATGAAGTCATACAGCATCAGCAGCTTAAGCCATGGCCAAGATGAAAACTTTATTGCAATTATTTTGATGAGATTTTGCCTTTGTTTGTATACAACCGCTCTGGAGAGGTGGTGTTTTGGTTGTGTTTAACACCAAAGATACTGCAAATGGCAAACCTCTCTGGTGTGTAAAAAAGCGTGAGCTCCAATGATTCTTTTCTAGTGGGGCAACATTTGTGGAAAGAAATGAGCCAACCTGGCATGTACAGCCCAGAGGCGCCTGCAGGGCATAAGGAGCGTTCCTTTCGAGGTTTACAACTGCAAGACAGGCATAGGAAGTGCTGTACGTAAGAGAAGAAAGGGCTTGAGAGAACAAGGTAACTGTCCTCATGCACAAGGCTGATAGCGAGAAGAAAGAAGTAACCTGTTCTGTGTGGTTAAGGGGTAGGCCAAAAAGTAATGGGTCGAAATGAAGCAACGAAAACTCAGGTTGAGCGTAAGGGAAAACCTTCTAAGGCTAATGAAATGCTGCAGAAGACTGGCAAGGGGCTACGAAGTCTCTACCTGAACAGGCATTAGGAACTGGTTAGGCAACCACTGCTGAAATGACAGGGTAGAACTGATGCGGTTTGGCACAGGGCATGGTTCGGAGCGCCTCGGGACCTCTTCTGATCCTGTGTTGCTATGATTCTTTGATCCTACATTTCTACAACATGCATCCTCTGGCATCCGCTAAACTGGGGTTCATCTCAGCCTCTTGCTCAGTGAGAACATTATAACGCTTACTGCAACAGGCTGGAGCAGGGAAGCATAGCTCTGGGTACGGGAGAGAGACCTCTGCTCTTACATGGCCCTATCCTGGTTTTCCAAATATATTACTGGGAATATTTCTTTGCCCACTGGATGCTGCTGTTACACAGAAATATTCACGGACTATTTCTGTAGGCTTCTGTTCTAGGCACCTTCCCTGTCAGACACGGAAGGCCACTTCAGCGTCAGCCAAGCTACATGGATTTAGCCCTGTTAGCCGGCATTTTTTTACAGAGGAAGTCTCCTTAACATTTTGCAGCTTACTGACATAGCACATGTGAACCTTAGGCCACAGAGGTAGGTGTCTATGTGATGGCAACACCAGCAGCAGAAAACTAGTGATGTTCTTTGAAGGTGATTGAACAGTACATGCTAAAAAATATTGGCTGCTGAGGGGAAACCAGGTTGTCCAAAACGTGTCTTCAGGTCATATATAGGACACTTTTGCCAACAACTATGTCCTGCAGTGCCTATTTTGCATGCTTAGTACAGGAATTTGTATGTGGAAAGACTGTTTCAGAGAATTCTCTCCTTAAAAGCAGAGCCTGGAAACGGCAGCTTTCCCTGGCTCCCATTGCAAATGTGCACTGATGTTACGATTACACCTTGTGGCACTGCCTTCAGAGGCAATGACCTGGATAGAACAGAAAGGATATGTGTAGCTTCCACTTTTTAGAGAAAGCTGAACAGTATTTCTAGCTCAGCTGAGTCTCAGAACAAGACAGAAAGTGACCTACATCCAATACCCAGCTTTGGGAATTAACTTTGAGGAAGTTCAGTTCCACATCTAGGTCTCTCCTCTGAAACAAATGGAACTGCAGCCTAATAAAACCCAAACCCAGTGCCAAGGGAACTTCCTCTATTCCTTTCCGACAATTTTTAGCACTGAAAAACAACTACCCTGATTTTTTTAATCCGCATTTACTGGAAAAAAATATGACTCCAAGTTAATGCAAACCTTAGGGTTTGAATCCTTCAGATTCTAACAACTGAACTGTTGCCTGATGTCTTGAGCCATTGGCCTTTCCGGAGCTGGCCTAAACAACAGGAGATTTGAAAAAACTCAGGAGCTGTGGCAAAGCTACTATGACAGTTATATGGCAGATGTATGTATTAAAAAGCCCGTGTCTATCTGGGGACACCATCTGTATCCAATAAACATAAAAGCAAGTAAGGTAACTGATAAATAATAGGCAAAGTGTGGGTTCAGCTTTGTGCTACCTACAGTGGTGTAAATCTGACAGCTTTTGAATTTGGCGGAGTTTTTCCTCTGAGCCATCTTATGCGTGTTTGCAGTCTGCAGAGTCACTTAGCTGACAATCCTTTGCCGTCTTGCTTTTTGCAGCCCAGTCCGTGTGATAAAAAGTACTAGAGGCAGCTTGGATCTTCACACGTCAATTTGAAATCTCAGGGGGAACTTCAAAACACTTGCTAACAAATTTCTGCTGAGCACATGCCGAACGGAGCCTGCCATCAATAAGGCAAATGGCAAATAAATATAACGGTGACGTGTATTCAGCCTGGAGGCTGCAGCTGCGTAATCGTGCTGCCAGTGGTGTCCAGAGAAGCACTGCGCTCTGCGTCTGAATTTCACCCAGTTCCCTGGAGTCCTACAAGAAGCGGCCTCTGTCTCAGTTTCATCCGTAAAATGGGATGAGGGGGACCCACCCTCTTATCCCATACGCTGCACTGCACCAACTTTGCATCAGGGTCTGATCCCACTCCACTGCTATGAGTGACTGCGTAAGAAGCAGCGTGCTGGGTCACTGTACTCCCACTGGAAACGCATCAGCAATGTCAGTAAACGAGCCAGGACGGTGTGTAGCCCTCCAGAAATCCCGGATAGATGTGTGCGGCTTATTGTAGACATGGTCAGATAAATTCTCAACATTTTTGTTNGCACTGCACCAACTTTGCATCAGGGTCTGATCCCACTCCACTGCTATGAGTGACTGCGTAAGAAGCAGCGTGCTGGGTCACTGTACTCCCACGGGAAACGCATCAGCAATGTCAGTAAACGAGCCAGGACGGTGTGTAGCCCTCCAGAAATCCCGGATAGACGTGTGCGGCTTATTGTAGACATGGTCAGATAAATTCTCAACATTTTTGTTATGTAATCCTGAGACCTGTTAGCACATAGGTTCATAAAGGGAGTGCATGGCAGCAAAGAGAAAGTGCACTGTCCCTGGAAGCTGCAGAGAACAGCAGTGCTGAGCTGTGCCAGACTGTGGTCTTCCTGCATTTTTGTCCCAAGCACGGTGTTAATGACCAATAGACAGAGAGCAGGGACCCGGTAGTCGTAGATGTGTGTAAGGAAAACTGAGTCTGATGCTGTAGAATAGCCGTCTAGTGACAAGTGCTGAGCTTGGCTTGTACAAATCCTGCCTCGCTGTGTGGAGGATTAGCTATTTTAGGGAAAGGAAAAATCATTTTTACTCAGGCTACTCATGGATTCATAAAATTACTACAGATGGATGGCCAAATCTCAGTTGTGAACTGAAACCTTCCCAACCCAAGTACAGTCTGCAATTCTAGGTCTGGCATCTCCTTGATTCAGGAATCTGCTTCCCGAGAAAGCGATCTCTTGGTCCTACAGAACTCCTGGTAGGGGAGGGCAGTTGTGGAGGTACTGCGCATGTCATCCTGGGCCGCACGCGCTGTTTCTTCTGAACGTGGGTATCAGAGAAGCCAACTGTGCTAGTGTGCGTTCAGTGCTAGAGCATGGGGCAGCAGGCTTGGTATTCCTTCAGTGTCACTCCTTCAAAGAAGCAAGCCAGCTGGTCTGGTATGCCTTGCACCAGCCGGTTTACACCCCAAAGCTGGGATCTAGTCTCCTTTCCCATATCTGTGCAGGGAGAAACCATGCAACAGTCTTAATAATCGAACGTCTCTTGTTTGATGGTGTTATCTACAATTTCTTTCATTTTTTCCTTCTTTTCTCCTTCAATGTAGTCCAGCCTTGTTTCAATTTTCAGCTCTTACAGAGACACACATTTTAACGCAATGACTATTTGCACAGGCAACGTTTGAACAAGTACCTTACTAGCCTATGTGACTCAAATAGCTAATGGATCAGGAAAATATTAAAAACCGTTTACTTCTTTTTTATTTCCCTGAGCAGCCAGGGCTGTGATCGACAGAGAGAGATAGGGCACTGCACAGCGTGGTGTTGGCTGAGCTTTAGAAGTCACATCTAGAAACTTGATGCCAAAGCACCCTGTAAAGGGTCTGCAAATGCCAGTGCTGGCTAGGAACTGAGGCCAAGCAATTCTATCCGATGCGTAGTGCACGAGTCAGAGAGTCTTGCTGTTTGCAAAGATTGGCTCGTGTAGTCATGGCTCCTTGGGTGGTGGAGGCAGTTATTAATCCTTGCACAGTGTATTGCAGGAAGTTTTAGCAGGATTTAGTATATTGGAGGGCAGGGCAGACTAATCCCCAAAACTACAGCAGGTCTCATGCTCTTACCTGCACTTGTTCTTTATTTAGGAATTAATGGAGTTAGTTCTTGAACCTGAAATAACACTGAGGCCTTACTGCAGCACGTACTAACCAGACTTGGTACCCAAAGAAACTCAGCGCGGAAAAAAAGCAGAGAGCATGGAAAGAGGGGAAGTGACTCTTTGAGAACTGCTGAGTAAGTCGGCCACCCAGAACGACCACGTCTTGACAAAGCATGTCCCCTCCACTCCCCATGTACAAGGAGCAACGCTGTCCTGACAACTTCAGACTTGGCATTGGTGCTATTGCCTGACCAGTTCAAGCAGCAGCAAAACAGGCTTGCTGGATAACTGGGGACGGATGTCACACTCTCCTAAAAAAGGTGCTACATACCAAGAAGAATAACTGAGAGTAGTTGTACTGGGCAGGTGACAGAGCAGAGATGTCTCGCTGTGTCAGGGGTCCGTATCAGCTCCCTTCCTTGCAAAATTCCTCTAACTATACTCCTCTGGAGAAGATACAGGCTGGGTGGCCTCACTGCTTTCATGGAAACAGCTGTAGCTAGTCTCAACAGNCAGGCTTGCTGGATAACTGGGGACTGATGTCACACTCTCCTAAAAAAGGTGCTACATACCAAGAAGAATAACTGAGATTAGTTGTACCGGGCAGGTGACAGAGCAGAGATGTCTCCCTGTGTCAGGGGTCCGTATCAGCTCCCTTCCTTGCAAAATTCCTCTAACTATACTCCTCTGGAGAAGATACAGGCTGGGTGGCCTCACTGCTTTCATGGAAACAGCTGTAGCTAGTCTCAACAGTGTTCCAGCTTCTGGCTAGCGAACAAAAACCTATCTGCCAGCTGTGCTGCAGCTGTGCTGCAGCGATGCAGTCTGGACATGGCATGACCTGAAGCTGGCCCTGCGGAAGTCATGCGGAAGTGTTTGAGAGCACTAATGCTGCCTTCTTGGAAACTCCCCACCCCTGTCTAGATGGGGGTTTTCCAGAGCCCCCGGCAGCTGTGGATTCTGTAGCGCGGTGATACAAGTTCCCGTGACCTGGGTGCTGGACGTTCACCCTCAGCCATGGCCAGTTCCCTGCTCTTTAGGACTGATTCTTTATCTGCAAGTGGTAATCGCCTGTGCCAGCAGTTCTGCTGTTTGAAGTCTGTCTGAAGTCCCCTCTCCCTACCGCGGCTGCTCTAGACAATATCTAAGACAGGCTCCCTCCAATGCTGAGCATCACTGAAAAATAAGGCAGACTAGATCAATCTGTTTCATCCAGTTTCCTGGCCTTTGCTGAGTGTCCAAGTAGCACTGGTGGAGTTCTGGGATGGCTGTGCTTAAAGCGCAGGGTTGAGTGGAGGATTCTAATAGGGAAACTCTTAATGAATTGCCAAATAGTGAGTTCTTTCCCCATCCGCTTTCCCACCCACGTCTGCAGAAGCACATCTAGAGGCATGACGAAAAGCTGCATGAAAAAAAAAAAACCCAAACAACCAGGCAAATTGCCATTCAATTATTTAATCTATTTCTAACTTTAGAGTTAAAGAATTTCAAAATCAGAAATGTCTTCTCAGCCTTCCCTCTTTAATATGGTTTATTTATTGTGCCGGATTAATACGGCATATGGAATTCTGCAAGGGAAGTCTGTCTATGCTGCTATAATTAGCTGGCAATGGTGACAGCAGGCATCTTGGCTTCTTTACTATTTTAAAATTCTCAGTGCTGTATTATGGGATGAGTTGCTACCACATCAGAATGCTAATGCTTGGGAAAGCCTGTGAGTGCAGCATCCTGCTGCATTAACGTAGTCTTCAAAATCCCAAAGTGATCCCAAGAGTGACTGCGGTGAAATCAGTGGGATTACACCCGTGATGAATCTGGTCCTAGCCACAGAGCAGACAAGGAAACTAACCCTCATTTTTTCTGCTGCTGCAATTATTCAAGCAACTCGCTCATGTACCCGAGGTCAAGTTCTGTGTGGCTGTAAATGAATGTTTGGCATTGGACCTCCCTGCGCCAAGGAGGAATGAGGTCTTTCTGCCTCTCTGGCTGTACTTAGTATACTGTACACATGATCTTTTTATGAAATAGTTCTCTTGCTGCAAGTGTTGCCAGATCCTTTCTTAAAACTGTGTTAACTTTTAAAAGTAAACACACACAAAGCAACCCCACCCTTCCAGTCCCTAACGAAGGCTGCGTGCCCCTTGCAAGTCCAGGTTTAGAGATCTTCGCAAACACTGGCTCATGCAGCGGCTGAAAACTCAGGCCATGAAAATCCTAGTGCCAGTGCAGACGCTGGGAGATTCATCGGAAGGGACGTTACATCTTTGCTACAGGACTGTCTGCAGTTTCTAGGCTGTTGAGGAAGGAGGCGTTCTAATGCTGAACGTTTGCCACTTCCCTCTTTCCTCTACCAGGAGAGTCCGTTCTCCACTCCTGACTGTCCTTGGGGGCAGCTGGTGTGCAGGAAAAGAGGTTTGGTGGGTTGCCGTTCACTTACAGGTGTCGCTCGTTCCTATCCATATGCCAGATATGAAATCTGGTGGGAGCAAACTGCAACAAGGAGTGGGAGATTCCGCAGCGTGCCTTTGTGCTGAATTGGGGATAGGGGGGATGTGCCATTGGTAACCGAAGAGCAGGCAAATAAACAAGGAGCGGGGTAGAGGGGAGTAACTGGCAGAGTTGCGGAGATAAAAAGTTTGAGCTTCAGCATAATTGCCCTGTGCTATGTTCCTCAAGGTATTTGACAATCCACCATAGAACTAAGTCTAACAGGCAGCGTACTAACAGTCAACAGTCCCTCATCACCTGGAGAAGAGGGACTTGAATTAGTTTACCCTAAAGGAGCTTTTTTTCTTGCCTAAATCATATAAACAGGGCCAGGACAGTCACTTTCCATGAGGCTTGTTATTTAGTGTTATGTAAGAAACAGAGTTTATATGGCTGTAATTGCTCCTTGAGGTTGAGTTTGCACGCAGTGCTGGCTAGAACGTGCATTTTTGTGCAAGAGCTGAGCGCCTGCATGCCAAATTGGCTGTTTGTGTGTATGGCTGCAGGATCTATGAGAGTAACAGGCACTTCTGCAGATTTTATCCCCAAATCCGGCCTCTGGTGTGTGTGCAGGGAGGCAAATGAGCAATAGTACTTTAAGACTTCTGGGCTGGTCGGACATGTAGAGCTGGAAATACAGGCAGGTAACAATTTTTCATATTTAGAGGTCTTTCTGTAATTAGCTTAGTGTCAACTTGATCGTCGGCCACGGAGAGAATTTTTGACAGGTTAATATAGAACAGGAGCTGATTTCCATTTTTATAGCTCCATGTTGTTCTCCCTATTGAATTCTTACTATTAGACATATCCATTCCATGCCAGATGCAGTTGTATACCTGGAAGGAGGCTGCTGAAGACAACCACCCTAGAATTATTTCCAGACAGTCTGTCAGAGTGGTAGATGAGATCCTCTTGTCACTGTTCTGCAAACGGATGTGCACCTCGGAATGAATAAAGCATCTCTCTGGCGAAAACATTTAGACCACGTTCCCGTTATCTCTGTGCAGGAAAAGTGGCACGCTGAATGAAATTTGAGAAAAACAAATACGTGAGTCGGGAAAGTCTGTTCCATTTAAAATCAACAACGATTAAGCAATTTAGAAAACCTCACCCTAGATGTATATCCTATCTGCTGATGGCCACAGTTAAGAGACAATGGCAAAGCAGAGATGACTTAAACTCTTGGCTTATCAGGGCATTAAAAACCAGATTGCAGTCTCTCTGGCTGACATCCAACATGCAGGGACAGCAGCTTAAGTTGCTCCTAAGTGATCTTTCCAGCTTGCTGCTCGAAATGTATCATGGACATCTGGATAGCATAAAACCAAACCTAAAGTAAAAAAAAAAAAAAAAAAAAAAAAAAAAAACCCCCAAAAA
>VZSC01007697.1:169617-206616 GCA_013398225.1 Steatornis caripensis
TCCCTTTTTTTTTTTTTTTTGTGTCCTATGATAGCCTGTGACACGGGGCTGTTCCTGAAGACTCATCCACTTTGTGGTGCCTGCATTAGGATTTGTGGTTATGGGTATTAGCACAAGCCTGTTGCTATAGATGCTTTCCTGTGCTTTAGTTTCCCATTTGCTATGTCAGATCAATAGCACCCGGTCTCTTGGGGTCCCGTAAGCAGACCTTTTCTAAACGAAATAGTTATTTACTTGCCTGGTCCTGTGCTGAGAGTGCTTGGCTTTTTTGAGCGAGGCTGTAGCTGCTCAGCTCACCTCCCGTGGTGCACCGCGCGCTTTGCCGTCCTGGGTGATGGAGCCCAACCGTGCTGTCGGCGAGGCTGCGCGCTGCCTCAGTCGCTCTGAGTTCTTCAGCTGCGGGGACCTGAAGAGGTGGGTGACGTGCCGTGGGGGTGAGTTTCTAACCCTGGTTGTAGACTCTCTTTTGTTTCAGTATACTCAGGTTACTGGAAAACGGAATGAAATGCCTGCAGGAGAAACTCCAACATGGGGAATTAATTCCTACAAGCCCAGAACCAATGAGGCAGATGCGGACTGGAAGCTCAGCGTACACAAAAGTGCATGGTACAGCCTGTGAATTGCTGGGTATCCCTAGCAGTGCCAGCAGCCGTGGCTTTTTGTTGCTGGCGTGAGGTTGCCATCACATCAGAGGCTTGTCCTCGGCTGCTCTCCTGGATAAGACTGCAAGGAAGTGAGATGCTTGTGGCAGGAACATGAGTGCCTAGAGCTCACAGATCTTCTGGGAAGTGGCCGATGTTCTTAGGATGACAATTTCATTCAACGAGGCTTTTTAGCATGTAGCAAAGGAGCACTCGCTGTCTCTTGCGTGCTTAGCTGGGCTGGGGGAGCCCTCAGGGTGACATCTGAGTAGTCTGTTGGGGAAAGTGTTTCTAGAGATAAAGCTGTCATGAAGTAGACACCTGGGCAGCTGCAGTGATGGGCTTGCTGCTTACCAGTGTGCGCAGGAAGGGAAAAGATCCTTCTAGATTGAAAACAAATATTTCGGCTGTAACAGTTTGGAGAATATGGTAATTTCCTCAGTTTGGAGGAAAATACTTAGGAAGTGGCCCAGCCCAGGGAAAGCATCTTCACCATTGGGATGCCTTTGTTAACTAGGGAAGGTACCAAAGAGAGGAAAGGAGATAGCGTGGCTGGTGATGAAATAGGAATTCCTGACCTAGGACACTCGTCCCTCCTGCTCCCTGAGGGAGGTCAAGAGTGACAGAGGGAATTAGATGGGTCGGGGGAGATAGCTGGGATGTGAATGTATGCCTGGAGGATGGCTCCTCAGCCTGGGGTGGCACTGAGCTTGGCACACGGTGAGCCCAGGCTGGCAGAGCCTACGACACAGTCCTTGTGCCTGCGGCGTCTAAACCCAGCGTAGTCCGGGAAAAGCCAACTTTGTTTGTCCTGCTGAAGCCTCACATTCAATACAGGAGAAGTCACTGCCTGGAGGCACTGAAGTAGCTCCGCAGGGTACGATGGGATACGGAGACGTCCGGATTCAGTTTGTATCTAGGCTGCTTGCCTACCTGGCTAGCTGGGCCAGCACCCCTAGAAGGCTTAGGAAGCAGTTGTACTGCAATCGGCAAAACCGTTAGGATTCAACACTTTACCATTCCTGGCTGCTTCTGTCACTTCTTTTTCATCTGATTTGCTCAGGCACTTGGCTGTTGCTGGAGATCACTGTAAAAATTAACAGTTCCACTGCTGGTAAAACAAAGTGTTGCAAAAATCCCAAGCTCGGATGTAGGCAATGTAATGGACTTGGCTTAAAAACTGTGGAGTTAAACCACATGGAGGTTCTTTTTCTGTGCAGAAAAGGCATTTCCAGGTGGGAAAAAACCCACCGGTCATTGCCAGGGTCCTGATAAAGCCACCAGACTTGGATTTGTTGTGATCCAACAGAAAAGAAATTCGCAATAGTGAACCAGGCTTTTAAAGAAGCTGGGTGAAACGGTTAGAGCGTGCTCTCAGGCCTGCCCTGTGCGAAGCTGCAGGGGGGTGTGGCTCATGAAGGCAAGGAGGGCTTCCCTTGAATGCCCAGCTCGGATTTAAAAGCTCTTGAAGAATGGTCGTGGCAGCAGCACTTTGCGGCCTGGTGACATTGCAGTCTTCCATGCACTTAGTGTAATTAGGAGACCTGCGGCGGGGAAGACACAGTCTGGAAATGCAAGGAATGGTTGCCGTTTTGCAATGCAGGAGGAAAGGAAGCTGTGAGGTCTGTGGAGGTCTGAAGAACTGGGTGGCTTGAATTTCCTGCCTGGGGAGAAATGGGCAGGGGTTTTTGGGGTGGTTTTTTGTTTGTTTTCCTTTGGGGCTACAGAGGTGTCAGACTTGCAGATGGCAGGGCAAGGAAGGACTATGCTGATCACAGGGTTTGATTCTTGCATAGTCCCTACCTCAGCCCTGCAGTTCCTGGACGATCTTTAGTGTCGTTTAGAAAAATGTCCTAGCCTGATTTTTAGGGTGCTGGAACTGCCTATGAGCTCTTCTCTACAGATATTTTGAGGGCGACATCTGCGCTACCATAGGCTTGGTGCCACTGACGGTTAATACTGTAAGATATGAGATATACATACGGGTGCGTTGTGTCATTTCCCCAGACCGGAGTGGCTGCTCTCAGGCAGCAAACCGCCTGTTAATGCAGGACGTACGCTGCCTTTGCTGCTCTCATATGAGCTGAGTGGAGCTGGCAGTCTCTATAGATTCACTCGCAGTGAGAGCACGAGTCACCTGGGGCTCTTGGCTTGGCGGGATTTCAACAAGGAGTGGGTTAGCCCTTGTTTTATACATGCAAAATATCATCCTGCTTTTTTCATTTTGCTGGAGACTGTGCACCATGGCACACCTTGTCCCCAAAGGTCTCGGCTCTGGAGGCAAGTTTCTTTTATCGCCGCTCCCCTCCCAGTTGCCGCCCAGCACCGTTCTGGCACGGTGGCAGTCCCTGCAGAGGGGATGGAGGAGCCTGTTGCAGCCGAGTGCTACGCCTCAGGGAAAGCTCTTGGTTAGCGATCAGACATCAGAGCGGATTAAAATCACCATCCATCAGGAAGCTTCTCCAGCACGTCCATTTGTCAAGTGGCGGCTGAATGAAGCAGCCTCATCCCTGCAGCAGTCTCATCCCTCACCCTTCTCGACTCCCGTGCAGAGTACAGATGCTCTGCTGTGTGTAATGGGAGAGGGAGCTGCTTGGTTCACTTTTCCTTAGTGGCCTGAGGGCCAGTACATGGTTGGGTTGTGGAAGGGGATAAAATGTCTCTCCTGCCTGCAGCTGATGCCCTTACAGAACAGGTGACCTGGCAGGCTCTGGCTGTCTTGAGCCTGGTCGTGGACTTGGCCCGCAAATACACAGTTTAGCCACTGGCCACTAAAGCCAGCTCTTGGCCTTTGCAGCTTAGGCTCCAAAGCAAAACCTGAGTGCAGATACCCACAGGATGACAGACTGGTGTGTTGTATCAGGAATAGCCGTTGTCTCTAGCCCAACTGTCCCCACCGTGCTCCACGCCTTACGTCTGTTCACAGCTGACAAAAAGAGTGCCAACAGCTTGTAGCTGGACCTGGCCCTTTCATTGCTTAGGACATCAGGTATCTGCATGTATTTCAGAAGTGTTGATTTTCTTGGTCTGCATTTTACACGTGAGCTACTGTGTGCTGAAGCCTAGAAACCCGGAGTGGTGCAGGCTGTTCAAAACGGGAAAGGCTCTTTTGCACAAGTCTGCTCGCGTGGGCGCTTGCTGGCACGGTCCACGGCAGGATTTGAGGTCCACGTGTGCTCCTCGTCGCACGACCTCTGAGACGCCTGTTTTGGGGAAAAGAGTGTGTGGGAAGAAATTTCAGGGTTTATCTCATGCTGTGCCTCTTTCTGCTTCCCTAGTCGTGTACGAGCACAGATCCCGGCTAGAACGATCCTTGCAGAAGGAGCGAGGGGAACACAAGAAGACGAAGGAAGGTGAGTCTCTTGATGGGTGGCGTAGCGGTGGCCAGCCAACGCTCCAGCTGTCCTGTGGGGAGATGTGCGTGTTGTACCCAAAGCGTTTTCTGCCCTCAGGGCCATGTGTGGATGTTACTGAATGTCCCCCGGGTGAGACTCATCCCTCGTTTGTACTTAGAAAACAGTTAACTGGCTTGTCTGTTGGCCGTGAGCAAAAGGTGCTGGGAGGTGGGTGCTGTTCTCTCGTATTCCTACACGTGTCCTCAGTCTAATCTGAGTAACAGTACCCATGATGTGGTTGTTGAGCACTTTGAGAGCTAAACCTGGCACTAGACTGTGCTTTTTTTCTTGGGAATATGTAAACTTTCTTATAAAAGTGATCTGAAGATGCTGAGCTCTACAAGCGCTTAATAATATTAGCATCACTGCACATTGACAGTACGGACTGCCAGATCCTTTAAAGTTCATGTACAAAAGATATACACATGCAGGCTATTTTAAGACCTTAAAATACAACAGGAAGTAAAAAGCTAACAGATTAGCTCATGTACCTTGCGGTGGAGCAGCGTGCTTAGATGTCAGAGCCCTGTGCACCTGATTGTTGCTGGCAACTTAATAGCTTGGCTTTTATCTTCAAAACTTGTATGTGGAGTAGCATCGCTGCTGCTTACTCCTACGTGCAGTGTGTTTCTGGAAATGCTGACATACAGCATCGGGGTTTGGCTGTAGCCATGGGCGATGCAGCTAAGGGAGAAGCTGCGTTTCTGTCTCTTTCATTTATTTGCTGGGGACTGACTGAGACAGCGGAACGTCCTAACAAGCGTTACCTTGTCTCGGGACCTTCCCAATTTAAGAAGGTGGCCCGGATGAGATCAGCAGATGAGCTCTTTTTGGTCTCACAGAAGCTTCGATTTCTCTTTTCCAGAGTCATCTGTCATTTCAGAGCACCCCAAATCCTTACACAGCTTCAGTGACATCAAAATGTAGCTGTGCGTGTGCTGGAGCAGGAGGGCGCCAGTACACTTGCCTGTAGGATGGGAAAGGGAGGACATTTGGGCCCATCTAGAGGGGTGGACAGCTCTCATGGAAAATACTACCTCGCTGAGGGCGTTGAACGGAGTCTCCTCGCAGCGTCTGCATTCCAGCTTGTTGAGTTTGCAGCCTTTTGCTCAGCACGAGGCTGGCTTCCTCCTTCCTTCCCCCCGCCAAAATATAAACCAGATCCGTGTTAAATTCCAGCTCATTAAATTGTCTTCTCTTCTTCCACGTCTAGATTTTTTAGTGTATAAGTTAGAAGCTCAGGAAGCTCTCAACAAGGAGAAGGTAGGTACGGTTTATTCCTCAGAGTGTGTGTAATAACAACAAAGACTTTTGTAGTGCCCCCACAGTCGTGAGGCCAGTGCTGCCGTCTGGAAGGCGTGAAAGACCTCGAGCGTGTACGGTACGAGGTGAGCTTCGGCTGCCTCCACCTTGCGAGGCTGTTGGCGCGAGAGGATTGGCTTCATCTTAGGGCAAGGCTGTCTTGTGCTAGAGCTGTTCTGCCTACTCTCCCCTGTGTGACGGATGACTGGATTGTCAGCTCCTGGCTGACTCCCCTAGCGGGGAGTTCTGTGCTGCAGTCAGAAAAGAGAATTGTTGTTTTGTGGTACAGGAGAGTCCTGGGGAAGTTGAACGCGAGGCACGCCGCAGGCAACATGGAGAAGGAAGGCCATGGTGTTGTTGGGGAAAGTGTATCTATTGTTTTACGTCTCCAGGGATTGTCAAATGCTTTCCACTAGCCTGTGAGCTGCAAAGTTGCAACGGAGTGTGTTCAGGAGATGCAGCATGAATCCTCTACTCAGTAGTGTCCTGGCCCAGGACTGGGTGACGTGTCCATACGTGGATGCATGCCGGCTGGCCAGCTGATGGCTCTGCAGAGCGTTGTGCACACCGGGCTGAATTATGCTCTTTCTCAGGCCCTCTGTTGTGAGAAACTGGCTTGTTTGGCTTGACTTTGCTAGATTCAAGCAATAGAGTTAGGTGGGGGCTGATAGGATGAGTAATTTACTTGGGGAAAGGGAGTTTCTTGCTGTGAAGAAAGGGGCAGGAACCGAGAGATCTCGTGTTTGAGGCAATAGGGAGGTCCTTCATAATCACTTTGTGTCCCTTGATTGATCCTGAAATGGATTTATACAATCAGTACGTGATAGTCTGAACAGCAGCAGTGACAGTATCAGTGCTTTTGAGTTGCAACACAACTAATTGTCAGGTCTCTCGGAGTGTGAGTCTGATTCCCTGGGCTGCTTTTTTCTGTCCCCATTTCTGCAGCTGAGACGGTGTGACCTCGCGACGTCCCAAAGACCAAGCGCTGCTACTGCTCATCCTGGGGTGTAAAAAGCCTGTGAGAGACAGGCGCACAGAGGTCCCTCCTCGTTATATGGCCTCACCGGAGTTTGCTTTGTGCCATTTACCCAGAAGCACAGGGGACAAAGCTGAAGGCTTTTGGTTAAACAAAGTATTGATGCTGATGCAGAAATTAGTGAGGATGGGCCCGGACACATTTGGGCAAGAACAGCACCAACAGTTAAGCTGTCAGGTAGAAAATGCCAAGGCTTCTGACTTCTCGTTCGGCAGGGAAAAGTACCCTTCTGTGAGGGTTAGGAAGAAATGCATCCCTGGGTTACAGTCTGTCCCGTTCACCTGAAGTTATAAGGCTGGTTTTATCCCTTCCTCAGAGCATCTGTTGATGAGATGCTGGAGGAGAGGAATTGCTTTTAGCCAGCTCATCCGTGGGTGAATGTCATCCTGTTGCGGAAAGAAACTCATGGATGACTATCTGAGTACTCTAATGCCTCAGTAGCTCCCTTGTTTACTGCTAATATTTCATACCCGATTGAGTATTCATGATAGAAGTTAAACGGTGGGTTGTAGTGGAAATCTCTGCATGGTGCTTAGTTTGCACTTCCGTCGTGCTGCTTAGTGTCTCAGCCACGCTGCTTTAAGCTACCCAGACGCAGACCCCAGCCGATGGTTGTAGAACTGCATGTAACAGGGAGAAGCTGCGGCGTGTTCCCTCCCGGGTGCCGCTATCGCTGCGGGGACGCAGCCTTTGAGCGCAGGTGGCTGGTGGCTTTCACACCTGCGTTGAGATGCTGGCGCTGCAGTGAAGAATGGTACCCCGGGGACAGAGGGGAAGAGTGTGACCCGTAGCGAGGCGTTAGCAGGTCTGTTAAAGTGGTGCAGACCCCTCTGTGGCCACATGTAAATCCCTGGTTTGTGTCGGCTGCGCTAGGTTTGATAGCTGTGCCTAGTTACAGGAGTTTGCTTTAGGCTTGCTCAATAGCGTAGTGATCCATTTTTTGTTAAATGGTGCGATTTTTGTGTGTGGGCGAAAACCTTGGTTCTGGTGCTGTCTGCCTCCCCCTCAGCTGCTGCAGGGAATGCTCAGCCTGCTTTGGGGGGGGATTTTACGGTGCAAAGCTCTTTCAGTGCTGGGCCCATCCTAGATAAAGAACTGAAGACTGGGGAAAACTGCTGTGAATGCGAACCAAGAGAGTGCAATTCATTAGCTGGTGGCTGGGTTGTCTTGAAAGCGTCCTTTTCCAGCCGTGCTGAGGCCGCGTGTTCCAAGTCAGCCTGTGTGCGTGAAGGGGTGGTGGGAACTTGTGGCTGGTGCAGCGGCTGGGCAGGTGCTCGTGTGTGTTTCTCCCTGCCTTGGCTTTTTCTGCGATCTAATGGCACTGTTGAATCTTTTTCTTTCCAGCAAGACTCTATGAACAGATACGGAGCCCTCAGTTCCCAGCACAAGATACTGAAGGTAAGGGAGGAGTCTGGTTTCACGCACTCAGCGTCTGCTGCGCATTAAAGAATGCTCCCTGGAAGGAGAGTCGGTGCCTTCGCTTACCAGAGGTGCCTAGGAGAGACCAAGGGTTTCCTGCAGCTAGTGCCAGCACAGAGGGAGGAGACCACGCAGTGGTGGTGATCTGCATTCCTTCCCGACTATTCAGGTTCATGGGAGTTTCCTATTTATTGTGTTGGGCTCGGTATCGCGTTACAGCCTTCACCTGTACCTCATTTCAATGGCAGTCTTTGTGCCGTTTATCGCACAGGACTTGTGTGGTTCAGCGTGTTCTTTTCTGGGTCTCTTAGTGTGAAAATAGGTCTATTCAATGCAGCTTGCCCTTTGGGCTCACACAGTGCGTTTCAGTCCACGTAAGCAGCTCAGAGGGGGGCAGCTTACAGTGTTTTATAGCTTATCGCGTGCTCTACCTGAAGCATATCTTGATGTTAAAGTTTGCTTTTGTTAGAGCAATGCGACTGTGGTGGGAGTGGTGGTTTTTAAACGTTTTCAGTTAGAGAGTTGGCAGTGAAATGGTAATTTAATTCTGGGATGTAGAAAGAGGCTAGGTTCCAGCAACCCTTGGCACCACCAGGTTGTATTTCCTGAGCAGAGTTGGACCGCCAGCTGCCTGGCTTTGGGACTCAGACCTTGGGAAAAGGGAAGTACAGTTCTGTCTCTTGGGTACTACCCAGCACTGCAGGTTCTGGGAACGCTTCGCTATAGTAATGTTCCTCCTCATAGCAACTGCAGTCTGAGCAGAATGCTCTGCTTTGCTTGTCTCAAGGGGACAGTGAGAGCATTTTGTCCGGGCTCCCTTTCTCTTACTTCCTATTTTTTTTTCGGGGTGGTGGTAGCATTATCTTTTTTTTTTTCTTAAACTACATATACAGCTGCTGAAAGACAGGCCAGCCCCTGGGACTGCAGTGTGGTAGACTTCACCCCCTCTCCTTTGAAAAAGCAGTATTCAGCTCAACTTCTAGCTAGTTATGAGGCTGTGGGTAACACTTCTTTTACTGGAGCATGGGCAAAAAATGCTTCCCACAGGTACTAGCTTCCTCAGGAGGAAAACTGCTGCCAGCAGCATCCTTACCTAGGAAGCAGGCGTGTAATGCTGAACAGGAGCAACTAACTGTTACCCTGGAGGTCCCACATATGACCAAAGTCTTCCACGAAGTGACATCAGCGTATCTGGCTTTGGTGTTTCTGGCCACTGCTGTCATTCTGATCTATGTTGAAGTCGTCTGATTAACATCTGCAGCTGGCACACCGGACTCAGAGGCGAGGGCCTTGGCTGTGTCCAGAAATAGCAGCTGCAGCAGTTGCTTGTGTCTGGTTTCCTGCTGGGGCCAGACCTCGTCTTACAATTCCTTTCATCCTCTAGAGTGGAGATTAAATTATTTCGTTAGCGTCTTTCTGCAGAATGCGTCCTAGCATTCCCTGGAATATGCAGGCAAGGAGGTGGGTGGCTTTAAAGAAAAGATTTTTGACGTGGCCTTCCTGAAACTGCAGGAACCTGGAGACCTGCAGCGAGGTGTGTCCTTCCTTTGCTCGTGGGCTAAACATCCAGTTACTGATTCCATTTTTTGCAATGCCATCTACAAAGCAGCTTTCTAAGTCATGGCAGAAATAGATGGTTTTGAGGTACTCTCTCATTCTCTTCCCCTGCCCTCCCACCTGCCCGTCTCCCCAGTGACCTTGGTGAGATGGAGCTGCTGCATCGCTGCTGCGTCTTGGGCATTACGTGTTACCTGAACAGCAAAGGGAAGGCGGCATGAGAGGACTTGCCGGCCTGACTTCATACAGCTGGGTTGAAGGACTCCTGATTTTTGAAAGATTAGCTGATTTCCTGAATGGTGTATGATTTCCCCGTATCGCAGTGTTGGACGTTATGGGTAGGGACACGGAGTGAAATGTCCTGACGGCATGGTCTCTCTGTATTCCCTCACCCCCAGCTGCATTTGTACGTGAATTGCACAACACTCGTGTGCTGTGTCTTGCAGTTTGTGCTTGAGTAAGACAGCGTATCTGTGAGGCAGCGAAGGGAAGGACGTTACAGTCAGACGGGCAGCTCTGGGCAGGGGAGGTTCCTGGCTTCCTCGGGGCTGTCAGCGTACCCGGCTTTGGGTCAGGAATGCTCTGCTCGCCATTAAGTTGCTTCTCTGAAAAATAACCACATGTAGCATGTTCCAGACCTCTCCTGCAACTACAATAAAACAGCATCTTTAGATTCCTCCTAAGTTTGCATACACTGGTCACAGCCATTCTTAGAAACCAGCTGGGAGTGAGTGGGGTGCTCTGTGAGCTTAATGAGCTGGGCGGGGCCGCAGGAGCTTTGTCTGACCTTGGTCAAGGCCCTTCTCTCTCTCTTCAGCTTCGTGCTGCTATCAAAGGATTAATATCCCCTCCTTTACTCCTGACTGAGCAGTCTGGGGACAGGCATCACCTGGCTCATCACCTGCCAGACAGAATATGGGCTAGAAATTAATTGACCTGAGCTAATAAGGACTTAAAATTCCTTGAATTGCTTAGAGTTTCTTGTTAAAATCAATTCTTGCTGGCTTCTGAGGTGTTTGGTCTCAGAATGGTTGTAGGGATGTGGTTCCTCTGCAGTGCTTTCTGCCGGTGGCTCTGATGAGAACTGTAGGTACCTGATGTCTTTGAAAGCCAAAGCAGGAATCCTTTATTCTCTTTATTTTCCCTCCTGATCTTGTGATCTGATCAACCTGACATCCTTGTCTCTCCTCTTTGTTCTGTCTCTGGGACCTCTCCGTACCGATAGCTTTTTCCTCTGCGTTGCGTGTATTTTTGGAGCACAGTTATTTCTCTCCTTTTAGTGGCGGATAATTGCTTCGGGGGGAATGCCTGGGCCAGACATGCTTTGTTTCACTGGAGATAAGCGCAATCGTCGATAGCGTTTCGAGGTTTGGGGGTTTTGAAAAAAGATGGTATTTCTCTACAGGAAGGCTGGTAGAAATTGCTGCCGGAGTCCTGAGGAGCTGCTGTGCGGAAGGGCCAGGGTTCACCTGGGAGCCAATCAATCCGCGTACATAATTGGTGTTGACAAACTGAATGTGGAAGGACTCTCTAGGTTACCATGGGAGCAAAAAAGGAGGTGAATTCTGGTTCAGTGGGTCTGAGCAAAAGGATGGCTCAGCATGTTTTGTTCTTGGGCCCTGCAAGAGGGGAGGGGAGAAGAGAACAGCTCTTCAGCATGCTTCTGTTGGATGAATTCTTGGCCAGCTTGAAATAGTCTGTGGTCTTGTGAGAGTCTTGTTATCCTGGTGTTTTATGCCTGTGAGCCCCTTGTTACTATGGGGAACGTGGGCTCTCGCTAGCCGTACCGTATGAGGGGATGTGCTGTCCTTGCACAAGGTCTCCCTCTTGTTCTAGCAGCCTGGGGTGGTGGGTGGGAGAACAGCCAGGCTGTCAGGAAGCAAACGAAGCAGAGAGAACAAGCTGAGTGTTTAGGTGTCCGTGTGCCCTCAGTGACTGGCAAGACTGCACACAGAAAGGCAATGGGAGTTAGACCTTAGCCCTGCTTAAAGGTGAAGTACTCCTGTAATGCAGCGTGCAGGCTGATGCTACGTGCACTGTGAAAAACCGTCCTTGCAGGTAATGTTGTCCTTCGTCATGTCTGGGACTCTGGAAAGGCCCTTGGATTTGTGCGGTGTTCCAAAGGCATTTGGTTTGATATCAGCAAATATTATAGCCTGCATTGCTCTCACTGAGTGGGGTGTGCAGGGAAGGGATAGGAGGAATAGGAGTAGTTCTTGGCAGCGTCCCAGCGTCTCCATCTCTCTCTGCAGGAGTGGACTTGCCACCCCACGTTCTGCTTCCATTTTAGTGGCTTCCAAGGACACCTCCCAAACTGCTTCACAAATTAGAGTTCAACTGGCACTTCACATCTCTCCTGAACCACTGAACACAAAGCGTATTTTATCGTCTGTGGGATTTCTAGCTACCTTATTGGAGGAACGAACATCTCTTCTGCCTCCCCAAGCAACTTATTAAACAGAGGCACTTGAGTAGCACTTGGCAGTAGCTAAATTACTCTTCTTCTTGTACTGACTCTTTGTCACTTCTTTTCATATTCAGAACCAGCATGAAGATGTCAAGAAGCAGCTGCTTGACCTGCAGCTGCAGCACAACAGCTTGAAACTGGAACATCGTAAGACGCTGGAGACCCATAGCCAGAAATATGCCCAGCTGCAGCAGGAGAAGGACAGTGAAGTCACAAATTTGCAGGGTGAGTGCGATGGAGAGCTGAGAAAACACCAGGCGGAGAAAGGACGGAAGAACTGGGTTCAGGAGAGGACAGTGTTTCTTCTCCAGCTCCCCAAGAGGTCTGCAAACACTGTAGGAACGCTTCTGCGTGACTGTGGATGTGCACTGCCTTAGCCCTCTGCACCTCAACTGGAGCGTTGTCCTACGTCGGGGTGGTGGTGCGGGAACAGGGGCAGTGTTAACGCTGGCCGGGTGTCCTGAGGTTGTGCTGAGGGGAGGTGAGAGATGCAAAGCAGGCTGTCGATCAGCTTCCCCATGTCACAGAAGCCACTGGGGTTTGCAGGTGGTGTTTTCATGTAGGAATACACACCCCAAAACCTCTGGCTGCTTGGGCTGGCAAATGCATTGATCGGGCTGCAATTGTGTGGTCAGTGTAGGGTCACAGAGAGGAGCTTCCTTTTCTTGTAGCGCCGTGGGAGACTGTGACCTTGAGTTTAACCATACTTGGAGTTCTGAGGGCTTCAGAGACCCCCGTGCTGTTATACTGCATGGGGCATCCCTGGCTTCTGTCAACACCAGCACTTTCATGGTGTTATTTTAAAAGCCTAATTGACTTTTGGTGGGTGCTTACTCGTACTGCAGCTGCTACTTATCTTATTTGGGTAGAATTTGTGTAGAGCCAGGTAAGAGAACAAATAATTGTGCCAGATGCTGATCGTATTCAGGCTGTGAAACTGTCCATGACCCGAGGAGGTCACACTCAAAATGGGTAAGATAATCCACAAGTAACGAGGCTAAGGTAGACGTACGTGCCTGTGGTAGACTGGGGCAGAAACCATGGCTTCATCCATCGGAGGATATTGCCTTACCCTATCTTTTCTTTGGTGGGTGAGTGTACCAAGTCAGCAGAGATGCTTCTTGTGGCGGAGCTAAAACATTGTGACGTTTAGGTATCCCATCTGTTTCAATATACATTTTCCACTTCTCCGTACACTTTTGACAATGGAAACCGGTTTCTATACTACTAGAATCCCGTAAATTCCAACATTTAAGCTTGGGAGCAAATTAAACACACTTTTTGTAATTAATGGTGTAGGTCTATAAAATGCATTTAATAGTGCAAGTATCGCAGGGAATGCTGATCCCTTTAATTCCCTAAGACTGGTTTCTATTTAGTCTTCTGTTTAATTAGATTGTGAGGTTTTTAAGGTTCACATCTGCTCTTGCTTAGATTAGGTCTGGAAGAGCGAAATCTGCTGATGTTTTGTTTGATTTTTTTTTTCCTCTGATCAACAAAGCCCTAGTATCTGATGAGCACTCCTGAGTTTAGAAGGGGGGAATTGAGCACAACCAAGCGAAACCGAAATATTTGTCTCTCTCCTTGAAATATGCAGCCCCCAATGAAGTAAGAAAGTGAATTCTGCCAGAGGAAGGAGAATAACGACCAGAAAAACAGTTTGAAGAGGGGAAGCTAGTCAGGAAGGCTGGCTTATGGTTGAGATGTTAATATTCTCTGTCCGTCTTCCCAGGCTACTGTTCCCTTGGTACCATCTCTCTCCTGTGCTTTGAGCTCAAAGCTGGCTAGTAAATCTTGCCTCAAGTATTGGTAACCATGCCATACAAAAGAGCAAGACAGAGTCATGAGAGTGGCAAAGACAGAGCGCTAGTACCATTGCTAACGCCTCATTTTCTTTCCTCAGTTCCACCAGTACTTTCTATATATAACGTGCCCTCAGGAGACGTGTGTTGGAAGGCTGTCAGCAAGTATAACAGAGAACAGAAGAGGTATCTGAGCAGCGGGCATTGCTCAGGGCTGTTAAAATAAACTGAGGGATTTTTGCAAGATTTTTTTTTATTGTTAGATTAGACCGCAAAAATGAATTTAATTTTTCTGTTTCCCCCCAGCACCGTACCAGGGGTGCTGTGGGAAAGCAGAAGCCCACCGGGCATTACGAGGGAAGGCTTTCACAGGTGGACCCGGGTTTGGTAGCTCCTCTTGGTGGTCCCGGCTGCTTCACAGCTTTGGGGTGGCGCTCGGGTTGGTGACACAGCTATCTACGCGCACAAGATGCTGGGATCTGGGGATGATGCAGCTGTGCCATGTGACCCAGTGGTTGCGGTGCTGTTGGGGTGTCTATGCCCTGTTCCTGAACGTCTCTGCTTCTGGAAGTGGTTTTTCAATGCTGCTTAATGGGGTATGAGTATATGTGGAGATAGCTGAAGCTTCCTGGTCTTCTGGAGCCTGTTTAATCCTCTTTGCCTCCTCCCTCTACTCCAAGCCCCCTCCTGCTGCGTTATGAACTATTTTCTCTGCTTTATAGGAACCGCAGTCTATTTATGCTGCCTTTCACGCCCCCAGCACAGCCTGTCCTCTGCCGTGCTCCCCCACACTAATTCTGTACTCTCTGTTTTTCTCATCACGCATTGGCACAGTCTGCTCTGAAGGCAGAGGGATAGTTTTGATCTTTGAACTTCTGTCAGAGATCAGGATGCTGTAGTTACAGCTGAAATTTTCTTCCCATCGTCACCAGTGGTAAAACTCCGGATAAGATCATCGGGAGCAGGATTTCCCATGCCTGCCGTGCTGGTGGTAGAGAAAGGACATACAAGGAATGGCATGAAGGTTTTGATTTCCAGTTTCTGAATATGCTTTGAAGACCTAGATGTTATGGAGGTGTTGGCTCAGCGAAACTGCAGGACTCTTTTGGACGTGTCTCTCCCACTCTTGAGATGCCTTCGGTTCTCTTGAAGGCCTGGGGGAATGTCTGTATGGTAGTCCGAGGTCTTCGCAGTAGCAGTCCTGTGCTCGCTGTCACCTAGCCTGGACTAGCTGTGTAAAAACGTAGCCCTTACTCACTGCTCCACGCCAACACCTCTGGCTCTGTGTGCTTTCCGCACTGTGTGTACACAAGGTAACTCAGTTAAAGCTGTTCTAGCTCCAGTCCCATAGGTCGTGATTCCATTATTTCCTTCTGGCTGCAGGAAAGCCAGAGCCGCCTTTTCTCAGTTTGATGTTAACCTTCACCGCAAAGCAAGAACACAGCACTCAACCTCAATGGCAAAATGTCCTGTCCCAGGGATGAATGTTAAACATAACTGTACCACACTGTAATAGAAATATCTGTAGTCTTGAACTAAAATCTTGCATGCAATTGAGCCTGCACCAAAGTGCCCATCCTGTTATGGGAAAAATTCCATCCTTGTCCTGGCAGATGCAACTATGTTTGCAGAGAAATCCCAGGGCGTGCAGTTCTAGTGATATTATAAGAGAGCTTCAGGCTCCAAAATAAGGCTGACTTTTTTTGACACAGGCTTTCTTTTTATTGGAGGATACACAATTATATTCAAGGCAGTGAAGCGTAAGTGCATTGTGTGTCTTGTCCCTGAAATACTTGGGAGTACAAAGAGCTTGAAAGGACCCCAACTGCGGGGCTGCAAGGCACAAGTTTGCTGCTTAACAGCACAGGAATAAATGTGCCTGAGGACCAAGTTGTCCTGTGATTGCTTTCTGTAAGTGGGGTTTTTGTGGGTTGTTTTTTTTTTTTTTGTACCATGCCTTCAAGAGGCAGCTTCCTTGTGCGGTAGGAGGGAATGTCCTTATTGGATCTGCTGTGGGTTCAGGATCGCTGACAGATCTCTGTTGTCGTTGTTTCTCAACCGTCCAGTTACCCCAGGTAGGGGCAGTGACCACCGCTCGCTGCTCTCCCTGCTATTCGGCTGCGACGGGCAAGGGAAATGAAGAAACAAATAACTTGTTCTGATAGCAAGCACAGCAAGAGCCTGACCCTGACAGCAATAGTTAGCAGAGACACCCCGGAGAGGAGGAAGTTCCTTGGATATGGGCAGTGCTGAAAGGAATGATGATTCAGGTGTGTCGGTGTAGTCCCTAGCTAGTGCTTCACTGTAATTCCTGGGCTTGGAGAGACCTATGAGGTCAAGGGGAATTTATGGTGAGAGCGAGAGACACTACGCTTGTGAAAATAGCACGCTCGAGCCAATTTCTTCTTCTCTTGCAGATACAGTCTTTAAACTCAGAGAAGAGAGCAAGCTTCTTCGGAAGGCCCACCAGGAAGTTCACTCTCAGCTCCTCAGCGCCCAGGTAATCACCAAGGGGATGCTTGTGGCCGCGTGGGACAGTCTTTCACTGGGGTCTGGGTGCATCGTCAGATATTCTCTAAATAACGAATCTAGCTATCAGCTGTATTCCAGTCTGGCGAGTTGCCTGAAACAGTGCTGGTAGTATAGATGCGTTCTGTACAAGTAGAATTCTCCAGCCTGGAATCTCTCCCCGTAGCTGAAAATACAGGTGTGCTACACAAGTCACTGTGGCTCGAGTGAGCAGGAACCAGCATTATTCCCGAACCTGAGTGCCTCTTGTCACCTACCCACGTCTCAAATACTTCCACCCTAAATGATGATGAATTATCTATAAAATTAATTGCAGAGAAAAATAGCAAAGCAGAGGTCACTTGCCTAGCTTGCTGAGACTACAAATACACAACAACCCTGGAAGAGGGTCCCCTTCCGCATCTGCCGGTGAAGCCTTTGTAGAGAGGGAGACCTTTAAAAAATTTGCAAAGAGCTATGTAAAAAAGAAGTTAGTGTTCAGTAATAAAAGTGTTGGAGCAATGCTTCTGGAGGCGGGGCAGACATGTAGGTGGTGTTGGCTTAAGACTAGAGAGGCAGAAAAGCATATTTCTGCAGGGAAAAAAAGTTGTGTTGATGTGGTGTTATGCTCGTGCTACAGAGATGGTGTGAGCCTCTTCAGCACCCTGGAAAATGCTTTGGGTCTTTTTGACAACGAGCCTAGTGTTAAATCTTAGTTTTCTTTCAGTTTTTTGTCAGTCCTTTATAGTGTCTAATCAGTGTTCCATAACACAAAGGTGAGTGGGATTGCATGTGCCATGTGTTAGAGCAGACACCCACAAAGACTCGCAGTTTATTTCTCAGCGCTGCAGTTCTTCGTTGCAGTGTCGAGTTGTGCCGGGTATGCTGTCGTTGATCTTGCTTCCTTCTGGCAGGTGAAAGTTTAGAGGAGTCATTTGCGTTCTAGACGACATGTTCATTTTCCAAGGATTCAAACGTGTTTCCCAAGCCCTAGGTAGATTACTGAGCCCGCAGTAGCTGTCGTATCAGGTGGTCAGCCAGGTAAATGACGCATGGAGGTGTCGTGGGGTGTAAGCACAGCTTGCTGTGACGGGGTACAAACAGCGTGTGGGAGTCTTGTGCATTAAGGCTAGTCTAAAGCTTCTGTCCCTCTGGTCTGACCACTTCAACAGGCTTTGGATGGGTACAAGTTTTACTTTCATCTGGCTTGTCTGACTGGAAGCAGTCCCCTACTAGCTCGGGCTATAGCCCATGAACTGTTCTTGGCTGCCTTTTCCTTTCCTCATTCCTTTTATGTTAGCTTTGCTGAGTTGTTTTGCTGGGTTTTGTTTTTTTAATGTTAATTTTAAGGTCAAATTTCAGGGGGAAGAACTGAAATCAACGGAGCCTGCTCAGGAATTAATTTCCTGCTAAACTTTCCTTGCCGCTTGGAAGCGTTCCTACTCCGCTCAGTCCCTAATTTGGTCTGTTTCCAGGTACCCTGGCAAGCATATGAAAAGCTCTCTCCCCTCGCTTTCCTATAAATAACAGGGGTGAGAGTGGGGAGCTTTTCCTGAGTAGCTTTTTCAAGCCCTACTCTGCAGAGCTGGAGATGGACGAAGTAAGCTGCAGTAGAGAGGAAAGCGTTGCATTTCCTTAACAGTGCAGGAGAATCGGTTTTCGTTTGTCTTGCAAAGTAAATTGAATTGTCAGGTGGGATTATGCCAATTACTGTCGGCCCCGCTGGGATGAGCGCATCCGTGGAGAAACGCCTCCACAGGAGGGGAAAAAAGCTGGCCTTGATGGTACGTGTGGCCTTGACGGTACGTGTGTGCGCAAGGCACAGGAGGTGAGGGAGCCGCACCTGCCGAGACCCAGGACACAATTCTTGTGCCAAGGCAGGAGTTACGTCAATGGCTTATACGCAAAGCATCGGTGTTGTGGGTCAGCGCTTCCAGGGTAAAAGTAGGCAATAAAATAAGATGCGAGACTGGCAAAGGGTGGGTAATACAGCATATCCATGAGATCTGGAGGGAAAGCTGAAGACTAGCTAGGGCTTGTTGTCAGGGGTTGTGGATTATCCTCAGGCTTTCACATACATAAAATACATATTTTCTTTAGTAGCGTGTCTGTGCTGAACAACTGGCAATAAAAGAGTGGCTGTTCTCAGCAAGGAGTGGTTTAACCCTGTTACTGTGTGAGGTTCCTCTGCACCCTTCTCATCCCCTCAGGCCCAGATGGAAGAGTTCAGGCAGCTCAAGGAAGCTCTGCAGAAGATGCCAAGCTTCAAAGGAGGAGGAGCTGGGAAGGGGCAGCAGCAGTTTCAGGTGCTACAGGAGCAGCCCATGGCAGCGGCCAACAGCCAGTTGCAGCTCGTGAGGCAGAAGGTGTGGTGGTACTCCCAGGAAACCCCAGGGAGGAGAGTTCTGCAGGGCTTCTGTGGGCTTTCGGCATGGGGCTTTGAACTGGAGGGAACTGAGCTTGTTCCTCGAGTTTGGTCTTGTCCTTTCTTCCTTGCAGGCTTTTCCAGTCAATGAGGAGAATCGCCCTGTTGGGAACACGCTGGCGTCGCAAGTCTCTGGGGTTCAGAAGCAGGCAGATGGTCCTCTGCTGCAGGGCCAGAACTCGTACAGTAACGATGGCTCGAGGCCACAGGCTAACGTGCTCTTTACCCATCCAGCCCCAGCGCGAGATGCCAATTCACTGCCAGATGCTGTGCCAGCCTGGCCAGCAAGACGTGGGGAGGGCCATGTGATCCGATTCACCCGGACCATGAACAGTCTACCAAATGGGAACCCAGTAAGTTCTGCACACTTGGTGCCTTTTTTTTTGTGTAGCCCTTGCTTTTGAAGCTCAAAACTACGGTACTTGTAATGACGCGCGTATGCGCGTTCCACTTCCCTGAAGTAGAAACTGTGCTGGCCTCAGGTTTCAGACTCCTGCATGCTCTTAGAGTTTGTGGTTTAGTGGCTGGGCTCAGATGAACGGGCTAGGGTTCTTGTTCTGGATCCTGCCGGAACTGCGAAGAGTAAATCATAAAAGCAGCGCCCTTGCCTCCTGGGGTGATTGAGAGTGAGTTTACAGAAAGCAAACCGCTAAAAAAATGACAATGATTGCAGCATGGTTAGGCTATAATTACAGTAACTATTATAATGGCAAATGTGCATGGGGTTTTTTTTTAGAGGTGGCTGTGTCGTTCCTCTCTTTTTGGAGATTCCCCTGCCCAAGACAAGCTTGGGTCACATAAGATCCAAATTATTTCCTCTTGGCTATGTGGAAGGAGAAGGACCTTTTTGGCTGCAGGACTATAGGTTTGTTCTGGAGCGCTTCTGAATCTGTTGTTGTTTGACAAAGCATTTTTCCGGCCCATAAGCCTGCCCAAACGCAAGGGAGATCTGCAGGTGTCTGATAAGGTTAGGAGCTTGTGTGTATCCTTGTGTATATTGACTATGGATGTACCTTCTCTGCAGGATCTAAAGATGGTGATGCGCGTTCAGGTGAAAAGCAATGAGGAAAGCCAGGCTCCCAGATTGTCACTATCTGATCTGAAACAGCCCTCTGCAGCCGAAAAACCTCAGGTGCCAGACAACCGCCACTCTACGGGGAGCAAACAGGTGCAAATGCAAAGGTCGGTGAAACAAAACTCCCTTCTACTCTCAATGTTCAGGCTCAAAGGCACCATCCAGGCTGGTCAGGGCCTCTCTCTTCTTGTGTTTATTGTGGTTTCTACTTGAAAGATAGTTGATGAAAGTATTAGTTATTAGTCCCACTGTCACCAAATTCTTGTAACCAAATGTCGCTGCCAGGTCTCTCAGTCGAAGCAGAAGACCAGTCGCGTTGCAGGCGACGTTGTGTGATTGAATGCACAGCCTGCTGCGGGTGCTGCGCTGGCAAAAAAAATATGAAGGCTCTTATGTCACTGGTGTGTGCTCTGTAGACTGCCTTTGTATTTGAACTGTTTGGTCAAGTGTTTGGGGAGGAGAGAGAAGGAGGAGTTACTGCTGAGCGAGAGCAGGTCCGCACGGATTTCCTGCTAGCTAGAAGAGAGGGTAGGGTGGGAGTCTGAACCGACTTTGAGAAACCTCCTCCCTTTCAGTGGTGATGACTTCAATATTCTCTTTTGTTGAACAAACTTAGGAAATTCTGCATGGTGGAAGTGACCCATCTGCAGCAGCAAGGGTGGTTAAAAATTCCTTCAGTTTCTATAAATAAGAGGCATTAAGTTGTATATTAGAGCTGCAGCTTGCTTATTTTTTCCACTAATTAATCAGTAATCCGCCAAGCTCTGCAGGAACAACCAGACGTTGAAGATCTCAAAGCTTCTCATCTCCAAGGTTATACGGTAATCTAGAAGCAGCAAGCAACCAGCCCCAATTAGGTACTAGAGCTTTTTCTGGTTTTGCTTCTAGAGCAAAGACAAATTCCCAAACTCTGTATTATCTCTTCTGTGTTTTCTTTCCTCCCAGGGGATGGAGCTTGGGTTCCTGTTGCCAGTGCAATTCTGAGGTACGCTAGGGATTTTCCTTCACGCACCCTGATTAGGACGTGAAAAGTCAGAGGGGTCTGAGACCTGTGATCCTGAAGCTATGGGGTTTAACCAGTATGGGGTAAAACAGTTCACAGCGATAGCTTATGCCAGAAATGAGGACACAGCCAGAACCCATGAGACAGCCCAGGCTTTTGGCCTGTCTGTGTTCCTGCATACCTGCACTCGAGATGAGGTAGTTGATATAAACTTCAGCTTCATCTGGAGAAGTCAAACCAATTCAACCATATCAATACAAGGATTGGGCTTTACAACAAAAGACGTGAAACTGGTACTATCTTATGAGCTTAGCTGAAAACTTGGTACTAAAATTCCCTGCAACTTGGGACTGTTGCTCGTATCGGACGTCCTCAGCACAATGTGTTCTCCAGACCTGTTCTTGGGGCAAGCGGGAGAGGAGAGCTCTGGGGAGGGGAGTCCCTTGGAAAAGGCGGAGGTTGAGAGGACGGCCTGAACCTACCTGTTCCGTGTGGGTAACAGAACGGGTAATTCCCACAGTATGTTACTTGTATTGCTGTGGTACCTGGGAGACGAGTCAGGGACCAGGATCCTGTTGTGCTGGATGCTGTGCAGGGAGAAGCTGTTTACTGTCTCAGCAGCACTCACAGCAGACCAGTCTGTTTTGCAAAAGGAAGAAAATGTCTTTCTGAGGCTGCAATTCATCAAAGCCTGGCCACAATCCAAAAACTGGCTCTGAAAATAGTGCTTCCTCATTTAACTTATTTATCCCCTGCGTGTGTCCAGGTCGTATCTGCTCAGTTTACTGGAGCAAACAAGATTAACTTCTGCTTTATCTGAGGAGGAGACTTCTGGATTTCATTCTAAGTTCAGCCTGATCCTACCCGTTCTTCTTTGCCGTTTTTGTTTGTTCACTTAACCTGTAGTCTTCCCAGGTCAGAGGTCGTGCTTTGCATATTTCTTTAAAGGGCAACGTCCTCCCCGTACTGCTTTGATAGGTAACGTCTGCATGGACACACAGACTGACAGCACAGGGGATGTTCTGGGCTTTTACAGGAAGGGACTTGTGTGGGTGTGACTGAAGGTGAGGGCTGAAATTGTGATGGCCAAGTGGCCTTTCCTCAGCCGCGCAGAGCCTGGGGAGGATACCGGCGCCGCTCTGTGAAGCAGAAAATGCAAATATTTGATTTGTTCGGCAAATGATTTCTGCAAGGACAGAGATCGTGTCCTCGATACGTTTGGTGTGCTTTTCTCTTCCTGGATCTATCATCAAGAAATTACTGAGCAGCTGGAGGCTGTTATTTACACTGTATGAGACTTGTGATAAGGCGTGTATAAACCAACCTTCTCCGGAAGGTGTCAGTGCCAAGAACAATATCAAACTGCAGTAGAGCACAAAAGAGGCCATGCATCCAGTGCCAAGAAACTGTTGCACTGGGTGGCTGAGGCCAGCGGATTCCAGATGAACTCTTGATGGCCAGTTTGCATTTTGATGGTTTTGTAATGGGGAAATCTGAGCTGAAGGCTGGGTTATGATTTTTCTTACTGAAAGTTTTGTGTGGTGGTAGTACGCTGGCTTTACAGAGCTGCTAAAGCTGAGGCCACTTGTCCTTTCTCAGCAGCTGAAAACCTAAATGTCTTAAGTAAACTGTTAAATCTCAGCTGGCTCATGTGGCAGGCCAGGCTAGACCAAGCAGTAATCCTCCTTGAAAGTGGTGGTAACTTACTCAGGTTAAAAGCTTTTGTTTCAGTCACTTTTGGGAGTCCCTATTAGTGGGATTTCATCCCTTCCTTTACCCTTCTTCGTTTCCGAAGGTGTCCCTGAGTAAGGGTGTTTGGGAAGAAAACGCTCCTTGTGAGGCAGCCCTGCTGTCTGGGCTGTTCAGGAGTTCGCTCAAACTAACATGGAGATATTCGGTTTCTCCGCTGACCTCCAGCTCATTTCCACGCAGCGGAACAGTGTTACGCTACCAAGTGCTCTGCTGCTGACCCTCTGGTTGGGTTTCCACGTGAGCTATGCTATGGCTGCAGGCAGAGAAGCATCAATGAAAAAGGTGTTGCATTTAGCACATACCTCGATACCAAGTGCTCGTCCTTCTGAGGCATTTCTGTGAACAAGTTCTGTTAAGAAGGAAGCAGACGCAGATATTGATGTAGGCATCAGAAGTGTGTCTGAGGTGGAACCGTTACAGAGGAAGGAATTCCTGACTGTGGCTGCCTGAAAGGGGTTGCCTGAACTCTTACGGGTAGAGCCGTGTATGCTTGATTTTTCAGGGCAGTAGTTTGGATGAAAACATTTGGGTGTTGATTGGTAGGAACAGCAGTAAATCTTATCAGAATATGGCTTCCCTCGCTGAATGAAGAAATGAAACACTTTTTCCCATGTTTGCCTGAAAAAAAAATCAAAACAATACGCGAATGTTTCCTTTCAGCTGGTTCTATTTTCACTGTTTGGGTTTGCGCAGGGGACAGAGGCATGCTGTGGAAGAGTTTTATAAACAGATGCTGGTTAAAGCATCCAGCCCAGTTGCAAAGCTTCATAAAGAGCTTGTAGCTTTAAAAAAAAAAATGACCAGACAATGGAAACTGTCGATTTTGTATTGCAGCTTTCCTGTTTATTTTGAAAGGGGTTTTTTTCCTTATAGGTGAGAATTCTACAGTTTTACTTTAGTAGCATCTTTGTTTTAAGTTAAGATTGAACAATAAAGAGAACTTCAGTTTTTCACATCTTTTCAAAAACTTAGATTTCTGTATTTGTCTATGTGTGAGGCACGAGTAAGTATTTAGAATTGGGAGCTCATTGCTATGTGGCGATGTTATTGTATCATGCGAATAATATTAAAGCAGTTCTACAGTAAATTGTGTTTATAAAGCTTATTTTGTACTTACGCTGCATATTAAATGTTCTGTTTCAAGCAGGTATCACAGTAATGCAATCTGCTAGTCTTGAAAAAAAGTTAAATCAGGCCAAACTTCTGCTTGTGTTGGAGGTTTTTTTTTCCTCTGCTTGCCATTATGAAATACCTCTTGATATGCTGAGGTGGGGGGTCTGTTTTGTTTTGTACCCTTGTTGCAGCTGGAAAGACATAGTTAACAAAGTGAATGCCCGGATGGATGAAGAGCAAGGGCACGGTTACCCAAAGAGCCTTCATTTGGATCCCAAGCCTGGGCAAGAGACGCAGAAAGGCAGCCCGCAGCCGCCTGACCAGAAGAGAGGGGAAGAGCATCAAACAGCTGATCGGGAAGGCGAGAAGGAAAGGACAGATGACGAGGAACTCGAAATGGGTATGGTTTCCCTGATCCTGGGCTGTACAGTACTAACCTATCGCTAATCAAGGTGGGGAGCGAGAAAAGCTTTCTGCTTGTGTTAGAGGAAAACCTTACAACTCTTGAAAAATTCTTGTGCTTTTATTGTCCTTGGTCAAATGAAAAGCCTGGACAATTTTCCATTTTTGTTCCCTGTTGTCCTGCAGCCTCACGCATATCCAATTAATAATCCATTAGGTGATGTACGTGAGGGCAGAATCTTTTCTTTGCCTCATTTTCCAGGTGAGGTCTGTCAGTTGGCCTGTAATGGTGGTTACACGTGAGCGGCAAAATGAGGGAACAGTTAAATGACTGTGTGTTGTGTGAAACAACAGAAAACAGCCGTAAAATGACCAAGACCTTTCAGAAAATTACAGTGGGTGGGCAGGGGCTTGGAGCACTTCCACAGGTCCAGTAACAAAGGGAAGGTTGACTTAATTGCAGTTGTATATCTGCGAGTGTAAGAGGGAAGCTACAAACTTCCTTTGGAAGCAAATAAAGACGACATCCAAAATGTATCGCAGTAAGCTGCCAGTGGAGAGCTAAAGGGGGCTTTTGGGCAGAGGTGTCCGGTCTGAGAATCTGTGCAGAGGTGCTCTGCTGTGCTCCAGGGGCCAGGGGATACGGCGTGAACACTTTGTGAACAGAGTTCTTGGCTGCAAACGGACTCTAAGATCAATTTCTCGTGCACATGTGAAAATAACCGGTAAGATCTGGAAGTCAGCTAGTTACCTTTGTCAGAAAGACACTGAAATGTAGATGTGACTAATGCGAACTCTGCGTTGCTAGGCTGAGGTAGAATGACTAAGTAGGTGGCTTTTCATGCAGCTAATTTTTTGCTGCAGTCTTGAATGCAGTAAGGCAGGGAAGCTGGAGCTGAGACTCCTAGGAGGATCTCATTTGAAATGCTGGCTTGCATCCTATTAAACGTATTTAATATGTTTAATTATAAACATTATGAAGATCTCTCAGCCTCGTTTCTTGACAGTAGATTTTGGCTCTGGATTTGGAACAGAGGAGGGATGTCGTGGGGCAGAGATGAAGGTCAGTGGTGCTAACTGAATCTTGGTTCAAAAGGCTGACATCGCCCCAGACGGGTGATTTCCTCCTAGGCTGTTGGCTCGGTTCACTCTGTGCAGTTGAAGTCCTCCCTGCCAGAACAGCAGAGGTCAGGTACCAGCTAATGTGCATGCAGGTGCCTGTTTGGAGAGGAGGTTTGGTATTCCTGTGCTTTCCCACAGCTATGTTTAGCTGCTGTTTCATGTTTTGCTGACCTGATTTTCAGCAAGTCCCTTCAGAGGAACTGAGCTAATTGGTTCGCATCAAAGTGAATTCTACTCTGAAAAGAAAAGGCCTCGTGGCAGGTATAAGGGAGGGAGCGAGGACCAATAGCCCTTGACCTTCTCTGTGTCCTAACTGGAATTAACAACCAAAGTAATGACTTGACTGTGCCGGCCGTGCTGCTGTCCAGTTGGGAACGCTGCTGCCTCACAGGCTGCTTTAATGTTTTGGGGAGAAGCACTCAGCCCTGGGCGATGGCAGACAAGAGTGGTGACTGCCAGAGCTGGGACGTGTCAGAGCTACATCCAGTTCAGGGTGAGGATTAGGCTTTTATGTAGTTGAAAGCAAAGGCTGTATTTTGAAAAGGCTGTATTTTGCTCTCATTAGTACTCTCCTCGTGCCCTGAATGTCCCCCCACCTAACACGGGACTCCTGCCTTTTGTTCCGATGTCATCTTGTCAGCAGCTGCGTGCCGACGAAGGGGGAGGTGGCACTGGCGTAGTGACCTGCCGCGGTCTGGTTCGGCTCCCAGCGATGGTCTGGCCGGCTGCATGGCTGCTGTAGATACTGCCCAGACGTAGCAGTGGCATGAGAGAAAGGTGCATCCTAATATAGGTTAGGGGCTGAATTCAAAGCTGGTTTTTGTCTTTGTATCATATGTGCTATTCAGTAAGTTAGGGGCATGCTTCAACACATGCTTATGCCCCAGCCTTGGGGACAAGGAGGCAGTTTTGGCAGCTATCGGAGCGTAGTGCTGCTTTGCCCTGAACTCTTGCAAACGGCATTGAAGCAGCATTCCGCTGAAAACATACACAGAGCATTGTCAGCCTCAGCGTGCAGGCACGTCAAGGCAAATCCCTACTTGGCGTAGAGTTAATACAGCTGCTCCCCAACAGTGGGAATCTTACCTGGTGACACTAAGGGAGTACACTGGTAACTGTCCCTTCTCCTTGCAGATGCAGGAGTGATTGAGAGAGAGGAGAACTTGCATTCTCAGAAAGAGACTGTTGTCCAGGAACCGATGGTAAGTAACGCTGTCGTCTGGATGCAACCCTCGCTCTGAATAAGAATCCAGCTGTCCTACTTTAGTCGATGCTTTCCCAGAAGTTTCTGTAACATGCAACTCCAAGTTTCTTGGTTCCAGAGGGATTCAGCGGGATAATGAAGACTCAGGGTTTTGTTTTTAGAACAGCTAACGTGCGACTGAAGTGCTACAAGCCAGCGCTTCCTGCTTGCTGGTGAAGGCAGGCTCCCCTTGGTCTCTGTTTCCCAAGGGGATATCCTGCCTGGTATTCACAAGAGGCTTTTCTTGTCCAGATGCCAGATGATGCTGCAGATCCTGCCCAGGATCCCAATAATCAAGGTGAGGATGAGTTTGAGGAAGCTGAGCTGGAGAGACCTGACTTTGAAGAGAAGGTGGGAGGTTTGGAGAAGTTCAAGGAGCCCAGCGTGAAAGAAGAGTCTAAGGAGAAGCCACTGAAGGTGACTGACATGAGGGCAAAGCAGGGGCCAGGGAGAGATCCCCAGCTATCAATGGGGTGGGGGAGGCAGAGAGCTTAAGGACTCAAAGGAAAACATAGTGTTCCTCGATGGATCCGTAATCCCACTGCAGGGATATGGCAGGCAGGAGAAATCGCTTTGTGAGAATCAGTGGGGTGGTCAGTACCAGAACCCGTTCTGGCCCCAGTCAGCCCTGGCATTTGCAGCACCTACGTGGCCGGAGAGACATTGTTTAGGAGACGGCTCACTCTACAGCTCTTGCTGCAGAGGTGCTGTTGCCTTTTCAAGCATGAGACACCAATACCAGAGGCGATAACATGGGCCTGTGCCTGGAGTCTGGTCAGAGCAGCCGTTGCTGTCCCTGGGCTGGGTATGCAGCAGGCTCTTGGCAGCAGTGACAACACGCGAGAACTTGGCCTCCTTGTTTGCCTGCTTGCAGATGGAATCCCTTTATTTTGCAAAGTGCTTCTTGCTGTCTGAAGCCAGATTCTGCATTAGGCAAATGCGAGCTTGTTTTGACAAGCAGCTGAGTGTTGCGTGTTTTAAAAAGGAGTGTTTTATCTGTCAGGCTCTAAAATCATGATTAATAGCAAGGTTTAAAAAAAAAAAGGAATCCAGGCCAATTAAATCAAACAAGAAATAGATGCTGGCACCAACAGAGCAACACCTCCTTAAGATTAGTGAAAATGTGGAAAGAATTAGTGACATAAGTACCTGACTTCCAGGAAGGGCTGGGCTGTGCTCCCTAAAGCTCTACCCTAAATAACTTGTAGATTCCCTGCAGTCCTGGGACTTGGTGCAACAGCAGCATTTGCAAGGGCCCTGCTGCAGGAGAGGCCCCTCTCTCCACAGTGGAAGGAGCTGGGCAGTTGCTGCCAGCAGATGGAAAGAGAGACTGGGTAGAGAAAGTACAAATGGAGTTTGGGTTCCCTCATTGTGTCTCTTCTGCCCCCTGATTCCTGATCTGTAGCCTAGTCTTCCGGACCTGAGGCTGTGATGTGAGAGCCGTATCCCTGCCAGGGAATGGAAGTAGGTTGGGGCACTGTCGACAGCGCCTGACTTTCTGTATTTTTCAGGATGCTGGCAGACCTGCCAAGCCCAGGGAAGACCCAGTGGAAGACTACCAAGAAGATCAGGAGCAAGAAATTGTACGACACCAAGGTTCTTCCTCTTTCCCTTTCTGGTGTGATTGTTACCTGGGTATGTTGGTAGCTGGGAGCTCAGCACGACTCAGCTTTTAGGAAGCCAGATGTGAGCACTGACTTCAGTTTTGTCTCTGCCTGCTCAGTGAGGTGGCTCTCCACCACAACAAACCTGGAGCCCACTTACATCTGCTCCCTTTTCTTTTTCGGGCATTCAGAGTACCCTTTACGCTCTGTCTCCCCCCCTCATTTCTTTCTGGAGCAGTTGAGCTGTGAGATGCTTACCAAAGAGCAGCGGGGGGGAATTACAATCTGTGCCGGTGCAGCTAGGCAAGATCAATATGTGTTTCTCCAAGCGTCACCCTGGGTTTGTTCCTGTGGTGAAAAATTCACTGGGAGCCCTGTAGTCTGCTGCTGCCCAGGTCCTACTGGGTCTAACCTGTGTCTGAGGAAAAGCTGGGGAGAACTACACCTGTGCTCTGAGAAGGGTCACTGGGTTACAGCCAGCAAGTCGAATAAAAGTATGGGTGGCAGAAGAATGTGACATCCCACTCCTGAGGCATATGTGGAAGTGGTGCATTGGTTGGGCTACAGTTGCCAGGAAGCACCTGTTCCTCTATTTGGCTGAAAACAGGTATTATTGCTGTGTGTCAGAGCCCCAGGACTACTGTAGTCAGTGACAAGTTGGCATTCCTCTAGGAGAAGGACTGGAGGAGGGCAAAGACTGAGAGCGTGAGTACTAGGGAGGATCCCCCGGGTGCCTTCTGGCTCACATGGATAGAAATGAAGGATCCTCTTCCAGGATCAGCCTCTCCTTGCCCTTTGTGGGTGGGTGCTGCTGGCTTGTTCTGCAGTTTCAACATGATTGAGGGTTTGGGCTGCCTGCTGGGAGTGAAAGGACCGGGGAAATACGGAGTGGGAGAGCAAAGTTGATGCCAGGAGCTATCCTTGCCCTACGTGTGGAACCTGGCCTGTACGCTGGATAGGTGGACCTAAAAGTGGCAGTGGAGGCCGTGCTGGCTGCTGCATGGCACGGGTGGGATTTGTTACACAGTTTTAAATGTGGTGGATGTAGAATATCTTGTGTAGCAATGGCAACAGGCTGAGATGTTGAAATTGCATCGTAATGCCAGGATATTAATTGTGCTTAAAATGATCAGGCTGATCATGGCAACACAAGCTCCTTGCCAATGACACCTAAGGATCCCTGGCAAAGACGGATTCTTCCCTGTTTTCCTGAGTTGCCCAAGCTGGTAGAACAACTATAATCAGAAGCAGCATGGTGCGCTGCTAGCTAGGGTCTGCTTTTTCAGACCTTGCTGATTTTTCCTTCCTGGCTGTTCCCTCTGCACCCAGGAGGATCATGGAGGTGAGGTGGATGACAACGATGACCTGGAACTTGTCCAAGACCAGAAGCACCATGCAGGCATGCAGGGAGCTGATGGCAAGAAGGATGACTACTACTGAAAGATGCTGAAGGAAAATGGAATACGCTAGGAATGAGGGGATGGGAACTCCTCCTGGGAACTGGCTCCTGTATTAAACACTGCTCAGAACAGACAAAGGCAGGAGGAGATAACTGTCTTCGCAGGCACTGAGTAGGGTGCTTGCAGATGTGCATTACGTCTACGTGTGTGGGGCTGTTGCTGCCTCTCCAGTCAATAGCATGGAAGTGCTCTCAAACTGTCGGAATGATTTTATCCTGCTGCTTCTCTTCGAAGCATTTTTTGATTTATTGTGTTCTTCAGCCTCTTGTTTTCCCTATCCCCTCCCAAGCTGAAGAGTTTTTCTTATTTTTTTCTTTTTTTTTTTTTTTTTTACCCCCTGGGCAGTGGAGGGTTGCCTGAACTGGTCCCTGGACTTACTCGACTGATTGCTAATACAAAGGAATCTGTCTTCATAAAATATTTTGCTCAGTAGTGTTTCTTCAAAGCATCCTTTTCTCCCATCAGAGTAAGGTGGAGAGGAAGTTAGCCTGCTTTTTGTTTGGAGTAATGCAGGAGTGATAGCTAACTGTAAGCACCAAAAGAAATGACCACGTGCCAGCCTGTGTGTGTGTGTGTTTGTGTGTGTGTATGAATGACTGGATCCTCTTCCTGGTGCACAGATCGTTCCCAGTGACTCAGAATAGAACCCTGTAGAGTTCTTCTTTCCTTGGCTTTGAGCTGTGACTGTCCTGCTGGGCTTGGAGTCTCCCCATCTAATGCTGTGCATCTTGTCTTGACGTTGCTGCTTCGCCCTGGGTTCCTGGAGATGTGGGCTGGCCTCAGCTAAGGCAGGCTCTTCTGGGATGGTGGCAGGGACTGAAGAAACCACTGCAACCCTGCACTAACCTCTGCAGGTGAATGAAGCGCTTCATGGCACAGCTGCCAGTCCCTCTGATGGGATATTCTTTTTACTTCGTGTAGCATTTTGGTGGTGTGGATGCCTCCGGTGGGACACGAACAGAGTCTGGGAAGGGCCAAACTATCCACTGCTTAAAGTTTTCAAATGCAAGCAGCATTTGGGATGGGAGCAGACATCCATTTCTGTGATAAGTACGTTTGCTCAAACCTTACTACTATTGATGATGCAGCTGCAGCATCCCAGCTGTCCCTACTCTGCGTTCCCCGGGCTGTTGGCAGAGCGTGTCCCAGCCTGCATCCGCCTCTCAGACCCGTGACCTCCTCCCTCCCTTTCTTCCTGACATACAGTCAGCTTTTGTCACCTCCCTAGGTGCCCTAGGTTGTTCAGGATTCCCAAGCAAGCGTGAAAGGCTTGCTAAGCATGAAATGTGGTGCACAGGAGGCAGGGGGAAAAGTAAGGAAAAGTATTCATGATGGTGGATGTGAAGGACTATTTGGAGCCCAACTAATGCAATTCCATCCTGTTCAGCTTCTTTCCCGTCTCCCAACATTTGACAGGAAGCTAAGATAAATTTTGCTCCTTCTAGACAGGTCTGGTTTTTAATTGGCAAGTTGGGTATTTCTACTGTTCTGTTGATTCAGCAGATTGAAATCTGTGGTGCTTTACTTAGTCTCCAAAACACATCTTGCCTGACCTCAGACGGAAAGATGGAATGAGTCAGCTGGAGTCCCTGGAACTTAAAATGGAGGCAGCTGAAAGGAGAATGGGGTTCATCATGGTATCTCAAAGCCTGGGACCTTGTTTACTCATATGAACCGGGCAGAGCTGTCACATCTCCTACCCTGTGCAAGACCCATGCATCTGAGCCGCCTCCTACTCCCTCATCACAGTGCCAGAAGTCCTGGACTCTGGGACGTCACTCACCAAACACAGCTTGTGGTTGAACGTCATGACCTGATAAAAGATCAGAGGAGAAATCTTTGTTCCCTGTTTGCATTAGTTAAGCTTTTTTTTACCCCTTGTTTTGGGGCGTATTTTTTAAGCACTTTTAGACACATGGAAAAACAATACTTATCTCCCCAAGAGTTTTGTCTTTTTCATTCAGAGTACTGATTTTTTTTTTCCTTCCACTGATTCTAATGGAGCTTGAAATTAACATGTCATAGGACTTTCTGCTTGTTTTTATTCTGGTTGTGTTTCTTACCAGCACAATGAACTGTGCAAGTCACACCCTGGGGTAGATTAGAATAGTTAATGTGGTTGGCTCTCTGCTTGCTTTGTGTGGAAGCAGCAAGAATTCTGCTTTTCCAGATGCTGCGCTTTCTAGAGCTACAGCAGCAACAGCTGGATGGTACTCTGGTTATTATGGAGTCCAGTGGAATCATATTATTAGGACCTCACAGACCTGATCTGCTGCGTGCTGAAATTGGGCAGAATGTACTTGTGTACTGAGACCATGAAGAGCCTCATTACAAGAGTTTTGAAATGTGTGTTCAAAAACCGCGTGAGAATGCAGAGCTCCTCACAGGTAAATATTGATACTAGCTTTTGGGAGGACATGAGCGGAGAGGGCTCCTGGCTACGGAGTTCTATCTGCAGCCATGCCTGGGCACCTTAGTTAAGTTAAAGTCGAAGGCAGAGCACCTCAGCCACAGTCACTGCAGAGCTGTTGTCAGCAGCAGTTCAGCTGCAACCCATCACTTAAGATGAGAGGAGGTTTCCCAGGTCTGGAAAGGAGCATTCAATCCGCAGAGCATTCTGTATACTGCTTTTCTTCTTTTTCTCCTAGCTTTCTGCTGGATCAGAAATCCAGGAGTGGTCCAGCTCCTATTTAAATTAAGCTATTTCATTTCAGAGCCTCAGCGAACCCCCAATTTCTAAGTAGTTTGCTGATCATGCCATTTTGTACCGCTCCCTAGAATAGCCTGCTTCAACTGTAGAGGTATACAGGCCTCAGTGTGAGCACAGATTTCCAAAGACGATGCTGCTGTTCCAGGGCTCTCGTTGTGGGCAGAATAAGCAAAGGTGCCGGAGGCAGAACAGCAGCCAGAGGCTGTTCCAGGGAGTTTAGGAAAAAGTCTGTTAGCCAAGTGCTGCTCGTGTAGCCCACTAAGGAGCTCACTGCAAATCTATAAAGGGGTGTGAGATAGTCAAAATTACTTGGAATGGTTAATGCTGCGTTAGTGCTTTATATTACCAACCTTGCTGTATGATGCAATACTACTCAGCCTCCACCTTCTGCTATAAATGGCACATTCAGAATAGATCAGCTGGAGTTGCAGTTACTGGTTCAGATGCATCCTGGTCAAAAATGCCTCCAGTTCTCAGCCGGGCTGGTAAGATGTCATTGTTTCGCAGTTCAGTGCAGGATCAATGACCAACACAACCTGTGGCATGAGTTTCAAACCTGCGTGCCCAAGCTGCCCCAGCGAGATACGCAGTACGGTTATCTTTCTGCTGAATTTCATTCACTCCTCGCCTGTGACTGTCACAGTATGTAGGTTCAGACCTTGCTGGAAGTGAATCAAGTGCTGGAAATAGAACCTCGGTGGAGGTGAGACTGCATGCTGATTCAGAGAGAGAGTAGGAGCTATCTAAATTAGGAGGCAAATTCTCTGCTTTTGCATGTCTAGGATGAGTAATCCTCAAAGTTACGACTTGGAGGGAACTGTAGCAACTCAGCCCTAAATGTAAAGCTTCCTGCTCGGAGAATGCCTTAGCAACCGTATGTCACATGCTGCCCTTCGCTGAGAGCTAGGCATCGCCGCTCTAGGGATAGTCTGCCCTGGCTGTATCCAAGACTAAAATTAGCATAGTGTTGCATAAATTGTTAGCTGTGGGTGGTTAGTGCTTCCTTGTCTGGCCTGTAGCAAGTTGCCCACGTTTGAATACTAACAGGAGATGAAAGAGGAGACAATAAACACAGTGGAGGAGAACTAGGAAAGCAGAAAACCTGTGGTGTTGGGTCTGTCTGAAGGCCTATAAAGCAATATGGGATGTTAATGATTTGGATACGCTGCCTCGGGGTTCGCTGCTTAAAGCAAATAACAGTGTTTTGCCCAAGTGGAGAACTTTGAATCAATATACGTGGCAAGTCCAGGCTGAGTTTTATTGCAGACTGGGGCACAGAAGAAGGTCTTAGGAAACAGCTGGATTACTAAGAGAGCAAACAATGAGACAAAGTATTCATATGAAGCCAGTGCTGGCAGATGGACCAAGCCAAAGCATGTGATTTTTGCTTTTGTGTTGCACAAATAATTGTCTTTTGCTTAGAGACGTGGTGCAAGGCATAAGGATGCCGTGCAGGGTAAGGTGTAGCTAACCTGCAGGGTTGTTACAATTTTTTTTAATGGGTTGCTCTTTATTTTCCTTTGGACTCCGGCAAGACCATGTAGACTAGATTTCTGTGAACAAATATATTTCCAAGGTTCATATTATGTCGAAGTGTTAAGTGGTTTAGCCGCATCTTTAGCCAGATGATGAGAATTAAAAGTACATTCTGTGCCCTTACAAACAAAGCCATGGATGAGGAAAACATTTTGTTAAATGAAATCTTTGTTTAATGAAGCCTACTTCTCTGTAATCCACTTCTTTCTCGGAAATCTGTTTAGGATTATTAGGCTCATTCATTTACACGGCATTTTTTAGGGGTTAAAATGTGACAATCTAATAGGAGTTTAATGAGATGTTTTTTCTCTAAGACATCTGAAACAGTTGGAGAGAAAATGCCCCAAACCCTTGCACATACTGTCAGTGTGAACTGTCTGCAGAGCCCCAAACCAAGAATGTCCTCTCATTTCTAATTATACATATGCCTTGCTTAAGAGTAACGGTTGTTTCTAAGGATGACTGTTGTTCATATTCCATGTACTTTGACTGAGACTGGCTGTTGTAAAACTTAGGGATTAAATATGAATCTAACCTAGACTGATGGAGCATAGGCCTGCAAGGGAATGAACATCCTTCAGTGCTCATTCCATCTTTGCACCTTGCAATAACGTATGTCTTCTCACATCAACCCACATCTCTCCGTACCATTTTACACTTGACCACCTCTGGAGTGAAGCCTGCCAATTTTGCTGAACTCTGTGCTGCTTTAGTGTTAGAGAATATCGATATACATGGAAAGGACAAGGTAGGCGTAAGTATCAGCGACAGGGGTTGGGGTGTTCTGTATCCTTACATTCATGTGCCTGAAGAAAACCTGGAAATCAAAGGAATATATTTTTATCCAGTTGTCTTGTTATGAAGAAGACTGTGGGTCTCCAGTGCAAGGGTACACTTCAAGCCAAAAGGTCTGAGGGTGACAGTAGTGATGATGCACAAGGATATACTCAACAGCTTTCATGATCATTTAGGTCAGTTCACTGTTCTGTTCAGTAGCAAACCTGTTCTAGCATGTAATCACAGAACCAGTTCTTCTCATCATAATCTGTGAACGGCTAAAGGGAAGTCAGCATGCAGGTATACTACTGCCTTGTGTGAGTCAGAGGTTCAGGACTCAAACCCAAAGGGAATAATATGATTACCTATTCTAATTCCTGGTAACCTTGGCAGTCATTCTGGGAAAGACAATTGAAGAGGTTTCCGCAGCTTTCCATGAAATGAAGTATCTCTGGTTAGCCTGCCTTTCCCTCTTCTGCAACTTCAAAAGCAAGTATGGAATTAAGTCCCGAGCTAAGTGATGTGGCACATGCAATCGGGTGTCTTCACTGTTGTGCCAACCATTTCCCTTTCCTGTACCAAATGCCTGACGCTTCAGTTGCATGTCTCTACAGAAGAACTCAACGTATGTTGCGAATCATAAGCACCATCAGAGGCTGGTGACAGATCTCTTCCCTGATCACTGAAGCAATGACAGCTCTGGAGTGCAGTCTGCTCTGAATATTACTTAGAACGGCACAAAGTTTAAGGAGGCAAAACTTGCTTAGTTTGGCTCCAACTGCCCCTGAACACCCACACATCTCTCAGGAAGGGCTGTCGGATCTTCAGTTTTGCATCCTAGCTGGAACTTCCACAGGTAAGTTTGCCTCAGCCCCCAAGAAGTGCCTTCAGCAGCACAGCACCTCCGATTGTTCTGTAATAACCGAGTGTTTTCAGAGGAGAGCAGCCATTACTACAACTTAAGCATCCTTTTCTATGCTGATCCTGTTTTTTCATTGATTCCTATTGATACCTCTTGGTCTCAACAGAGATTTCTAGCCACTTTGTGTAGGGTAGCAGACACCCTCCCCCCGACATTAGATTTGGTTAAAATCTAGATGTGGAAATAACTTACAACACTTGGTATTGTTAAATTATGTTTAAAGATTTCCTTTAAGAAACCATACACTTTAAAAAGACAAGTCTTTCAGACAGGAAGAGGTGTCCTGATGTGAGACCACTTGGTCGCGTTGGTGTTCAGTGCATCTAGAAAACAAAACTGTTTAAACAAGTTCCACGTTGCTGCAAATTACGCTTTGTATATATTCAGGTAACACCTTCACTGAAGTCCAAGGGGTATGATTTGGGTTTGTTTTTTGTTTAGGCTATGAAATAAAAATAGGCTTCAGAATCTTATTTTTGTTATATTTTAAACTTACATAAGACAATAAACACTTTTAAAGAAAACTTACTTAGTCAGCTGTAGAACTTGTATTTCCAAATAGGTAACACCGTGAAGAAAAATTATACCGATGTGTTTAGTCGCGTTTCTGGGGGTTTTAACCACGTAACGTGATCTTTGTTCTGCAAGTTATAGACAAGCGCGTATGTTCTACTATAAAAAGTGGAACAGGATAAAACGTGATCAAAACACCTTACAATTTTTTGTGTGGAATGAAATCTGCAACTTGGAATAGACAGGACTTAGTGCAGCTTTTACCCATTTAACTGTTCAAAGAATCGTCGACCATTGCTGAGGTGAAGTATGTATTTTCATTGTTTCATTGGAGAGCTTTTCTTTCCACGCTCAGACAAGTCTAGTGCCAATCCTTCAAGGTCGTTCAGAAAGCATTACGCCGTAACGGCAGGCTGGCGCACTGCTCTGTCTCCTTCAGCCTTCTTCTGCGCTGCGAAATTAACAGCTGGCTCTAGACCAGATGGATGGAGGGTGGGGTGGTCCTGTTGCAGAGAGGGGAAAATGGCTATTGTTAAAGACAGGAGTGAGAGGAGTATCTTTTTTCCTTTGGTCTTACAGACTAGCGGGCACTGGAGGCCCACAGCTCCCCCCTGACCTCAGGTCTTTCTCCCTGTATTACGTCCTTGCCGAATGTAATCCCTGAATCTCCGGTCCCAAGGGGTTAAAGCAGCCTAGGTGTGCTGGCATAACCGTTAAACAAAAAAAACCCCACGTAACCCCCATTTTTTTGAACAAACTCCGCTTCCAGCTGAAGGGGAGCTCTGTAAACTCCCACGACCCTGATGCAATACTACTCAGCCTCCACCTTCTGCTATAAATGGCACATTCAGAATAGATCAGCTGGAGTTGCAGTTACTGGTTCAGATGCATCCTGGTCAAAAATGCCTCCAGTTCTCAGCCGGGCTGGTAAGATGTCATTGTTTCGCAGTTCAGTGCAGGATCAATGACCAACACAACCTGTGGCATGAGTTTCAAACCTGCGTGCCCAAGCTGCCCCAGCGAGATACGCAGTACGGTTATCTTTCTGCTGAATTTCATTCACTCCTCGCCTGTGACTNCTCGGGGCCGCAGCTCCCCGGGGGCGCGGCGCGGAGCACCCGGGACCGGCGGCGAGCAAAGCCCGCGGGGGCTGGGCCCACCCGTGCCAGCCCTCACGGCGGGGGTGGGGGGGCCTGGGGGGCACCACCCCAGCAC
>VZSC01007697.1:207554-254720 GCA_013398225.1 Steatornis caripensis
CCCCAGCTTGGCCGGCGCTGGGCTGGGCCGCGCTGCGCTGCGGCGCCCGCGCAGGGTGCAGCGTCCGGCGGCGTTGGCGTTCCCGGCTCCCTCGCCAGAGCGCTTCTCGCAGCGCGCCCGGCGCCGGCTTTCCAGCTCTCGCAGGGGAGGGGGAGAGGTCTTCCAAACTGTTCTCGCAGCGGTTTTGCCCGGGGCCTCGTTTGAAGCGTTGGGCGTGGTGGGTTTGACTTTCCCAGATTTCCAGGACTTGAGTTTTCCTCGGTGTTTGGAGCTCTTCCTCCTAGGGTGGCTTTTCAGCCTGAGCCACGCGTGCTCGGGGAACTCATGGGATCTCAGTGGATTAAAAGTAAATAGTGGCAGAGGTCCACAAGTGCCAGGAAAACGTCTGTTTTAAAAGGCAAGCGACAGATCTTGCAGAGGGCTGGTTTGAGAAGACTCTCCAGAACACACTTATTTTCAACCTATGCCTAAATCCCCTTGCTCTAGACACGTGCTTGAATTTTTTCCTGAGTCTGATGTTCTTTAAAGTCTGTGGGAGAACAGACTGGTGGAACCACAAAACCCATAGCGAAGTGTGTGTTTGATCCAAAGCCCACCTAAGTCTTGTGACTTAAGTGGGTTTTGTATCGTGCCTTATGTTGTTCACAAGTTCTGGGACCTAGACTGGCCCCTGTCCGAAACGACGGGTTTTCTGGTCAGCTAGAGCAACCGTCAACATCCGACACTGACTAAACCTGCTTTTCTCGCTTTAGAACTCATGTCGGTAGTTCCCACAAAGAGCAATGCTAAAGGGACAAATGTAGTATGAAAATTCCACTTTGTTCTGCAAGTATGAACCGATCCTTAATTAAAAAATAAATACAATGTAAATGAGCACCATCACTTCCCTCTGAAATCCCATCTTTCAGGAATGCTGTGTGTGGCTACACTAAGGTAAAAGCATCTTAAACGCAGAACTCACTAATGTAGCCGAGTGTTTTGAGCATAGGAACACTCCTTGTTAGCTGCTCACTCAACGCTGTACTAAATGAGGTTTTAGCCATACTCTAGTTTTAATTCTATTGTGCCTTAGTGCTGAGAATTTGTCCCATTTGTATCTGTATATCTGTTCTTGTAGTCTTCACAGACAACTGAGTCTCCCCCAGTGTTTTTGTCTCTGAAACTAGTCGTTGTTGGGTTGGTTGGTTGGGTTTTTTTAAAAAAAAACCAAACCCAAACTTAGGCTGATCAGTACTTCAACTTTTAATATATACACAAAATAGAGTCAGTTACCATCTGAGAGGTGTTTATTTAGTGAGCTAGTTTTTATTCAGTGTTGTTTGTATGTAGTTGACTGCTGTAACACAAAATCACTTAAACTGAGCACCTAAAGCAAAAGCAGGGGAACAGCTCTTCTGTAAAGGGGTATTGCTATTAAAATACTTCAGGTTTATGTGTGATCTGTTTGTGTAAATGTTTATCACTGGTGAATGACCCCTATGCTTTTCTTTGTGAAAGTAGATTGTGAGGTATAAACTTGTTAGTAGAGCGTAAATATAGAAAGTATATGGAATCCTTAATAAAATGCAGTATTTGTACTAACCATAACCCCTTCGGTAATTTGAGAGTGGCTGAGAAACTGCAGGTCTGTATTTCATTGGGCAGAAATACCTTTAATTTGTTTGTTATTCTTGCTTTATTTTCTTTCTCATATGCAGCTGACTCTAAAGTATTCTCTTTTTATTAACTTGCCTGTGTTCTTGATTTAAGCAGCCTGACAATATCTAGCATCGCAGTAGCGGAAAGGTGATGTCATTCATTGGTATTGAAGGACAATGTCATAATTTTTCTTTTTTTATCCCTGAGGAGATTGACTGCTCCAAGAAAAGGCAATCCATTTTTAAGAACATTAGGTCAAATTGCATCTAGTGGTTTAGTTCAGTGAATTTAAACACAGACTGAATTTGGGTCACAGGTCTTTTAAAGGTTTCAAGTTAGTCCTTCCTGTAGCCAGTTCTGCACGGGATTATTAGTGTGGCACTGATTTTGTATATCTATGTCAGCTTCTGTCAACCAGTGTTACTGTTTTGTTCTTCATCTTGTCGTGAATTGCCAGATGTGAAAATTAAATGTATAAATAATGAGCCTTGTACCACCTCGGCACTGACCTTAATAAATTGAGAATAATGAAGAGATTAAAACATTACAAATATTTAATGGTGCAAGATCTTGTTTGACTCAAAGTGAGCAAATCTGCCCAAAGACTGGTCATAATATATTGCATTGCCTACTGTAAAATTATGACAGCATTGATGGGAAAATGAAGAAAGATTTATTCTCTGAATACTTGATTTTTGTTTACTAGAGGTTTAGACTATAGGATCACAGGGTAATTCAGGTTGGAAGGAACCTCTCGAGGTAATCTGGTTCAGCCTCCTGTTCAAAGCAGGGTCTGCTGTGCAATCTCAGTGGGTTGCCTTGAAAACCTCTGAGGACAGAGACTGCACAACCTCTCTGGGCAAGCTGTTCTGCTGCCTGAACTTGATCGTGGTAATGGCCATAACTGTGAAAAAAGGCTTGGGCTAGACAGATCACCTGGTCCAGCCTTAAATATTTTTATCAAGCAGGAGGTCACAGCATATAGTACAAGGAGCTCACGATCTACGTGTCCAACAGCGGTAGGAAAAGCAGCCCAATACTCCAGGTGATCACTTCAGTCCTTCAGATACAGGAAGCCAGACGAGAAAGTTTGTATGAAAACTCAGTGAGCCAAAACCATTAATTGTGCTAGCCAAGTGTCTTTGGTTTTGAATATAAATGAGCCCTAGTTGAGCTTTGAACGAGCTGCCCTTAGCTCCTAAATCCTTCTTTGTTTACCGGTTCAAGCTACTTCATTTTGTGTGTGGCCAGCACTGTTCATTGCGGTAACAGTGATGTCAGTCTGAGGAAACTGAGCACCAAATTTAATTCACAGTTTTGTATGTGACTATCTTCAGTAAGACACTTCTGCAGGTATTGACAGGATACAGTTACCTGCTAAAACAGCACCTCGTAGATACTACAGAGATGTTCTTTGTAGTCATCTCACATCTTCGTGATCTGTCTCTGTAGATTGCATTGCAACAGAACGCTGGGCAGAGGATAGACAAATGAGCAACATATGTAGAACAAGGATGTAAATTCTGATGGAGTAAGTTCTGTAATTTTCTAAAGGATTGTTTTTATAATTTTTTTCTTTTTCATGCATTATAAATGGGAAATGGGAAACAATATCTCATAATTTTCGGTTTCGGTGGATTGAATTTTAATTGGATGCATCTTGGTGTCTGGAAAAGAAAATCAGAATATTCCCTGTTTCGTTTTATGTGACATTAAGCAGACCCATTGATAGCTGTGGGGTTTTTTCTCCATCGTGAGTATAGACATGTCCTTCATCATGAGTATAGACATTTCTTTTTGGCAATAATGAGGAAAATTACATGTACATAGACTTGATATTAATTTCACTCCCACAAGCCTTTGTGAGACTGTGCAGTTAAAGAAAGCTTTATCCAGTGTTTGCAGCAACTCCCAAAACATGCAGAGTACCTTGTGGACTTACAATCAATCCTGGCCTGTCCAGGCAGCAGTAAAGAAGTGGCAGAATGCTGATTTATGACTGCCAAGAAGCTGGCTGTTATGTACTTAATGTTTTGGGGAAAAAAGTGGAAATAGCTTCTATGGCAACTACACAGTCTCTGTATTACTATACGAGTACCTGGGTATTGAAAATCCATGTGGTACACTCTGAGGTTATATATGGTCCTGCGTTTATCTGTTAATTTCCTGTACAAATATCAAGCTGTATCCATTTCTGCAGGAGTTAAAATGGAGAGCGATTTATGTGCTCGTTAACAAGTCTTTTTCTTCCCCTTGTGCTGTGCTAAATGTGAGGAAAACAACTGCTTAAATGTAAGCCGCTCAAGCTCAGCCTGACCCCAACTTTGAATCTTCTGGAGGAAACAGTCTGTGCCTGAGGCAAAGAATCTCTCTTAATTCCATTACGATATTTTTTTGTGGTACATAAAAGGAAAGGCTGCTTGGCTTTATTTGGAGGTGCAAGTGAAAGCTGGTATTTTGCTTCCATGGAGACCTGGAGGTGTAGTCTTACAAGACTGCAAACTGCTGCTCTATTTCACCGGTATGTTCCAAAAGAAAGGCTAGGAAGAATGGGCTGAAACGAGAAAAAGTGGCAGATTACAGTTAACTGTGTCACATTTCTGTTAAAGGCTTAGTAATTATAGCAGTGATGCTTGGATGGGGTCCTTTGCAGTTTTAGCCTGAGCAAATATATCCTGCCTGGTATTACTTCATCATAGATCTGGTCGCTGCATCTCCTGTCTTTACACATCATCTGAGCTCATCTGGGAAAAAATTACCCAAACCCCTTGTTTTGTTTTCACCTGAAATAATGTTCCTCATCTCTCTTGAACTGGGGAGCCCAGAACTGGACACAGCATTGCAGATGTGGCCTCACCAGGGCAGAGTAGAGGGGGAGGATTACCTCCTCGGCCTGCTGGCCACGCTCTTCTTAATGCACCCTAGGATGCAGAATTTTTCATATCACGTTGTTTGGCTTGTCATTTAAAATGCACTGGCAGTATTTTCAGCCTGCTTTGCTGAGATGTAAATGATGGCACAGTGCAGAACAGTATTTATAGAAATCTGCCAAGAAAACCCCTCCAAAAGTGATTTTGGTGCACCATGTTTCCAGAGGAGATCTCTGATCATTGACCCATAGACCCTTTGTAAAAGTAGGTGTACACGTTCAGATAATTCATTCACTAGCCAGAGAGTCCTGAACTATCAGATGATTTGCAGGGTATCTTTGCAGAATAAGATGTAGTAAAAGAGTGGGCATTGCAGACAATGGGGCAGATTTAGCAAGAATGGCTGAGAGGAGACCCGCGGCAAGAAGTGTTTGCAGAAAGGCCCGAACAGAAATATAGACGGGTTTCAGCGGGGAGTGCAGAGGGGAGAAACATGGGCAGGCTATGCTGAAGAGCAGCGAAGGAAAAGAAGGAAAAAATGGTTTGCCAGGAGGGAGGCAGGAGCTAAGGAAAGGAAGAGGGAGAGGCTGTGCTCGGGAAGCACTGAGGAGAGAAGAGGGGATGAGTTTAGGCGGGAAACGCTTGGTGGCAGAAAGGCATGCGCTGGGGTGAGACATGAGGCGGGAAGATCTGGGGAGAGGGGAACCGTTTGCCGTGATGGCTGAGGGGTGGGAGAGGGAAAGAGTTTGTCAGGAAAGTCAAGGGAATAGTGAGGAAAAGTGTGGGGTTTTTTTAATGGGAAATGCAGGAGAAGACGGGGAGAGGTTTTACCAGGATGTGCTGGGTGGGGGCAAGGGGAGAGCGATGGGTTGTGTGAGAAGGTGCTGAAAGACAAAGGCTTCACTGGAAGTGCTGAGGGGAGGGGGAGAGAAACAGTTTGTCAGGAAGCACTGGACATATGAGGGAAAAGATGTTTTGTAGAGAAATGTCAAGGGGGTAGTGGGGAAAGGTTTTCTGTGGAAAGTGCAGGAGGGAAAAGGCTTTTCTGTAAAGCACAAGGAGACAGAGGAAAGAATTAGTTGGGAAGCCCTGAAGGGAAAGAGGTGAAAGACATTTGTGGGAAGAGCTCAGGGAGAGAAGGGAATAGGTTTTCTCAAAAAATGCTGAGGTGATAGGAAAGAATTCCTCAGAAAGCACAGAGTGGAAAAAAGTATTAATGGGAGGACAGGAAATAATTTAAGGAAGCACTGAGGAGAGAGAAAGTACCCCTTCCTGGGCAGAAAAAGCCTTGCCTCGCTAGGTGAAGTTAAGCTGGGCTGGGGAATAAACTTGTTTCTTCAGTGTCCTGATCTTGTCTCTTGAATTGCTCTTGCTCCCAGTTCCCTGCTCCTGCCACGCAGAAGTGCGCAAGACGAGGAAGGCTTTCGAGAAACTGCAAGCAACACGCGAGAAGGATCTGCAGGTCAGTGACAAGGCCGATGACGCAGGTGCAGGAAGATGGAGGTGAAGGACCCGGGACCGTGGTGCTTCTCTGAAGGTACGGCCTGGGATGCAGATCCGCGTTCCCTGGTGCTCAGGAGCCCTTTCGTTGCCGGGAGCAGCAAGGCGGTAGGCCAGATGTAGATTTGTACCTCTCTCTCCCTTTGGGAGAATGGGAGGCATTATTGTTTGAGATTGGCTGGAGCTGGTGCTGCAATGAGGTCTTTTTTCACTTCTGGGAAGACTTTTGTTTAATTTTTTTTTATTTACTTATTATTCTTTTTTTTAATGTCTCTTTTTGTGTATTTATTTCCTAACTCCTCCTAGAGATTTTGTTTATGCTTTTCAGACACTAAAAATGATAGAATACTTGTTCATCAAGAATAAAATTTGTTTCCTGCTGACTGCACCAGTTGTTTTTTTAAGATACTGTTCTCCTTTTTGTCTCCTTTGTCTTCCATTTTTGGCATGATTGTATGTGTCTTTAGTCTTTGTCTTATTTTCTGTATTTCCTTTTATTCTATAATGTAGCTGCAAGGTCTGTGTGAAAACATGCCTGTAGATGGGTTATCTTTTGTAGCTCAATCATGTATGAGGAAAATTCCTGAGATATAATCAGGTGGTTATTTTGCCTTATGGCCTGTTATCTTCTCCTTGCTTTAATCGCTGTTTTCTTGCTGTCTCTGAATTTTCAGGTTATGAATTTTGTCATTTTTTTCATTTCCGCACAGAAGTGTGGAGGTACTTTGCTCGCACATCCTTTATTGGACCTTGTTTCTCCAGGGGTAGTTTTTAAGTGCAAGCAAAGGCATGTGAGTACTGGGACCAATGTGTAATTATCTTGGGTCCTTGTGTCCCAGATTTCTGCTGTATTTCAATAAAAATTTTCCTGGGAGAAATGCAGCAGGAGATGGTTATTTTGGTTCTTGCTTTTGGAATATGTATGTCCTAAATTATTCTGCCCTCAGTAATCTCACGTTTGCAAACTTTGTATTTTTGAGATGGCAATTCTAGCATACAATAATATTACAGGTATATCTAGACCTTTTTTCTTTGGAGGAAGGTTTCTGGAAACATTTGTGTAAAATAATGGTGGGCATCTTAAGGAAAAGCTCATTTGTAAATGTCCTATCAGATACTATTTTCTTAGAAGATTTTTCATTTTTGTAGAAAAAACAGGGATTTTTCCAATACATTTTTTGCTCTTTAATCTTAATCACTTAGATAGTATTGTTTAGGAATTTGGTTTTTATTTGCAGGCAGTATTGATCTGTATGATCCTCTCCATCCCATAAAAATTCTTTATTGTCATTCTCTTTAGGGGCCTGAGTCCTATATAGTTACTTCATCTCTCACTCTTCTGTTGCCTTCCTGAAATGGAGCGGCAGTCATATTCATTTAAGCTTCCCAAGTGCTTTCAGAGTTTCATCTCTCTGCCAACCACCTTCTAATGATGTATTTTTCTTAATAAAGCTTACAAGGGTAGGAGTCTCAGTTCTGTCTTAGCCCAAATAAATGGTAAACTAATTAAAACCAAAAAGAATTAGGATGAAAATTAAATAACAGTTAACTGTACTATCTTTTTTAATAGTCCCTGTATATAACACTTCCATTATTAACAAATTTTCTGTCACAGGAATACACGTCAAATAGCTTGACCTTCTGTGTGCAGTCTTGACGGCAATTTGTTTGGCCTGCTAGAATCGTGACACTAATTTGGTAGAGTATAAATAAATTTGGTTTGCTTGTCAGCAACTCCATTGTAATTGCTCTACACAAGACTGAGGTGGCACTTTGAAACTCGAAGGGTGTGGTTGACACAGGAGTGGAAGAAGAGGGCTAGTGCACATGGTGCTCTGCCCGTAGGCAGCCGCGGCAGTCGATGTACCATCTGTTTTAGGCCGCTTTTGGAATCTGATTTGGGTAATGGTCCAGAAGATGCAAAAGTTAGATGCAAAAGTTTCATATAAAATGGTGGTCAGAGAAAATTTTTTGTGAGGAGAGAATTCAGAATACCTGAAGTTAAGCACTTAAAATGAGTATCCCCCTAAAGACGAAACTTACAGAATAATACAAACTTCCCCTTCTTGACATCGTGCAGCTCCATGAAAAGGGTAACCCTGGAGTCCACGCGAGCCGCGACCTGATATTGATGAATCTAAATCTTTAATGCCTTCCCCACCCTGTGAACTGTGCATTCCTGATATGAATCATCTCAGAGCTAGAGCGAAACTGATCCAACTTCATGGCCAGAGCTCTTGGAGTTTCTGAGGTCTGTGTGGAGCGATGACATAAGGAACTATCTTAAGAACAGACCGGGGATCTAGACAACTGTTCCCACATGATAATCAAAAAGTTTTTAATTACACCACTAGTTGTTTCATCTTGTATTCAGTGCAAGGCGGAAAGAAGATGAGGCCCCAGCTGCCGTTTTAATATAGTTCCAAACTTCCTAAGTACTTTTTAAGACCTTATCCTGTAAAATATTCATTGCCCAATGGCTGTATTGAATTCAGCAAGAATGGGAGATACTTGTTCCCTTGGCAGGAAGCACTTAGCATCTTGATGGGTCCATTTAACTTGCACCCATTTTAATATCAAATTGACTTTGTCACGGAGTTGCTCTTAGATCACAGTGTATAGTAGGCAGTTGATAAGAAATTCATTCTAGCTGTCTGGGACGAGATAAATGGAGCTAAAGCGCCATGAGAAAAAGTAATTTCCAAGCATTCATCCTGGCTGTGATGCAGCTCAGGGCCTATGCAACAAAATCTGGCACAAAATAGTTTCAACGGGAGATTTTTAGTAATGAGCATTCTTTCACTTTCAACATTTTAGAGTTGTCAGGAGCTGGGGAGCAAGTGTCTGCTTAATACATTCTCTCTTGTTACCACTATTCACTTCCCTCCAATTATGTTAATCATAGTGGCACCAAACAGCTTCTCAGCTCTGCTGTCAGCCCTGGAACTGCTAGGGTAGGACTGGTGATGAGATGGATCAGACTTGTGCTTAGAGCACATGGCCACTGTCATGGTGTCAAATTTTAACAGACAACTTTCATACTTGGAGTCTATGCACATTGAAATTGGAGGTGGTTTCCTTTCTGTACTGCGTATTCTGCACTGACAGCAAAAAATGTCCTTATGTATTCCAAGAGATAAGCTTCCCCCTCACCAATCTGCTAATGTCCTCTTACTGCTCTAAAAGGTCTGTTTCTGGAACGAAGGAGGAAACCTATGTGTCCTACTGAAGCCTTGGTTTCTCAGCTCTCCTAACTGTCTCATTTCTCAAGCACTGAAGAGTACTGGAGTCGGCTGAAATACTGAGAGTAAATCAAGGTGGAAAAGCTCAGTGATATGGAAAGGAAAAGATGACGAAAGTCTCAGAGAAAAATGGAATTGGTCTGGGCTGAGCAAGGAGTGCCGTGATCATTTTGACCTGTATGCGAGCAAACCAATTCTGAAATCAGTGTGTTTTACCGGTCGGTGGGTACATAAATAAGTGCTAGTTTTGACCATTCTTATTTGAACAGTTTTCAGCAAAAGCATGAGATCAATCCTAAAATGCAGAATTCCATGATTAAGCTTAACAGAAGGCATATGTCTGCCTGATCTTCACTACAGAGTCCTCAGCACAGAGTATTCTGGGCACAGACATGGAGATGGAATTGATCCAGGCTGTCAGACCCAGTTTATTTCTTCTCAGGGGTGATTTCAGCTCGGAGTGCTTCTTCTCTGGGTCTCTAGTCCATGGCCCAGCTCAGTGGACTCACTGCAACATTTGGCTGCCACCTAGTGCTGAGAAAGAAACCTAGCCGGGAGACTCTGCTTTTCCGGGAAAAAGCGATTGCTTGAGTCACGTTCTTCTGGAAACAAAATGATGGGCGATGTGGCTTGCATTGCCGGGCAAATGGGGATTATATGGGTGTGAAGTATGGAAGTAGGACATATTTGGGAAGGAGATGGGAACACCGAGGACCTTACATTGTAAATTTGGAGTAATTTCTTTCTGGATGTTGGAAAATTGCCTGTATATTAAATGAGACAGGGTTATCTAGCAGCTAAGTTAGGAGGCTTGGGGGTGGTTAGAATGTATCACCTGTTGTGGTCTCAGCAAATTATATTACATTTCTGTCTCTCTGTTTGGCACCTGTAGATGAAACTAAATAGCACATGTGTACGTGTGCCTGAGGCTCTTCAGAGCTACAGAAGTACTAAACAGAGAAGCTGCTGTTGTCTCTGCTGGGATCTTTTAGCTGTTGTCTTTGACTTGGAAAGAGACTCTTGCGTATACAGTAACAGTACAAGGCCATGGTTAGTTGCGAAAGTGCTAACCCGCACGGGTACTTCATCGGACCTTTTCTACATCCCTATGTTTATGTTTAATTTACATGAGGGGTGTGAATGTTTACCTAGTCCTTGTCCAGACCCCTTGTACGGGTCCTTGTTTACAGTAAAGGAGACAGTACAAATCCACAGCATTTAATGGTGATTCACAGTGAAGCCAAGCCTTTTCTCACAGCTGCTATTTTGCAGTAGCCCTCAGGTAGTTTCATTCGAGTGCCTTGCTCTGCCTCACAGTCGCCCCTGATGTTGGAACTGCACCGGTGAAAAACATCTGGTAGCTGAACAGTCCATCAGGGCAAAGTTTTATTATTTAGGAATAAGCGGCTGTGTGCTAATAGCGGGCTGTCCTGTGGGAAATCAGAAGTCGGGTCAGAAACAAACGGTTTGTGTGGCACTTGCTGGGAAAACTGGGTTTTCCAGAGAACTGGGAAGCGCAGCTGGACGGGAGGAAATAAATTGTGCCATGCTTGGCGCCGAGTCATCAGGGGAACATCCGTGACACTTCTGGTGGCTCTTCTCTCTCAAGGAGCAGCTGACAAGTTAGGTAGTGTTTTTAGTGCCACAGCCCAAGCGATCAGCAAGATTCACGAATTCATGCCAAGTGACCCGTTTTCCTTTGTAAAAACACTTGGGCCCTTGCGAGGTGCGCCCGCCGGTTCGCCGGCGCTGCCCGGGAAGCCCCGGAGGAAGCGGTGGTTACGGAGGAAAAGCCGGGCCGGGGCCTGTCGCTCGCTGCCCGGCTGCGTACCAGAGACCCAACCGACAGAGGGGCGGCCAGGGAGCCCGTGAGCCTCGCGAAGCCGGTTCGGCGGCGCGGCAGCGGGGATCAGGGCCGCTCTGCCGTGGGCACCGGCCTCTCCGCGGGCGAGAGCCGCCCGCAGCGAGGGGAGCTTCGCGGTCGGGCTCTGGGCGAGCCCCGGCTCCGGTTCCGGCTCCACGGCGCGGGGCCCCGCCGCTCCGCCCCCCTCTCTCGGGGTAGGCGGCGGCCTCCGCCCCCTGACGCCCGCTCCGCGGTTGGCCGCGGCGGGGCTGCGCGGTCCTGGTGACACGTCCCGGCACCGCCCGCCGCCGGGCTCCCGCCGCCATTTTGTGCGAGCCGCGGCCGGGGCCGAGAGGGTTTCGGAGCCGCGGGGAGGGAGCTGGGCTCTTCCCTGCGCCGCCATGCCTTCCTCGCCGCTCCGCGTGGCCGTGGTGTGCTCCAGCAACCAGAACCGCAGCATGGAGGCGCACAACATCCTCAGGTAACCAGGGCCTCCCCGACTCCCTGCCTTCCTCCAGCTGGCGGCGGCGCGGCCTGGCCCGCGGCCGGGGCCCGCGAGTGCGTCCTAGGCCCTGGCGGCCGCCTTCCGTTGAGGGCCGCCGCTCCGGACCGCATCAGGGCCCCTGCCTTGGCCGCCGTAGCGCGGACGCTCGCTGCCTTGGCTGCCTCGGCGCTGGGCTCCAGCGGGCTGTCAGGGCGGCTGGCTGCGAGCCGAGGCCGTGTTCAGGGCCTGCGCCTCACCCGGCTAGGCCCGCAGGCTTGGGGACTTCATTCTGCTGGCATCCGGTCTGCTCCGGACCCTGCTCCGGCCTGGGTTCGCCGGAGCGGCGGATGCGGTGGGGCCTGCTCCCCTGCCGATGGCGGAGCTCCGGATCCAGTGCTGCGAAACACGGGCTGGCGAATTCGACAGGTGCAGAACGGCTCCCGTGGCTCGGCATCTGAAAACTCAAAACGCTCGTTCCTCCCCCCCTCCCCCTTTTTTTTTTCCTTCCCCGTAACGCACCTGAAGACTGGAACCACTCTGTACACTGAAAGGGAGCCTTTTCCTGTTACGGGAAAACTGGACGAAGTGTTTGGTTCAGAATGTTAAGCGTCTTTGAGATTATGAGGTTTCATCTGTTTAGCACTGCAAGTATTTTCAGCTTGGCTGAGTTCAGAAGGAGAGATGGAAGACCCGATGTGCCTCAGATTACGTTCCTAAATCTTCCCTGTGCACTGCAGGAACATGATAAAGGCGCTTTTTTCTTTTTTTTTTTTTTTTATGCAAAGTCACACTGACCTTAAAATATACATACTGCTAGGTGGTAAGCCAAACAACTGTGTGTAAATTGTGCACTATGTTTAAATAAAAACAACAGTCTCGAAAGGAATAAATAATAGAAACATCTGATTTGGCAGCCATCTTACTGTGAGCAGCTTGTGGTGCTGTTAATGCTTAAACCTGGTATCAAATGTTAGCTGTGGCAGTTCTATGAAAACGTGATGTTACCAATAGCTGCTTGGGGGGGAGGATGCTATTCTTCTGTTGTTTTTCTGCTAATAATGCTGAAACTGCATTTTAATTAAAACCTGAGTACTAAGGACAAAGTTAAATTTACTTCTAACGTCTAGCCGTTTTCTTCCTCTGTTTTTGCAGAAGAAATACATCACTTCCGGTGTGACTGATGTTCTTCTGGCAAATGTGGCAGGGAAATGTTTTTTGAAAGTCTCTTCTCCCTTAAAAATTAAGAAAACTTATGTATTTGGAAAACGCTTCTTTTTAGCAGCATCCTGTGTAATTATAGCAAGGATAGCACAAATGGCAAAGTAGAGATTAATTGCTGATGCAGTTCTAAAGAAGTAACTAGCCCATGCAACGAGAGTGGTCATTTGCCAGGGAACTTCAGGAAAATATTTGCGTTGGCTCAAAGCCAGCGTGCTTTACCAGTTCAGGGTAATACCTTGCTGTGTGTTGCACTACAGTTTGAAAGAACACATGATTAAGAGAGGAGGAAGAGTTAGGAAGAAATTGAGGTATTATGAAACTTTAAAGTATTTTGTTAAGGGATTGTGAGACTTGAAAGGATACAGATTCTACAGAACTGCAGGTGAATATTTGAAAACAAAGTCTGGAATCCAACCTTCAATGTTGAACATCTTGATGAACATTCATAAACAGTGCTTTGTAATGTGTAGCCTAAGGTCTTGTGTAAGTATTTTAGATAGGCTTTTCTTGGAAAATATTTATGCTAGGAAATGTATTAGAATTTTTGTTAAGGTATTTACCTTTTATTTGATGATTGTCTTTAGATTTTTGTAATGCCACAAGTCAGGTTTCGGAATTAACTTCTCTCGTCTATTCAGTGTTTTAATGAATTACAGGTTTTAGGTAAGCCAGATTTTTCGTGTAGAGTTTCTGTCAGTAACTTTGCTTATTCCATTCTTCAGTTTATAGAGAAAAATACCTTATCAGTAAGGCAAGCTTATTTTACTTCCCAAATGTTAGGCCTACCTAGTGTCTACTAAAACTTGAACTTAATTGTATGCTACTTCCTTTTAAAGCAAAAACGGTCTCGCAGAAATGTCTGAATTTTAACTTGTAGTGCATCTGTTAAACATAAAATTTAGCCCCCTATGTACGACATCTAGGTGAAGTGTTCAATTTACCTGGTAGGCTTTTGTTGGAAGTACCTGCAGTCCATCACTTCTTACTTTTATGTTTCTTCTTAGTAGTTTATCCTTTTTAAACCATGAAATTATGAAGTTGCTTAAAGAGGCTTGATTTAGCATCTTAACATACTAAAATTTTATAACATCCTGGTGTTCTCTTTTGGAGTCAGAAAAGCAAAATTGTAATACATACCTTCTTCCCACACTTCAGCAATTAGGGGGGTGGTGGTGATGTTTGTTTAGGTTTATTTTTCTTTCTTTCTTTAAACTTAACATACCAGATAATAAGAGTTACGTTGGTTTTGACACTTAAAACTGCCCTTTTAAATTGCAGTGGTGGATTCCAAAAGGGTTTGCAATGACTCTCACTTGCCAACCTGAATTTCTCATTCATCCTTACTGTACTTGACGTCTCTGTGCTGCCACTTGTGCCTTTGAAAAACAAATTATGCATTAGATCTTTTTCATATCTGAATAATCAATCCATGAGTTTCTGCTGTCGTCTTGGTTCAGTACAGTTTCCATTTACTTTGTAGTGTACTTGCATATTTTCTGACTAGCTAGGCTTTAAACATTTTGTTCTAATCTTCCAACAGAAGTCAGGCTGAAGGTCTTTTGAAGTTTGTTGATAGAATAGTTACTGTCACCGTGGGGGTATGTTGAGACATAAAAGGAAAAGAGGAAAAGCAGTAAGGACTATGCAGAAAGACATAATCTTTCCTTAAAAGCTGTCAAACTGGATGTCCATCTGTAGCCAGTCCCTAGGTCCAATCTTACTCATCCTACATTTCCTGCTTTTACAAACATACCCTGTGCATAGGTATCTACCCACCCCCCCCACCCCAAGCCCCGAGAAATTACTTAAGCCATGGTTCACTTTCAAACATAGTAGAGGAAGGTGGAAGGGTAACACTTCTTGTACTGCCAAACTTCATTGTGCAGCAACTTCAACGTTTCTGTTTGTGTATCTTTGGTAGTACACTGATAGCCTTTACAAAGAAGTTACTGTTACAAACTCTCCCCGTGTGTAGGAGGTGCTCTGGTAACTGTGTTTTCAGGCTCTGAAGGTACAGATACCCTGTCTCAAATCTCCCGAGTTCAGGGTCTCTGTGTTCCTACTGATAAAGAAGACTTGTCGGGTACTGATAGGCACTTAGGCTACATATGTGTTCCTTTGTTTTAGGAAACTAAGAGTGTGAGTATGAGAGATCCTAGTGGCAGTAAACAGATTGACGTATTGAAACCCTAGTAACTGAAAGTTAAATTTCATATTGATGTTATGATTTGTGGTTCAGCATTGACCATGCAAGAGAACTTAGGCGAACTGCAAGGGTGCAAGTCACAGCTTCTCTACTGGCGTTATCTGTCAGCAGCTAAATGCAGCAAGGTATTGAAATTTGTATTGCTTAATTTAAGAAATCTTAAATTGTATTAAACCCTCGAGAAGTTTGAACATTTTTATATTAAAGCACTTTCATTTGACAGCTTATCACTGATAATGCAAATTACAGCAAGTTGTTAATGTTTTAAAGATTTCATAATCAAAATTAGTTAGCAACACTTGTGTTCCTGCTGTTTAACAGTGTGGAGTTTTGTGGGGAGGTGTTTGTTTTTTAGTTCAGGGTTGTTTTTTTTTATATTGATTAAATTGCACAAGATATTTTTTAAGTGATCTACAAGGAGGGCACTGTTGCTAATTATTTTCCTGCTACATGCTGTGGAAGGGGATCTATTAAAATGAGTGATTTTCCTCTGAAAATATTTTACAAGTACCAGCTGCAGTGGTACTGCAGCACTTCTATCATTTGCTTTAATGTTTATTAATACTTATTACTGACTGCTGTAAGAAGAGAAGCTGTACTGTTATGATCTTACATTAAGGTATTTTCAGCTTACTGTAATAAGCATGTGTAAGATCCCAAAATAACAATGAACTAGAAGAAAGGTATGGCTAAAAGTTCACGTCTCAGTCTGCATGGATTAATATTATTTCTCCTCTCAGTGCCTGAAACTGAGTGGTAACAACTCTTGTCATGTGTTAGTCCTTCGTTAGTGTAGTCCCATGTTGCTCGGCTTTCATCAGCAGTTGTGTCCCAGATGAGACACATTTCTGAGATTCTTTAGAGGGAAATGCAGTGACTGTTTTCAGGTTCTTCCTTTAAAAGTCTGCAAACTCATGGGCACATGATTAGTCCATGTGATCCTGCTGTAATGAGCTTTGGACTTAAACTGAGGTGAGCATACTTGCTGAAAATGAGATCTGTATGCTGGCTTATAGTTATGCTTAGTGTATTGATAGTTTACGTATATTGGTCTTAATAGTATTAACAGAAATAGCTTACTGAAATTACACAACATTTACAGGTCTGTTATTGTTTAAGCTTCACATTTTCAAAAATCAGTGCTAGGATAGTATATTAGTACATCTTACCCTTTAGCGTTTATGGTAAACTTGAAGCTTGTTATTTTCCGCCTTCTGAGTAGTTTTACTAGGCCAAGAACAAACACTAGATACATATTGTCTTGTAGAAAATGCTAGTTGTAATATGGCACAGCCCTTTAACAACAGATACTTGATGACTCACTAAACTAGATCTGTCCAGCTGCTTAATAAAAGCAGACTCTGTTTAATAATGGTTCTGTGTGGGCATTCTTCCCTTTCCCCTGCCCCCCAATTGTTTCAAGAAATGTGTTGAAACATTTTCAGAATATTTCATAATAGTATACCTGGTGCATAAATAGTGTAAAAGCTGTACCCTGACAACTGCTAGTCTCAAAGCATGAAATTCCGTGTGAGAAATACATATTCCAGCTATTCAAGAAAGTAATTTTCAACAGGTTGTGTGCATTAGAGACACAAATATTTGATGTGCGGAACTTCAAATGAAGATTTCTGTTTTTCTTTATATGAGATCGCGCAAACTTCAAGGACCTTTCTGACAGCTGGGGACGGGCTTCTTAACGTGCATGACCTGAGCAGACCTATTTCAAAGAATAATATTAAAGGAGAAATTAAAAGATAGGAGGAAAGCATAGAAGAAAATACTTTTCCATCATGCTTCACAGTAACGTGCAAGAGAAGGCGGCAGAAAGTGCGAGGTGACAAAGTCCGCTATTTCTCAGTTATTTGGTATTAAAATTCTTAGCAAAAATAGCTTCAAGAGGTAGATATCTAAAAGAAAGAAGACGGATGAGACACCTGGAAAAAGGATCAATTTGAAACATTCATTTTTAGCACTGCACTTTCTTCTATACGTCTTGTAGCTCTCTTCATGTCTATAGAAGCAGTAGAATAAAAATTTGAGTCTGAAAGTATTGCAAGGAAAATAAACTAAATGTAACTGGTGCAGTTATGAGTCACTGTTAATGTGATAGAGGGCTGGGAGGGGAAAAGACTTGCACTTTTTTTCCACTTGTATCCATTTTCAGTCATTAGTCTTGTAGAAAGAAGCAAAAAATCATCATGCATCCTGCCTGTTTACAGAAATAGGAATGTGTAAATAGTTGCTGGAAGAAGCAAGAAAATAGAAACAAGGGGCTGTGTTCCAATAGGACAAATGAAAGGAAATAACTGTTGACAGTTGCATAGTAGTGTTTGAGTTTGCTTCCTAGTCTCTGCATAGAAGCTTTTTGGATCGCTTCAAAGACACCATTTGAAGGCAAACATGCCTTTTGAGTTGGTGTGTCTTCTACTGAATTTCCTTGCTATCTTGCACGTGAAGACCAAGGAGTCAAGATGTGACTTGTCTGTTCCTCAAAACATATACTTGGGGCTGTTGCACTGGTTCCCAGTCTCCTGTTTGTTTTTCTCAGAAGAAGGCTCCACAGCTTTTATTTGGAGGAGGGGGATGACGACACTCATTGGAGTTGTTTGCTTGCTTTTTGGTTTTGTTTTAACACGGTTCTCTCTGTTCAGTCTCTGATAAATCATCGAAGCTGAAAGTATGAGTCCTTAAAAAAAAAAAAAGGAGATTAAGCCTTGGTGTTGACCTGTTTCAGAAGTTAGATTGTCATTATAAAGCCAAAAGTTTTGGCATTCTGGACAACAGTGACAGTACTTTATATAACTTTGTCCATTAGAGAACCAGAAAACAATTTTTCAGTCCTGTTATTCAACAAGTATATTGTATTGTTTCTTAATATTGCCAAAGGATTTGTTGAGGTTCGAGTAGGGGTATTTAGATTAATCAGAAAGAACATTTTGGCATTAGCCCTAAAGACAGGCTGCTTCCTGCCTCTTTTTTTTTTTTTCTTAATTATAATTATGAAACAAGTAGTTGTTCATGAGAATGGAATGAAGCTATGCCTGGCTTACCCAAGAGTTTTTAGGTGCCAGCCAGCAGATTATGTGCCTCACTTTTGTTAAGGTAATTACACAGTATGTTTTTCAGTGCACTTGAGAGGAGTCCTAGGCACACAAATGTTTGTACTAGGCTAATTAAATTACACTAGAGGTAGTTTTGGCAACGTAGTGAGGGGAATGATGTAGTTAGCCCAGCAAATACAGCAGAATACATATGCATTGATCAGTTGGTATTGTTACTTACTTTCTTATATCAAGAGCAAAACATCTCTGTATTATATCTATATTATATATCTATATATATATATACAGTATATCTATACTGTATTGTCCAAGAGTGAATGTAGAACACATGCTTCTTGCAAATCCAAGATGCCTGAAAGCACAAAAGAAATATCCATAATGCTAGAGATCATAATTCTATGAAGAATACATATAAAATATAGATGCTCCTTTAGAAGTGGTGTACGAGTTTTGATTGTAACTGTAAGGAAATATGCATGTTGGGTACACTTTGGCAACTTAGTTGGTGAGAGTTTCCCAGCTGTTTGATTGTGATTTGGCTGATTGTTAAGAGGTGTTTTTAAAATTCAGTATGTGTTCTTCATGATGTTTAAAGTCCATCCAATCTAATTGCCTTTTTCCCCCCCTTCCCCTCTGTCTTTCAGCAAACGAGGATTCAGTGTCCGATCCTTTGGAACAGGGACTCATGTGAAACTGCCAGGACCAGCACCGGACAAGCCGAATGTTTATGATTTCAAAACAACATATGATCAGATGTACAATGATCTGCTTAGGAAAGACAAAGAACTGTATCCCTGTGGCATGGCCTTTTTAAAAAATCCAATATGGTTCATCCTTGAAAGGTGTAATTCATTATTTGGCATTATGCATTAGGAATATATAGTTGCTTGACTGGCGATCTTAAAATGTTTTAGGTTTGTAGGAGGTTTTTTACAACTGGCCTCATGATCCCTTGTAAATTGCTATCAAGTTACAATGCACGCATTCAAAATGCTCTTTTGTAGTATGCAACGTGTTTAGTTCTTGAATGAAAGCACATTAATACTGTCACAGATTGTCCATTATGTCCGCTGCACTGTGAATCATATTTTCTCAGTGCAAAGACTGTCCTGATAACAGATGCGCAAAGGGCGACCGCCTCGACATTAATGTTGTATTTAGCTCAGACAAACGGACAGGTAAGGCTTACAGTATACTTTCTCTGGGAGAGAGGATACCTTTCATTAAAGAGTTCACCCTTCTCACTGAGAATTTCTTGATACATGATTTGATCTGTGGACCGAAAAAAAATCCTATAGCATATTATAAATAATAGAATCGTAGAATCGTTTAGGTTGGAGAAGACCTTTAAGATCGTCAAGTCCAACTGTAAAAGGATGGATGTAGGAGAGCCCAATAACGTATTTAATCCTGACGAGCAGAGGTGATCAAGGTTATGCACACTACGTAAAACTATGACTAATGTCAAACTGCATGATTTTAGAACTATATTTAGAACTATATTTAAAGTTGACTCTTCATTTGGTTTTAAGAAAACCCACAAACCTACAAACTTGGGACACTCATGCTAGGTACTCTTTGCTCAACAAGGGATCTGTTTTTTTTTTTATGTTAAATATGAAGAGAAAACTTACACTAAGCGAGGCATTCATCATATGCTGGATTTCTACTTAAAAGATAGAGGACCCTGTAGAGTGAAGTATCCCAGAAATGAGTCTTGGTAATTCAATAGAGTAGTCTTTGCACCTTTTAGTGGTATGAAGTTTTTTCCTAAAATCTTGGGTGTGGCCATCTGAAGATCCAACAGGAATGATAACATGGTTAAGATGTCTTAATTGTACTCAAACAGCCCAGTTTTCTTGCATCTTCTGAAAAAATTGGAGTAAGACTAAACAGGTTGTCAGGAGGCTAGAAAACTTGGAACATGGTAGAAACTGGTTCAGGTTGTTACCCAAAGAGTCAACAAACTCAGTAACGTTTTGAAAGACAGCGCTACAGTTGTTGGGTAGCACAGATTATACTGTGGCTTGCTACCATTACTCAACAAATTCTTTGTTGTATTTGCTGACTGGCAATAGTAAATTTGAGCTCCCTGAGACCCCAAGAGTGGCGGCTTCTTTTGCATTGGGTGTTGAAATCGACTTCTGTTAAGAAGGAATAGGCTGTTCTATTAAACCTATACAGCACAGTGAGAACTGATTAAACATTGGAATACCTTTCTGCGTAGTGTTCCACACAAACGGTATCCCTTGTAGGGGTATTGATTTTTCTAATACCTAGTTAGAGGTCCTTTAAAAAAAAAGAAAAAAAACCCCAACCAACCAAACCAACAAAATGTTGGGTATAATCTTAATGAATCACATGTTTGATGTGCTGGGGTTTTGTTTGTATCCCTCTGCCTGTAGAGAAAAGGAAAATCTTTCAAACTCATCTTAATGAGGTATGCCATATCTTTATTAAAAAAGACTTGCTTCAAAAGAAAATTATTTGAATTGAGAAATAATCTTTTATGAGCACTAACAGCTTGTGATTTGCTTGTTGCATTCTTCACTGCTGCTGTACTGAATATGGCACTGCTTTAAGATAAAACCAACAGAAAGCCTACCTGGCCCCCCCATTCGGCATACTTTGGAGTTTTGCTCCGTGCTGGAGATGGTCGCTGTGTTCTCCAAATGTGTTTGCAGTGTTACAGTTAAACCTTTTCTCAAGATAAAACAAGTTTAAATAATAGCCGTTGCAAGGGAAATAGGGCAAGAACAATTGCCTCTACATCTTTGCATTTTTGATTCTCAGGTAATATAAGTTAAGGTTTTCAGAGTGAAGACTGTCAGTGCAGAAAGCATCTCCCACTTCCAGAAATGGCTTTTGAGGGTAAAGATTTGTACGGTAACCAAAATCACATTTACTCTTGTCAGAGAGTGTTGGAGTAGTTTTTTGTGAACCAGGGTCATGCGGACTCTTAGTTTCTTTTGGTGAGCATTACTGCGTAGAGGTGATGAGCACGCGAACATTACCTGCTGAAGGGTGGGAGGGCCTGCACTTCTGATGGGCTTTGAGTGTAATTGGTATGAAAAACCAAATGAAAGTGTGGTTGGTTCTTCATATGATTTAGCTGCTTGTTCTGTCCCCAGCCTTGCTTTCATCAGCTAAGCAAAAATAACTGTCACCTGTAGCCTTTCCATGTGGTTTGAAATAGTGTATGTTAGTGACAAATCTCTGCTTGTTCTTCTGCTCCAACGATGGGACACATGAAGTTTGAGTGCTCAGCATTCAGTACTGCCCCACTTAGGAGTGATGTCCTTTCTCCAAGTCAGTATGCCAACAGGGATCCAACGCGTTGTAGACGCTGGATGCTCAGTGACTAATTGTGGCTATAAGGGTCTTAGAACATTTTCTGTTCACCAGCCAAGTAAATGACTCCTGTTTCGGAAAGCAGTAGTCTCAAACAGAAATGAGCTTCTGCAGTGTTGGACATGAGTCAGGGCAAGGTTAAAAATGTGTTAAGTGTGGAAAGATACCTTGAAACTTACTGACTTGTGGGAAGGAGGGAGAACTATCCAAAACCCATTCTGCAGAGACTAAAAGCACGTGCATTGCACTTAATTAGTGAAATACAGAGCACAAATTCACATACCTTTAAGGCATCTGTTGAATTTCAGAGGCACAGGAATAAGGGATTAATGGAGCCAGGCATCCAGATTCAGTTGAATAGGTGATTACAGTATATCTAAAATGGACGTACTTCAAAGGGTTTTAAGATGTGGTAGTTAAACCTTATAGTTAAAATAAGTTTCCACATCTACCATTGCGTGTTTAGAATATTTAAATTCCCTGAGTCCTATTAGAGGGCTGCAACAAAACCATTTGAAGCTGCTCCAAACGTGGCTTGGGGTTGCTTTTTAAAATATTACTGACTTCTAGGAGAACAGTAGAGGGTTCTACTCCTAATGTGTAGAAGATACGACCAATGTCTGCAGTACGTCTGTGGGGCTATGAGTGCATAGTATAGATACACTACCTTGTATTTGTGTGCAACCAGACCTCTCAAAGATAGGCCACTATGATTACTTGCGCCTTATAGCTCTGTGAAGGGGCTTAAGGACTTAGTTCTAATTATATGATGGTGACTTTAAAGACAAAACAGCAACAGAGGAAAACTGACGAACCTTGCCTTCAAGTGAACACAGAAACTAGGCAAAGGTGAAACCTTCTAAATGCCAATTTAAATCTGCAACAGCAGTTGCTTTTATGCACAGGGATAGCAACTGTTCAAATGGAAAGTTGACCAAAATTCTGCAGCAGTAGCTCCTGGGTTCTTTGTCGCTATTAACTAACTCCATGACTGTTTCTTTCCCTTTCTCATTACTGATGTATCCGTGACCCTTGGATGGAAGATACCTGATGATTTCCAGATAAAAGAGTTTTTTACTAGGATTTCTAGACAGCCAACGTCTAGTCTGCAAGTTTGGCTTGCTGCTTTGTTTCCTACTTTATTTACCTCTTTTAATTTGACCTGCTCTTTAACTGTAGATAGGATTCCAGTTTTAGCTCCATAGTTACATGATATAAAATTGGGGGTGGGGGGAAAACATGTCTTCAAGAAGTTACTAAAGGTGTGCTTCTGGTGGGAAGGAAAATGTTTTAGAAATGGGGAAGAAAAACTGGCTTGGTACATCTCACTTGGACGTAAGCACTCTTTTCTGTCAAAAAAACCAGTGATATTCTAGGTGATTGGGATCTAATTTTTTTTTCTCTGTGAACTCCATATTTAAGCGGGATGGCCTTATGGTGCTTGCATTATGGTCTCCACATAGCTGACACTTATCCCTGGTTTATCCCCCAGTATTCCATGTGCCTAAGATGACTATTAAATGCACTATTAACTGGTAAGATGCATTGTGGTAGAACATCAGTAGAGGAAAATGTGATGGCTTTCGAGCCAGCGTAGGCTTGAGGGACTATGTGCAGCAGTTCCAGAATTGAATGGGGTTGGGGCGGGGGAATTCTGAAGCAGGTTCCAGCATGCACAAGATCTTCCCAGGGTCTAGATGAACAAACTGAAATCTTTTATTTCCCTACAGAAGATGAGGAAGGCCGACGGAAGTATGTTGTTGAACTGAATTGGCCTCACTGTGGAACGGTGTAGGACAGAGGTTCTGAGCCTTTCCCAAAAATTTTCAGTCTCACTTGACACACCATCTCCTGTGCCCATGAAGAGGAATGAACATAATGAGAATTGGGACTAGCTGAGAAGAGGGGGCATCTAGGAGCAGTGAGGCTATATTGATGAATAACTCTTCTGTCTTGGTAGGGTGGTAATGAGGAAGGATGATCCTTTAGTGCTAAAGTCTTAGTCAGACATGACTGCATTTCAAGTCGAGCTTAGCTTCATGGGACAGTGCGATTTAAGTATTAATAGTCGTCTCTTCCAGAAGGTTTCTTCTGCTCTCCCTTAACACTAGTGCTGGAAGAAAGGAATTAGTTTCTTGTGCGGTGTCTCTCAACTGTAGTAGAAAGTTACTGGCATCAGGTACAGAATTGATAAGCTAACTGCTGAAATACTGCGTAGCTGTCGTAGTGTGGGTTTGTTGCTGTGTTCTGCTCAAGGCAAGAAATACAACTGTGTGTTGGACCGAGGTCAGACTATCTTACAGGTCAATAGGATGTCATTCTCTATTCATTCTGAAGGGTGGAGTTAATAAGGGATTAACATTTTTAGATGGGAAACTAAAACTGAGAAGGAATTGTCATAACACATCTCCTAATAAACTAAAATTCTGTAAGTATACAGCTAGTCCAGGGTTACACCTACCACTTTTTCCCAGTCAGGTGTAGCATATATTCTGAGGTAGTAGTAGTCTGTTTGTTACAGCCTTGTTCTCAGTTGTTTAGAATTCCTGGGGTCGTGTAGTAAGGTTCTTGAGAATCCTTGTTCTTAAACTGATCGGTTTGCTGTAATATATCTTCTTGACATTGGAGTAAACTGATGGGGAGAAGCCAGTTTAAGTAGTGGCTTTAATAATTTTTCTTCACTTGGTAAGTAAGGGAACAGATAAAAAGATTTTAATTTCTGATGTAGTTCATCTAGAGCATAGACCAGAATTTGTTTTCTGAACTTCAGATCTCTTAAATTGTTTGGTTATGTAGGACCTTCCTTCCATTGGGCTTAGACTCCCATTTTCTTGAGTGGAGCGTAGTATCAAATAATATCTTGGGTCTTACTCCTTAGTTGTGTTTTCCTGCTTTCAAAAAGTGGCATACGATACTGATACCCAGATGATTCGTGGCCTGAGAAAGTGACTGTGCAGTAATTGGTGGGGAAAAGCTGTTGGAAGAAAAGTTGACAGTGACAGGAATATCTTGCTCTGAACCACTTCCCCAGTTTCTTCTGAATGCCATTTGCTTGTTGCAGAAACTTCTGCCACCTGTAACAAAGCTCTAGGATCCATAGTACTTGAGTAGCAATTCCTGACATTCCTGGATTAATGAACTACCCTAATAGATGGAGCATTTATATTGGACCACTTTACTGGAGGCTGTACAAAGCAACCCTGATTTGCTTAATGGGGGAAGTTACCACTGCGTGGGTGCACAGGAGGACTAGTGAGATCTGCAGAACATCTGTATCCTGCTTGTTGGGGCCGTATGGCTCAATCTTGAGGAGTAACTTAATTAAATTCCGCTTCAGGTAAGCTCTTAGCGCATGTATTTATCTTATGTTTTTATTTGATTTTCTTCGTGGATTTTGAACTGATAGAGTCGTCAGCTTCTGTTCTGAGCTGTCATTCCAGTGGTCAGTGGGATAGTTTCTCTGTCTCTGTAAACCACTTCAGAATGTTTTAGGTGTGTTCAAGGTTTTGGGGGTTTTTTTATTTTTCCATTTTTTTGAAGCCTGACCTTGCAAAAGCTAAAGATGGTTGAAGTTGTGGCCTGCTGCATGTCAGTGGCAAAACTTCTTCTGAATGCAGTGCAGCACAAGTCTCATTTTCTTTCTTAACATGTCTTTCAAAGTACTTTAATACTCCTAGAAATAGAGGGAAGGGGTGAGGATGGAAAGCACTATTTAAACTGGATTTGAACAGTCTTCTAAGAGGCACGTTTCTGCGAATCTGTACGCTTCCAGCCGTAAGCTGAATCCCTTTTTCTCCATGAAGGATCGTAAGACCAAAACACTTCACAAAATCTCAGGCCTTTCAAAGGCAGCAGCTTTCAGTACTTGTTAGTTTGGTTTCTGATCAGACTGCCGTTAATCTTGTTTTCATTCACTTTAAAAAGGAATTACTTAAAATTATTTTTAAAATATGTAAAACATATGTATCATTTAAATATTATTTCCTCTGTATTTTAACTTCTGGAACATGGTACAAACTACAGACTCCAGTCTAATATTGAATGTTTTTCAGCATATAAAACATCCTCTGCCATCCTGACTGTCTTCTAGGTAGAGTCTTTGGAAGGTTTCTTTCCTTAACCAAGGTGAGTTCTGAACAGATGCTCTAAAGAATTCTGACTGAAGGATCCTGTCTGGGGCTGATAACTATTGTAAAATCCATTCTGAATTTGATTTCATTGACTGTGATTCAGTCATAATGTACGAACTCAGTTAATGAACACGTATGTTTGAATCTTAAGAGTCTTTAACTCCTTGGAAGTAAAGGTGACAGTTGGATCTGAGACATCACGTATTTGGATGGATATTAAAAATAAGGCTGCTTGAATGTCTAGCCAAAACAGGTTGCTGCCATCCGCTGGCCTCCGGAATGCACCATGCACAATTAACGTTGCTTAAATGTTTTGCTGCATAAGCAGATCGTAATGCATTGACTCTGTTGCTTGTGATACAACACAAAGCTTTCATAAGTAGCCTTAGCAGTAGATGCAGCAAGACGTTCATGTTGTTTGCTCTTTGTATAGCTAACTTCTTAGCATGGGCTTTGTTTATAGACAGTCATCTTAATAAGGGACTCTATATGAGGGCAAGTAAAAAATTTTGCTGCTTCCGCTGTTGGGCATTGTCTTAAATCCCACTTGGTCCTGATGTAGTGTGCAGTTGATAAAATTTAAAAGCAGTCTGCAGCATAAAAATGAACTTAGCTATGTTTGCTCCTAGTTTGGCAATTTAATCCTGGACTTGAATGAGGGGAGAGCAGTGACAGTGGACTACTACTGTTTCTTGCCTTGAAGAGCTTACCTCAGATTAACACAAAACTACTTCTGTGCCAACGTATGCTTATACATATTCCCCTTATATTGGTTCCAAAAGAATTTCCATCTTCAGGGTAGTGACTGTAATTTCTTCAACTAGCATTATTTGCAAGACAGTAAAACCTCTGTGTGTGACTTCTGAGATGTTAATGCTGTTTTTCTTGTATATGCAGAAAGATAGTGAAAACATTTAACAGATGGACTGAAGGCATATTTCCACAAAAACTTTGCAAGTGTATGTTGCCCCTTCTTGTTCTTTGCTCTTACATTTGTAAGTAAAGATACAGATTTTTTTTTGCCAGAGCATTCTACCTTATAGGGTTTTCTGCTTAAGCTTTGTTTGGAGCATTAGAGTCACGTCTGCCTCCTTTTTAAATGGTAGAGCTTTTTAGGTATAAATGACACATTCCCATTTAGGCAAAGTTAGCTTTCTCTTGGTACCGGCATTGCTTCTTCATAAAGCTCCAAGTTGAGCAACTCTAATTGAATCTTGTGGAATCAGCTTCTACCTTAACTAAAGCATCCAGCAACTTGCAGCAAAACCAACAGCTTGAGTTAGAGAAGATAGTTTTGNGTTAGCTTTCTCTTGGTACCGGGATTGCTTCTTCATAAAGCTCCAAGTTGAGCAACTCTAATTGAATCTTGTGGAATCAGCTTCTACCTTAACTAAAGCATCCAGCAACTTGCAGCAAAACCAACAGCTTGAGTTAGAGAAGATAGTTTTGAGAAATAATACTGTGGAAAAAGAAATTTGATGTCATTACTGGGAAGAAATAAATCTTTGTAGTTTTAGCAATTAATTTTGATGCTTTTGACTCCAGAGTGATCAAGTTATGTTTATGTAAGACAAATCTTTAATGCTTTTGGGTGTGGAAGAGCAAGTGAAAATTTGATGCTTCGTTACCATTTTTGTTTAATGACTCTGATCTTAACATTTCCTCAAGACTGCCAAATGTACAAATCATAGAAATGGAGTGAACTGTGCCAAATTTTTCTGATAATCTACATCTGAGATGGATTATGTCACCTGCTTCCATGAAGCGTTTTGAAAACTCACTTCTGTGCAGCTTGCCTCATGTCCACACAGTCTGGCACAAAACATCTTTCAGCAACTTAGAGGAGTGGTTTTAAAACTTCTAACAGATAGAAATGCAAGATTGTTTGGAAACTTTGGATGCATTTGGAAACGTGATCAATAACCCACATGTTGATAGAAGGAAGATCAGAGAAATGTGAAAGGTAAGAGAAGTCTGAGTAGGATGGCTATTGCTATGCTGGTCGTACTCCTTGTCCTATAAGAGTGCACAAGAGTGTGCAGGCACATGCTTCAAGCATTGGCAGAGTTATTTGGATCACAGTGTTTTGTGAAGGATAGCATATATCCTTTTATGTATTTCAAATGTAGTTCTTCTGGCACTTGGGGATCCAGGTGCCAGATTTATTCAACTAGAGTAAATATAGCAAGCTTTCAGCAATGGACCAACATATAAAGAAGTATTTAGCAGTGCAAATGAGAAGTGTTAGCATGGGAGTGGCAGGAGGGGTCTGTGCCAGTTTCCTGCTTTCCATCTCAGTAAAAACAAGTTGGCTGGCACAACTGTATTTATAAAATCCCTCTCAACACAGAGAATAGTTGCTGGCATGGAATTCTTGTTGGAAGATCTTGTTCATATATGCTGCTCGTGTACGGGCAAGAAATGTCTGAAGGTCTCCGTATTCCAAATAGAGCCAGTCAGCCCTGAGAAATTCATATACATGAGAGCTCTTTTCAAAAAAAAAAAACTGCAATGAACTTCTGAGAGAAAGTCAGCAAAAGAGAGGATCTAATAGAAATACGCATTGAGGTGCTTACCTTTCCCAAATGTGGTGCTGCTACTTTATGGGATACTTATTTTTGAGTGATTCCGTACAAGGTAGTGAAAGTAGTGTTAAAAACTGAAGTCTCTGTTTTCAGGATGTGTGAAAGAAATTCAGACCGTCTTGCTGTGATACACCGTGAAGTGGCATAACATAGACCGTTTCAGGAAAAAACCCAATGTGATTAAAGCACTGTATTTTCAGGAGATAGTAAGTTGGGGTGGGGGTGAGAAGAAGACTCTGTTCTGGCTTTACTGCTGCCCAGGGACAGACTTGGAAGTCTTCGCTATCTTTAGAATTTAACGCAAGAATAGAGATGTACTAACAACAAGCGTGAGAAGCGTTTACCCAGGGCACACAGGTTGTGTGTATGTAAACTTTGCAAAATTGGTTGGTAATGAGGCTGTCAATTAACCATGTCCCTTTGTTCTTCAGTATCCTGTTTGTGGCGTTGCGCTAAGGAATGTTTACTGCAGACCTCGTCCAGCGTGTGTCTTGCTCTGCATGCTGCTGTTCAGAAGTGGTCCTGCTGTCTCTATGAATGTGTTCTCAGGTTTCCCAAATGTGCTAAATGAAATGGCTTAATTGATTTTAAGTTTTGTAGTGCTTTTGTTTTGCTTCATCTGAGTTACCCTATTCAGCTAACTCTACTTGAAAATTACCTTTGATTTCTACAGTACAAAGCAGTGACAACAGCAGAAACCTATTTGAAAATAGCTGTTGCAGACCTTGTTTTCTCTGAGACATTAAAGGGAATGACTAATACTTTTCTCACAGACTTCTCTCCTTGCAACTACCTCAAAGTACTTCCCCCACCCAGTCCTACGACATTTGCTGCTCATCTTCTGAAATACGGCACTTCTCTAAGCCTGAGAAGAGCATTGAAAAGTAATGTGTGATACTTACGAATCCTCTTGTGATTCCCTCTTGCTTACCTTCTGGTCCTGATAATGATTTCTGTGTTCCTTTGTTACATGTCCATGTCACATACTGGACTCATCAGTAGTTTGAGCTTTCTTGCCAGGTGACCACTGTAGATTCCAGCAATCAAAAAATCAAACTCCTCTTGAAGTACGCACTTGGATGAAGTGCACAGTCAGCTGCTTGATGGCATAGTTAAACATACCATATCTCTGAAGGCATCTTGTGTTCTGTCTCTGGTATCCTTGTCTTTCTGGTATGTCTGCAGTATCACTTCTCCAGCTCTTTGGCAGTGAACTTTGTTGCTCCCTTTCTTTTCCCCTTTGACAGCTAGTCCCTGTCCAGTTTCATCCTCAAATACAGTTTCAGCTGTTCAGCACCAACAAGTCATTGCCTGGCTCTTGAGCTCTAGGCTTGTTTCAGTGACGTCTGGCTAGGTAGCTCTCAGCTTTAGGGCTCGGCCAGACTCGAGGAAGTGAGCATGGCTAGCATGGTGTTATATTTGGACCAACTACTGTGAGCGTGCTCGGTTGGATTTTATCTGTGCAGCTTGTAGCTTAGAAATGCTACGTAGCTGTCCTTAGCAATGAAAAACAAAGTGACGCTTTAGTTCTTTGCAAGTCATTAATGCAGGCACGAATGTCATCAGCAATGTTATTTAACCCAAATTAGTATTTTTGTGTTATTTTGGGATGTCCTAGTCTCGGTATTAAGACTAGAAGTTACAAGTGCTGCAGAAGACTTGTGAACAAACTCTAGTTTGTACTAAAACCACACAATTTCGATTCCATATTAAAGGCAATTTGCACTCTGGATGTGGAATGTAGACAGTTCTTGCAGTCATAATCACAGTTGCTTGGAAAGTAGAATTTGTAGTGCTGGTGCCCATTTTTAGTCTTTTATTTTCTGTAAAAGGAAGTGATTCTGAAGGTGGAAGAAGGTTGGGCAGTCTCACCGTCCCACACACTTCCTTTAAGGAAATGTCTAGTTCCTAGGCATTTTGCCCATCGGGGTTTAACACAACATATCTTATGTTTATAATACAGATACTAATAAATAAATTAAGATGATATGGAAAAGAAACCTGCAAATGCCATTCATGCTAGTGTGAGAAGTATTCTGCTCTGCTGCTGGGTTTTTTTTTTTTTTTTTTTCACAAAGAAGAATTGCAGTATTTGAGGATGATGACAGCTGCACCAAAATGAATAATCAGCATGTCAGATTTGTTTGAAGATGTAGAAGCTTTGGGTGCCAGCCATTACTTTAAAGATGGGTTTTTCCTAAAAAGTGTGTATACATTTTAGCAAATGTAGTTTGCCCAGTTGTGTTTAATAAATTGGTCTCTAGTGTATTTTAGATGACTACATCATTAATTTATATATCCCCAAACCCTCAGCTCAAATCACTCGTGGGTTTAAGTTTCACCTGGGAGTTAAAATGAAACTTATTGAACACTTTGATCAGTATCATCTTCTTTTATCATACAGTATTTTAAGTTAATTAGGCCAACATATTGGTATATAAATTGTGTAGGGCAACATTTATTTCACCTAAGTTTAGTCATCCGCAGGTTAGCCATCTTGATGGGACCTGGCTGGATGCCCTTGTGCCAAGAGGAGAGAAAGGGATAGTTCAGGTGATGAGGTTTTTTTGTGGAGGGTGGAAGAATTAAAACAGAGTAGCTAGGCTAGGTTCTTTTTCACTGACTATCAAGGAAGACCGTTTACCTTGATGACCTCAGATTTAGGTGTTTACATACAGCCTTCTAAGCTGGCATGGTTGAATTAATCTAAACTTCTTAAGGTGTGGAAAATACTTCTGAAAGTAAATTGTCTATGTGCAATGATTGCCACCACTAAAATGCAGCTCTGTGAGCAGTAGTGGTAAGAGATGAAAACAAAGAAGCCTTTGTCTTGAAATGCAGCATCATATGCTGAAACATTAGTGTAAAAAAGTAGGTGTGAAATTTGGTTTTGTTGCTTGCATTTCTTACATGGTGCTTGGTATCCAGGTGATGTTTTACAACTTCTGAAATACACGTTCCTTTATAAACATGCAACTTAGATGGCCTGAGGTGATGGTCATTCCTGTCTGTCCATTTCTGAATATCAAGCTCTGAGGCTGAACTACTGTTGAAATCTCCCTGCTGAATTGATAGAGCATTCTGATTGCGGTTGGACACTAAGCTCTGCAAAGCAATAATTTAGGGCGAGACAGAACTCATCTGCCTATGTCCAACTCTCATTTTAGTCCATCCCGTTTTCCTGAATTTCTCATTCAGAATTTTTGCAGTCTTGTTTCTCAAAACTGAGACGGCAGGTGGAGGCCCCATCATCCTAGTTACTGGAAGTAAACCTCACCATTAACTAGACATATTCCCAATGAAGTTAATAGCTATTCTTGATTCCCACCGCTCTGTGAAAAGAAGCAGTGATCTTATACTCTGACACTGAGATTTGAATGTGTCCACTGTCGTGCAGTGTACCTCTTTCAACCTTTAACTGTCCGATCTTGGGATTTATCAGACCTCCTGGTTTTTTCTTTGCTGATCTGTTGCTTTTTGTCAGCCTCAAGTACAGGTTCTCTAAACGTAATCCATAATAATTTCTGTGCAGACTAGTTGCTATCTGTACCCTGTATCTTGCCATATGCATTGTGCCCTAACAAGAGTATCTGTTTTTATTTAATGCAAATAAATCTTGGTTTTCTAACCTAATTTTCTATAAGCTTGTTTGGTGATAAAATTGCTTAAGTTGCAGCCAGTAATCTTGTCTTCTGTTTCTGAGCTTTCTTCTTGCTGTCCTCTTGTGCTTGTCTACTTGAGAAGAGTACTCAACATAAAACCTTGATGTCTGGAAGTGATAGAAGGCCTGAGGCTGGGTTAGGTGTGACGCACAGATAGCGCTTCGTATTGGGGGAGACGGACAGAGTTCTTGTGAATGGAAAGTCAAATCTGATGCATTTGTTATTTTAATGCTGATTATTTAGTACTCTTTCAGGTGCTGGCAGTCCTCTTTAATACCGATGTATTAAATTATTTTCTCAATTATATGGAATTAGTCTCAATGTGTAGTTCTTTAGGGAATATGCCATATTTTATCCAGGAGGTATTTACAAAAAAAAAAAAAACTGTCTATCCCTGCAGAGAAATTCCATGTACCTTCCTGCTAGATTCTGCTGTTCGGTGTGAAGAAAAGAATGCCTAGACTCCCTTTAATTCTTCATAGACAGATTTACAAGTTGTTCTAAAGACCATCTTTAGTTTCCTAAAAAGTTGGCTTCTGAAATAGAACTTGGAATAACTGCTGTTCTCGAATACGGCTAAACAGATGAGTGAGTGTATTGTTCACAGGCATAGATGGGGAGATCGTGCTAACATTTGAGTCATTAAAAAACAATAATTATACCACGAGTGATGTTTATATAACTGTATGAGCATGTTCAATACAACTTTAGCAGTTACAAAAATACGGACCAGACCCTGAAAAACCTATTTAGGAGAGAGCGTAAATATGCACGGGCATGTGCTCATGTGTTGGTTTTTTCTGTTAATTTTCATCGTACCCAAATGGAATAACACATAGCATCTGTAGGAGAAATTTTTGTTGTCATAGTTGTTCTAAGTCTTGTCTATCACCTCTTTTTAACATGTTTTACCCAGCTGACCTCTGACAGAGATGGTCATCGTCCAGTGTTAAGGGGCTGACTGATGTTGAAAAAGCTACGTGCATTGATTCCCCCCTGCCCCACCCCGATCTTTTTCTTAATCAATTTCAAACAATAGTTCTCACGAAATTGTAGCCAGAAATATGTTTCAGTTTTGTAAGGATCTGATTTCCTAACAAAACCAGCAATCTACATTTTATTGAATTTCATAGTCTGGCGACCACCAAATCTTTGCCATTCCATTCAGCTATGCAAGAAACACTATCCGCAAAGGAGAAAGCTGGACATTCGTGAAAGCAATGCAATTGTTGTGGTTATCTTTCAGTGTAGGAGTGGTGTATTGAAGTTTTCAGTGTATTCAATTAAATATATTGAAAAGGAATATTCTGGGGTAGGGGAAATTTTCATTTTTTAAATTTTACCCTCATTGTAGGTTTTACGACGTACAGTGCCGTTTTGCAGAGGTGAGAGCAAGGAATTACTCTTAACTGTGATCAGTGTGTGAAGGTAATTATGAAAGTATACTGAACAAGAAAACACGTCTGCTGCTCAGGATTAGCTACACTATTCCATGGATGTTCCCCCATATGTCAGTTTCGCTTAAACAAAAGCTCCTTTTTACAGCTTTTACCAAAACTCAGTCATATTTTGTGAAGTGGACGGGATAAACAGCTGCTTCAGTGCAGCAGTGGCAGGTGGGTAAAACCAGGAAGCAGACTTTCAGTTCTGTAAAATTTCTGAATATGATTAGTGTTTGGGGAGACTATTTTATACAGTATCTCTGGTTGAAATTAGCTTGGAGAGGGCTTGACAAACTTAGAAACATTTTGGTGTTTTAACACTTTCAAACTGCCTGGGAGGGAGGGAAAGGCATTTAGAGAGGATTTTGTGGATCACTGGTGTTTTCTTGGTTTTCTGTGTCCATCCTTTTGTCACGTAATACTGGCCAGAGGTTTTGAAGTTTGAACTGTCTGGTACAAAGCAAACAGTCGCATGAAAGGACATCTGTAAAAGCAAACACTGGATGTGAGAGAGAGGAGAGAGGATGCATCAGTACTACTTGCTGACGTTCAGGCAGTTGGTAGAATCCGGTTATTCTTGCTTTGTCAGTGATCTAGATTTCTGAGCAAAACCAGACTGATGGCTGTGTGGTCTGTGAAGTACAGTCACTGCTGGTTGTGCTGTGCTGAAGTGGGGGAAGAGACTGTACTCTCTTGGCTATGTGCGTCTTTCAGTTAGTGCTCGTAGCTAAAGGTGTTCTCTGGGTCCTGCTAGTGAGCAGATTCTGATGAACTGATCAGAGGGGTAAAGGATGGTTAGCCATGTGTGTAGGATGGAGACCTGTGGAGGGGGTGGTAAAAGGCGTTTCTGGTGTCTGTCACAGGAATTTTAAATTTGGGTAGCAGGAGCTATGAAAGCCTTAGGGATTGAATCTAAACACACACACACACCTCTCTAACTCTCTTTTTGTAAATACATGTATATCTTCATCAGTACATTACTATGGGATATCATTAAGTAAATGGAGAGAATGCGCAGTCAGTAACAATAGGAACAGCTGGGTATAGCTATCTCCATAAGAATGCGCAACAATGCTGGGTCTATTGGAAAAACTCAACTTGTATTGCAACATCTCCTTTTTGTATCAAGTCTTCCCGTTACCGAGTTGTCGTGCATAAATTTCATTATATTGTGGATCTGTTTAGCGTAGTTATTCCAATAAAGGTGGTATCTGAATTGGACTGGCTGTAAAAATGTGATGGATTTACTCTGCCAATAGTTTGCAGTAGTTGAAGGCCTCTTAGATAAACGTGCGCATATTTTGTTGACTTTCTGAGCATGGTAGCATTAAGAAGGCTTCTATGGCCAAACAACATAACAGCACTGAAAGCCAGGTGAAAATTTTGTGAGTACCCTCTGAAGAAGTGACTGCTGAAAAGAAGGAGCAGAGATGCATAGGATAGGGAGTTGAAATCTGTTGGAAGGAAAGCAAAATCTGACTTAAATGATTCAACATCTGGCATTATAGTGGAAACCATCAATAAGTTGTAATATCTTTGCATTCACCTGAGCTCATGAAGAGAAAGAAGCTGGGTTATGATTATGCCTTGAAAACGATCATGCAGATCGCATCCCCCTGCTTGCTGGAAGGATGGTGTGCTGTTTTTTTCCAGGTGAAAAAGATCTCAAGCAACCAAATACAAAAGTGTCATGAATCTCAGCTGCTTATTTCAATCTCTTTTTATAAGCAGATGGTCCCTTGGAAAAAAAATAGCTGTAAGTTGGCAGCAGAAAGCTCGACAGTGTGAAGCAGAAAGCTTGACTGTGTGGGTTTTTTGAATATGCGTAATTCTGTCTCCGAGCTCAGTCAGGAAAGCTAGGGGACAGATGCCAGCAACGTTTTATCCTAGAAAGGGAAAAAAAGGAACCCGAAAAAGTGTGTGGGATGTTGTGGATTTTTTTCCTTGAACTGCGTGATGTAGAAATGAGGACTACAGAGCCCAGAAAGGGCTTACCTTCAAACTGAACAAAGCAGCACAGCCAGATGTTTACAGGTATTTTGAAAATGGCTGTGGCAGTCATTTTCATGCTTTGCAAATAACCAGAGGTATGAAGTGACTACACTGAAGTGGATTTTTTCCAAGCGTGACAAACCCAGGGAGAGTTTACAGGGGTGCTGTGAGGAGGCAGTGGGTGCTGGTGCACAAGCACTGCTTGTGAGATAGCTTTGGGCTATAAAGGATGATTCTTTAATTATATAGGGAGAAGTCTTTGGGGAAAAAATAATGGTAAAAGGCTTGGGGGTGACCTGAAGAAAATAAATGCAGTAGAATTCAGTTGGCTGAGAGAGAATTGGCAACATATATTTGTGATAAACAACATGTCATTCAGTTTGTGATTTGGAATTGAAATTTTCTTTTAGTCGAGCAGTTAAAGTGCGATGATGCAGATACATAACTGAATGTATTTTCCATATACAGTAGAATCTTATGGGTAGAAAGGTGGGTTTAATTTTTAATAATAGCTTAAACACTTGAAGGACTTAAAAGCTTTGGAGGCCATTTGCTTGAAAACTGTTCAACAACACTTGGAAGCGTAGAGATCAGCAGATGTAGGTCTGGCTACCTAGGGCAGTAGGACATGAGATATCAGAGGGCAGCTGCAAAATGGTAGGCAGAAAGTTGCTGGTCTTCATTACAAAAGGTTAGGACTGTTCTCCGAAAAGAATTAGGATACCTGCTAGGTACGTATATGACCTTTTTAACAAGGAAGTAAGCCAAGATGACCTCTTTCATACTTGCTACTAATGATGGAAATTTCTTTGTTCAGAATCCGGTTATCGGAAGCAATTATAGACAGTTATCCTTACTGCTGGTTTAATTTGAAGACATATACTTCGATGGCTAAAAATACTGCTGCTTCGGAGCAAGGAAGAGGTGCATCGGTTTCCAGGCTTTCTTAATTCAAACCTTTCCTGTTACTCCTAATTTACCCATAAAACTTTGCCTTCAGAGGGAGTTTGGTTTTAGTCAAGTGAGCAGGTTTATGTGGCAGTCAGCTCTGGTGTGCTCCTAATGAAACCGCGTGTCCTAGAAGGCTGAGAAGACAGTGAGATGAGCGAATCCTGTCTGAAAGGGGGATACGGGGTGTAAATTTGAGCCTCAAGGTTACAGTGCCAGCATAAATATAGCTACTAAGCAGCATAACAGATTCTTTTCACACAGTGACTTAAGTTCTGACAGACATAAAGTCAGTGTTTTTCTTATACGTTGGGATATTTTTAAGGGATGATGCTTTGATTTGCTCAATTTCCTTTGGAAGTTCAGTTGCATAAACCCGAGGCCTGAGCAGGCCTTCGTGCAGGTGTGCGGCTGACCCTAGAAACACCATATAATTGACTTTCAAGACAGAGGCCCCTGGAGTGAGGGGCAGTGACTTAAGTGAATGTAGGCCATTCTGCTCATGCAAACAGCTAAGTCTGTGTGTTCTAAGCATTATGGATATAAAAATAGTTGCCCAGGAAAAGTTGTCCTTCTGAGGAACTTCGCTCTTCTGAGGGCCTTTTAAAGCTGCCTCTGCCATTGTACTAATGACGGAGCCCTGAAAACCAGAAACTGCATGAATTACCCCTATGAGGGATCGTGCTGCCACCTTAGGGATCTATTTAGTGGTCACTGATCTTTACATTTGCAAACAGAATCTTACTTTAAAGATACAGTAATAATTTACCTTGTGCTGGTCATTTGCTCAAAAACGTGACTTTTCTTAAAGTAAAGGTACTTAACTCAAGCGACTTCAGATACACACAGAATGGGATTTTACACATGTTGGACAGAAATAAGAGAATCAAGCCACGACCAGAAAGATTCCAGAACTGCAAAGATGTTTTTGATTTGATCCTAACGTGTGAAGAAAGAGTCTATGATCAAGTAGTAGAAGGTAAGGACCTTGAACTGGTAAACCAAGTTAACTTTGAGTGCTTTCTCCCCCTCCCTGCTGAAGTCCTTCACAAATTCGGAAACATCTCTGACTACTGCTGCTGGAATACCAGCAGAGACAAGGGCCCGCAGTCCATTGATGTAGACTTTATGTACCAGAGAAGTGATGGCTGAATACTTATTTCAGAAATAAGATGCCGGTGTTGGCAGCTACACGAAATGTGTACGTATAGCAGTCTTAAGGGCTGACACGAGGAAATAGCAAGCATTAGAGAAACTCAAATACACGTTTGGTTTGAAAATGCTCATGTGTCTAGAAAACAAGCGAGTTGTATGTGATGAGCATGTTTTCCACTCTGGGTTGATGAAGAAACAAAGTCTAAGCTGTCCCCCTTACGCAACTCACCTTCTCTGCAGAAGACTTCCTCTGACCTACCAAGCGGTTTATCCACAATAAATGCCTCCTGTATAGGTGGAGAAGCTGTTTGTGAGCGTGGTTAACATTCTGCAAACATGCTATGGCTTTGCCGTTAGATGAGTCAAAGTGAGATATGCCAGAAGAATCTCAGTTGGGGATTGGGTTCTGCATGAACACCATGCAGCGAGCTTGATGTGAACTCACTGGAAGTCACAGGGTTTCAGCGGTGTTTAGCTCCTGGGCTGAGAACCCTGTCTCTCTCTGGAAATGCTGGGTACAGGCTTATGTGAGGTTTAAGGTGTTTCCCAACTGAATTAGTATCAAACATGTAATTTAAGGGGCTGTTGCCTGGCCTTCTCAGGCCTCAGTGGTCATGTCACAAGCAGTACAGAGCACGATACGTTCTGCAAGCTGAGCGATTAGCGTTCTGAATCTTGAAGTGTTTGAAATGTATCGGTAAGTTCTCAGAGCAGCTGCCCTGGTACTCGAATGGATCTTGAGCAAGTTCAGCATGTCTCACGTAGGAAGCAGCTTTCACTCTAATGTTTTACGTGAGTATCCTGAGGAAGAGAGGTGAAGAGCAATCGCTTGTTAATTTTCTCTGACCTCATGGTAATGCCCTTCGTACTGGACCAATGAAAGGAAGAAGGCTTGAGTGCCACCAGCGGCTCTGGGTGTGAAATCTGAAATTTTAAAATGGAGGCCTCAACAGGTTTGCCAAAATGAAGTTGCAGAATGGGGTTAGGAGAGAACGACTTGTAGCTTAAAAACTGTGTGTGTGATAGGAAGGTTATGTTAGAGAGGCATAACAGTAATAAATGAGTGGATTAGTAGGAAAAGGGTGTTTTATTTTTTCTGCCTTCACCCCTCGTTAATAAGTGGAACACACTAAAGCTAGAATTTTCTAATGTGCCTAGGAGTGCTTAACCTGTAGGAGTTCACCTTGCAATTTAATTTTCAGAGTGTTGGGTGTACAGTGGTTTTCTTAAAAATGGGCAATTAAAACTCTCTAGGTGACGAAGCCCAAAATCGTTCTTCTGAGAATCTTGATCTTGGTCTTTAAAGCTGCCGGAGTGAGGTGAGCGGTAACTTTTCTTGACCAGGGCAAATAAACTGTCATGACCCTTCCACAAAACTGAATTCTTTGGTTTCCAAAATCCGTCTCCTGTATTTGAAATAAGAGGGACTATCGTTTACAACAATATTAAATAAACAATTTTATTGGAGAAGGCAGAAGTGGACAATGTCTATGTATTTTTAAAAATCTGAAGAGTACTCTGTGTAAAATATGATAGCATTCCACCCAAAGTTTTGCTGTTACGTGTGTTTTGTTTTCAACTAGATTTAAATTCCCGAGAGCAGGAGACGTGTCAGCCGGTACATGTGATCAATGTGGACATTCAGGATAACCATGAGGAGGCAACCCTGGGTGCTTTCCTTATCTGTGAGCTCTGCCAATGTGTAAGTACAGGAGGCTCGTTGCCTGTGGGTCCCTTGGACCCAGCTGACTGCACTGGGGTTGGGGTTTGCTCAGTACTCCTTCACTTGGTTGCATGTTGCAAAAGGTGTTCAAGTAAAATCCACGTCGAGACATAGGTTTCCAAAGTCTCGCGTTTATTTTTGGAGCTGTTGTGCAAATAGGCAAACTGTAACTGAGTTCGTGGTTTCCAAAGCGGACTCTGTGTGTGCGTTCAAAACCAATGCATCGATAGCTTACACGAAGAGCAGTATTGCAAAGCACTGCGCATAACCATCACGCATGTTGAGCCCAAACTCAAAACAGTGTTTACGGCAAAAACATCATTTCAAAAGCAGTTGTAATACGTGGGATTTAAACACCAGAGTTGCATTTTGCATCATGATACACTTGAAAAACAACCTGTGTGGATGCTTGAAGTAAGCCTGAAATAAGCTGCACTCAGAACAGTCGATGTAGCTGTCAAGAGAACACAGAAAGGATCTGTATCCTTTCACAGTGTGCAAGTTGATGAGTTCACCTATTCCGGTGTGGCAACAGGCTTTTCTTCACTCCAGCCTGTGTGATCTATTCTGGTCTTAAATCCTTTCCAGATTCAAAAAGCCTAAGAGGGTTCAAGGACTTGAAATTTTAGCCATCTGTTCAGCGTGCTTGTAGCTATTCTGAAGCTTCCATTTGTTACCTAGGGAGGAGGGATGTTGCCTGCTCAACAAAGTACTAGTTAAGTGCCAGTTCGGTGGGTTGGAGTGGGAAGGACACGCAGATAAACACGATGGGGAATATATATACATTTGGGAATGGTGGGAATCTCAGTAAAGCACCCAGTGCTGCGCTATTTGATACAGCCTGCTGGTTTAGATTTCACAGCAAGCCAAAAGCATTGAATTATTACCTTTTTCTAAACTACCTCATATCCTTGGAGTCCGGTTGCTTAGTATTGTTTCTCTTCCAGATACAGCACACAGAAGACATGGAAAATGAAATAGATGAGCTGTTACAGGAATTCGAAGAAAAAAGTGGAAGGACTTTTCTTCATACTGTGTGCTTTTATTAAAGCACACCTGTCTCTTAGGCCTTAATACAGATGAGGGAAGCATGTGTTTAAAGTTCTGATTATACTGTATTTTCCTGGAAAATGAATATTGATCTCTTTTTTTTGTTTGTTTGTTTAAAAACTCCTTTTCAGTGTCTTTTTGTTCTGTTTCAGGTATTCTGTCACAGGTAGGCAGAGATACTGGTTGGGGCTGTACATATGAGATGATTAAAAGTATGCACAAAGGCCACCTATTTAAAAATGAAAATCAAGATTTTCTTTAAATCCTACTTTATTACAAGTAGGTTTTTAATTATAAAGAGAATGTTTCTTGAATATAAGTTTATAATGTATTTTTCCAGCTTACAAATTTATTTTATTTCAGTTGTGCTTTTTTTTTATTTTATGTGACAGAATGGCTGAACTACGTGAGGATATGAGTGGAACAATGAAAAACGAGTATCTGTATATTATTAGGTATAAAGTTGGAAGCATCCAATAAAAATGAAAAGCCTGTAAGTTTGTCTGTTTTCAAAATAGAAGCTAAGTAAGCGCAACTGTGCTCTGCGAGGTAAAACACAAAGTATCTGCAGTAGCACAAGAGTGCTCGTTCATCCAAAGTGTTGTGGAGAGGGTAGCGACAGCAAGATCTTGCAGGAATCAAACGACCTAATGGTGTCCCTTTGTCAGATGGGCTGCATACTTGGGCAGTTCACAATGATTTTTGACACTGTGATGAACTAAAATGAACTGCTTGCTCTGTGTGAATTAGGGCTCTGCCAGGGAATCTTTTGGGGTCTCAATTGCTTTTGAACTACCGTGTGTGAGATTAACAAGACTGTGAGGCTGTAGCAGTCGGGGCCAATTGTATGTATGTCTCCTATAAAAAAGGAGGGGGGGAGAAATGGCAAACTCCACTGTCAATGGAAATGGTTTAAAGCTTTTTTTTTTTAACTGAAATATCTTTTGAATAGAAGCATTCTCCTCCCATACAGCAATAATAAACATGCTTGTCACAGCTCAAAATCCAGAAACTGAGTCTGTGTACGCAAACAGAGCAAGAGCTCAGACTTCTCTTTCTTCAAACTGAGAAAAGTTAAAAGTGAAAATGAACCAGGTTATTAGATGTTCAAAAAGTGAATGGTGAAGCGCTGCTGCTTACAGGCAAGTGAAGATCTTAAAAGTTGTTTTGTTAAAGGAACCTGGAAACAATTTGGAGCAAATGAGGTCTGTGTGCTCTTTAATGCTTGGATATGTGAGGACAACGTTTTAAAACATCGTGTTAAAAGTGAAGTGGCGTGAAACGGGGTTTGAGCTCGTGGCTTCCCTCTCTGTCGTTCTATCACTGACCTCTGACAGCTCATGTGAATCGCCTAATTTTCCTTAACTTTAATCGTTTTGCACATGCGGAAAGTTACTGCTGAGTACTTTCGATTTAGGGCAACATTACCCGTCTACGCAGACAACTTCGGCTGTGTATGTAGTAAGTCATATGGCAACACTGCAACACTCGGATATGTGTTAAAAGGCATCAGCCCCACACCTGAAAACTGCAAGTCCGAATCTGAAAATACTTCTTTGCAGTTGCAAATCTTGAACTCTGAGTCAGGCCCCCAAAGGAGTCTGATACCACTCTCTGCTCCTGGGATCGTGGGGTTGGCTGTGGTTTCAGCTGCCTTGTGGGAAGCCTTAGACCTCTGCCAGCTCAATCTGTGTCCTGGACGGTGTCCAAATGGGTCACTGCATCATACTCGGGTCCCAGGAATGTTTAATATCCCTGAATTACCTGTGCAGTTTTTCTTGCCTGTTAAAAATAACTTAAAGCAAAAATTTTGTGGAGAATGAGTGAATAGATCAGAGCGATTAGGGGATGGGGAGTTCAGGCAGCAGTTGTGGTAAGGTTTGCAGAGTGTATGTTTTCCGATTGGCTTGTCCTGTCCCATTTTGTATCTGGAGACTTTATTTGAAGGATTTTATTCAGCCTCCTCTGCTTCTGCTCATTTGTCTGTCTGATACCATTGCTTGTTACCATGGGGATATTTACAGCCAAAGGAAGATGATGATTCTGTAAGGACGGAACTGCTTTGGTTGATCTCTTTAAAAAGACATGTCAAGCAAGCACAATACTGAGTATTTTGAGCGGTTTTCGTTCCCTGTACAGTATCGGTACTGAGTTCTACTCTGTCGTAAGGTGAAACTTGGAGAGTGTTTGAAAATGTTTTCTACGTTCAACTTAATTCATCTTAAACAGAGGTCTTTGTTGTTATTTTACAGAAAGGCAGTAAAAACCCAAACAGGATGTTTTAACCTGTGTTTTGTGTGTATGTGGAGACTTACAGAAGTGCCCTTTTTATTACATAAAGATTATACTTTCCGTGTGCAGAATTGGCAGAGAATTCTGGTTGCCGTAGCGCTGAGTATGGATTGATCAGCAGAACTTCAGTTCACTGCATCTCTTCAACTGAAGTGAGAAGCCTTGGTCTAGAAACGTGATAGGGTATACAGGATGTTACAGAACTGCTCTTTCCATCCTAAACGTTCTTTTCATGAGCAAAAGCAGCACTAGGAGCTGGTCATTTGTCTGTCGTTTATTTACCAGTGCGTGGAAGGATGTTTGGGTGGGTGAGTGGATGACTGACCTGGATGGACAGGCAAGTACTCGGAATAATGGAAGTATTTCAGATTTCTGCGACCAAAACTTGTTCATCAGCGAAAGCTGTTCTCACTCTGACATAGCACTTCTCATTTCACTTACAGATTAGAGAAAAATGTATGCATTTATATAGTTACCTTGTCTCCATATGCTTCATTTGCACTGAAATCCACAGCAAAGCTCAGTTTATACAGGAATTTTATGAGGTCCTGCGTCCTCTTTGAGAGATACATGTATGTATACACGCACACACAAACACGTATGTAGATAAAAATTAACTCTGGCTAAACACAAGGTTGGAGATACTTTCCGTGTCAAAAAGATGTTTCAAGAGAAACTTTGTTTTAAAGGAAATGGGAAAAATAATGTATTTTTCCTTTAAGAGTAAGGTGGCATGTATATGGTGATGGTGGTCTCTTCCCTGTCTTTAGATACATTGATATTCCTGTTGATAAATACCAGTGCTGTTTCTTTTTGAGTCCTGCAGTTGGCATTCTTCCTGTCTAATGAAGGAAAGCAACGAAGCGTTAACCCCTTGCGAACAGAGGCTGTGAGTATTCAGAATATGGCTGCGATGGGAGATTTCTGCTGTAAATGAGAGCTTTCCGCTACATCGGCTGTTCTCCCACATGCCCGAAGGCCAGCAGAGGTGGCTTTAAAATGCAGATTCTTCCCAGAGGTGTTGCCCCCACGCCCCCATCCCTTTCTAAATGTAGTGACTTCTGTCAGCATTTCTGTAACTTTTTTTGACTTTGTATGAAAGGCTATAGATGAAAGAATAGTGTCCGTTGAAGCGTGTTTATAGTATTTTTTGCTCTCTGGGTGCCGCCGCCTGTGTGGGCAGATCTTTGCCAAGGACTTCCTGAGGATTCCATCTCTCGCATCTCAGCCCTCGGCGGATCCTGTCCGTAAGGCGCAGAGGTGTTCGGAGCCCTGTTCCCTTCTAGCTTGCACTCTGTTCTTCTTTCACGCAAGCCGCTCTTGATTTTTGTGTCTGGTTTCAGTGTCTCTTGTCTTGCTTAAGATCTTCATAACAGTCATGAACATTCTTCTTTCCGTCAGAGACATCAACACGTCTTTCAAATAGGTTTATGTAAATAAAGGCTGGTGGTTAAAGAGCGGTGCCTTTTCTCCCCTCTGCGCTGCTGCTGTCTTATCCCTGAAGTTCTCTGCTTGTTGGCTCCCTCCGCTTGCCTATAAGGCTCAGTGCCCAAAATAATGCAGGTAATGCAATCAGACTGTGTGGTGGAAAAGAGCGTTCTTCCCTAGGTTTCAATATTGCTGGATCTGGCTGTGCAAAGATCAGTGATCCTAGCGAGAGTTCCCCAGTGTGGCAGTCTAATGAATTTGTTGCTAGGCAGATTATCCGTCTTCAGCTTTTGTTTCTCATACGTGTAAGGGCTTAGGAGAAGGCATCAATAAAGAACAAACATAAATGCTTGTAGCGGCCCAGGAACTTTGAAAAGAACGAGGGAATAAAAAATAGGCAGTGGAGTTCAGGGAGGGTACGGGAAAGCTGAGTGGGTTCTTATGCAGGAGAAAAAATTGGGAAGGAAAAGGAGAGGAATGCTAGCCCTAGCTGTTGTTAGACTCTTCTGTAAATTCTGACTTGTGTGAGCACCGCAGAATGCCAGCAGAGGTCTGTGCTCCCTTCGAAAGGAAAGTAGGGGGAGTCCGTCCTTGTGAACACGGCTTGTGACAACATTCCTACGTGGGGCTGAGTGCTCACAGGGCAAAAAAATCTGAGGTGGTTCACATACAGATCTCTAGTCTTTGTCGTCTTAGCCAGCGTGGCCGGGGTTTAAAAGATCCTTAGTAAGGAGGGAAGGGTACGTTCACTGTATGCCCTCAAGTGGTGAGAACTGAAGGAGACTGGGTGACTACCAGGTCACGCAGCAGGGTCAGGCTAAAGCGAAGGCAAAGGCGGTGGTCGATGGCTTGGGGTAGATCCTGTAACGCGTGCTGTGGGCTTGTGTGCATGAGGATGGTGCTGACCGTACAATGCGAGGCGTGAAGCTGAACAGGAGCCAGAGGTAGCGTGGATGCTTGCCTTCAAAAAGGAGCAGCTTACTTCTAGCAATATTAAAGCGATTGGGAACAAGTTTAACAAACCCATTGTGAGCTATTGTGGGGGCAACCTGAAACTGTCTAAGCATCTGTTAGCACCTACATTAAAAAGACAGTCTTCACTCATACAAGTATAATGTCACTTTGCTCAAATGCAGTCGGGTCTCTGCTGCCTCTCTTCATTAATGGAAGTCACTAGAGAAACATCTCTTGGCCTTATTTCCCCTGGACACGCAGATGAAAGGCCAGACTGGCTCAGCACCGTGCACGGCCTCGGGTTGTTCTTGGCTCCTTAGCTAACCAGGCTGTACGCAGACGGGAGTTCAACGTGTGCTACCACTGAAGGGGACAGAAATGTTGCTGTTGGTTTGTTTCTGCAAGAACAGGCGCCCTGTTTCTGTTTGCCCGGGTTTGTCTCCAGCCCGATCCCTACTGTGGCCGGGCAGAACTCGTCGTTCCTGCCACGGGTTGCTGTGAAGAGCTGCTGCTTGAAAAAGTCAGTCTGTATTGGGGCTAGGGAGCAAACCTAGATGATGTGGGGTCAGGAGGATGGGGCAAGGCAAGTTTTACGGGGTCCAGCCCAGTCTGGATGTGTTAAAAACGGGCTGGCAAGAGCAATGAGGAAAGCTGCTTGACTGACACACTGCAGTAAAGCAAGTGCGATATGTTCCTGGCTGCAGAGGGGCAGGTGGCACTTGGTACTCCTGCCAGCTGAAGGAGCATGAAATGGAGAGAGGAGAAGGAATTTCTGACGTAATTCGGTGCCACAGAAGATCGTTGACTCAAACATTCTCTGTGGCCACTGGATATAATAAAGACTGTGATAATTTTATGGCTGCTGTCCATGTTTGCGGCCCTGATCTAGTGAGTCCTGTACTCTGGGCGGTGCCAGCGGGTGCAGGGAAGGACTCTCGCCCTACCCTGTGCTTTTTGCCCAGGACTAGGCTGAAGTTTGTTGGCTGTTGGGCAGCTACGCTGCTGTACAGCCGACAGCCAGAGGTAAAAGGCAGTAGGTGCAAACAGGACTGCAGCGTACACAGAACAAAATTGTTGCAAAAGTGATGTTTGGAACCCCCGTCAGCTGGGACTTTTGCTCCGTAAGGACAACAAGGGAAGACGGCTCCTCCAGAGCTACGCTGAGGAAATCCGGCTCGTACCTGAGCTGATTACGAAATCTTTCCTCAGTGCCTTGAGCCCAGCTGAGAGCTGGCCCAGCCTGGTTTGTGGGGAGGGCTGGGAGACCAGAAATGTTGGCCAAAGCCAGGCAGAGCTTCAGTTACAAGAAATTCCTTGAGACCTGTCTTCAAATTGTCTGTTCTCTCCTGTGATGTTATTAGGCTTTAAAAATGCATGTGTTCTCCACAACTAGCGGATTAACTAGCTGCATTATCTCTGCATTACCCATACTGAGGTCTGCATGCAGACGGTAGAAACCACCTCCTAGCTCGATAACAAACGAAAGGTGCTCAGGGCAGAGGGCTGTCAGGGAGGGAGCCCCAATGGGCTGGGCAGGATGGAGGCGAGAGGCGCCTTCCCAGCCTTGCTGCTCTTTTAATGAAGCGCCGGGCTTATCAAATGCTTTGTGTGTGTGTGGTTTAAGTTAAAAAAAAAAAAATCTGCAATGCAATCTGTGCTCTAATTTGAGGACACCATTTAGTGATTTTAATTGTGTGACAGTATTTTGGTATTTTCAATACCCACTAGTAGGTTAATGACTGTTCCTTGAAGAATGGAGTTTATATAACACAAGTCATTACATAAGGAGGCTGATTGTGGCCTGAGGAACAGGAGGAAAACAAATATGCAAGCATGCAAAACCCAGAACAGCCCAACCCTACTTTGATGGCCCTGAGAAGCCTAAGAAGTAAATGATACTTGGGTTCCAGCAAGGTGAAGCTAACCTTGAGGAAGGCCGAGGACGCGGTGGTGGTTCTGCTGGGCCGGGCAGTGCTTTCCCCTCCAAGTTACGTGCTGCCACGCATTTCCCACGTGGTGGCTGTGATATTCTGTGTCCATCCGGATTGCAGGGTTTGCCTTAAAAAGAGCAGCAAACCAACGAGCAAGCAAAAAGTGACCGGCTGGTCACTTACCTTATTTTTCCCAGGCGCGGGGCCGGAGTTGAACTGCCCAAATAGCGTGGTGAAATAAAACCATGGGGGGCCCTGGAGCGCGACGTTTTCCTTGGACCTTAGCTCTCAGGTTTGGTAAACGGGACGAAGTTGTACGGGGTGATTTTATTTCTGTAACAGAAGCGAGGGCGTCCCCCGCGACCGCCTCACCCCGGCTTTTCTTGGGGGGGCCGAGTCCCGCGGAGGTTCCTCGGCGGCGGTGGGAATCGAGAATATGGCTGCGATGGGAGAT
>VZSC01007697.1:255516-275249 GCA_013398225.1 Steatornis caripensis
CCCCCCGCCGCACCGCAGCGTGCGGGCGCCGAGCGCGATGCGCCCCGGGCTCAGCTCTGCGGAATAGCGCGGCCGCCGCTCGCCGTCCGCGGGCTGGGGGCGGACGGACCCGACCGCTGGCAATTCCCCATTGATGTCCATGAATGCAAACACCATGATTTTCATGATCCTGGGCGCCTCTATCGTTATGGTAAGCGATTTTGCTTATTTCCATCCCCCCCCCCCCCCCCCGCACCGTCCCTTAGCCCGCGCACCTCTGTGCGTATGCGTGTGTGTGCATGGGTGTGCGCCCCGTTAAGCACCGGAGATCGTTTTCTTTACGACCGCTTCAGTCTTTGGCAATCAAACCAGAGTCAATGTTTTATTCCATCATCCAGAGTTGACCAGATGCCTTGGTTGTGGGCTCTTACAGGCAATAGCTTGCTTGATGGACATGAATGCGTTGTTGGACAGATTTCACAATTACATCTTACCGCATCTGCGAGGGGAAGACCGAGTTTGTCACTGCAACTGTGGAAGGTAAGTAAGTGACCTGCATGCGATCTCTCCCAGCCCCTTCCCACCTCGTCTCGTCGGAAGGGCACGGTGAGGTGGTGGCCAGCGGCAGGGCGCTGCTGGCCGGGCTACCGTTTTGGCATTCTGGCTGTGTCTTACCTTCCTCAGCAGCTCCTGCGTGCACACAGCCTGGTGGCGGGGAGGGGGGGGGTGGGGGTGTTGGGTTTTTTCTGGAAAAAGAGTTTTCTGTGGGCCTGGAATTCAATTCTCCTTTGTGTGCGTGCTTGTGTATACGCATCTGCCAGCCCTGGGAAAGTGAGTAACTTTCCTTTAAACGCCCGTCATTTTGCCTTGGTTGTCACTGGGCTGTGTTGTTTCTCGGTGTGTTTGTGGTCGGGGTGTTGCGGTCGGTGGTTGCGTGGCTTAAACGGAATGAGGTTTGGCGAACCCGGAGGATCTGTGTCCGGGAGGGAGTGTTGCTGTCTAGGACAGTGTCGCTTTGAGGCTTTGTAATCTTTGGTCAGCTTCTGGTTCTCTGTGGCTTTTCTCCTGAGAGTTGTGATGGTGCTGGGGAGAGCACGTCGGAGTAGCTGGTCTGTGCTTTTGTGGAGCGTTTAGTAAGCTGAACGCGTCAGGGTGGCTTCCATGCCAAGACTAATGCCTTTGCTGTGTACAAGTTTATGACTGGACAAATACCTGCCTCTCTCCACGGCGGTTTGGCAGTGCTTAACGCTCCCAAACAGCACAGCGTTCCTTGGGTCGTGTGCAGTCGCTGAGGTGCTCAGCCTGTAACGGGGCTTTGGATGCTCTCTGCGTTAGAGAGCCCGGGGAAGGAGTTTCGGGGAGGTGAATTTCCCTGCTCTCCGTGGGCTGTTGTCAGTGATCCTTACCCTGTGCTCCCAGAGGCCTCTTTCACCTCCTCCTGTGCCTGGTTACTCGCTGCCTGCTGGAGAGTTTCTTGTCCGTGGGGGAGTAAAGCAGCATGAGGCTGTGCCGGCCTCAGGACGTGCTGGGGGAGCCCTCCCCTGCCACGTCCAGCATTCAGATTGAGCTTTACTCCTCTTTGAGCTGCCTCTGGAACCAGCTGCACCCTCTCTCCCAGGCGTCACGTCACTGCCGGTGTCCCTGGTGCGGAAGCTAAGCTGAAACTGGGATGTGCACGGCTTAATGAAGGGAAACCGCTCTGCCCTTCCGCTCTGCTTCGTTCACTGAAGGTGATTGCTACCTTTCTCCCCACGGTTCCTCCACAGACTCCCGTGGCAGAACAGCAAAGAAGGTACCAGCAGCACCTCTAGGGCCTAATGCAGCCAGGCCCCGAGTGATCTAGTAAGCAGACGCTAAGTACCTGGCTCCTCGGGCTCCTCGGGCACCTCTGCATTAAGGCCCGTGGGAAGGCAGTGGACAAGAAATGCCTGCAGTGTCTTTGACTTCTTTTGGCAGGGATTGCCTTGCTCTTAGGTAATTTTTTTGAGTCTTCCTGATGTTTTTCACTAGTTCAAGAGTTTTCCTCTGCCTCTTCAACCTATTTTTCTTTTTGCTTGTGACAGCCGTGTTCAGTGGTGGTGAAAATCGGCTGCTGGTAATAGACTTTTAACGTCATCTGGAGCGACTGAGGAGTGTCAGGCCTCACTGGTGTTGCTGGCAGAGTGTGCCTTCTGCCCAAGCCTGAGAAGGTGGCGGGGGCACTCCTCCCTCCTCTAGCTATATGTCGGCAGAGATGCTGTTGAGGCAGATAAATTAGCCGTGGCACTCTCCCCAGACGCAGTTAGGTCATTTCTTAGAAAGTGCACAAAACAGCTTCCAAATTGTCAAGCGTGGATCTGAGAGGAGGCAAAAAGAGCAAGCTTACCAGTTGCCTTAGGTGTGTAGAAGCAATGGCTCTTGCCGACAGAAATAGCGTACCAGTCTCCACTTCTGAGCACGGGCTCTTGTTGTTCATGAGCATTGGTGTCAACGTGTTCATGCTCCGGTGTAGGGGACACTTGCACGAAGCATCCCCGCACTATGGGACTTCGTGTGGCCTCATGCTGAGGTTTGGTCCGTGACCCTCGCCTCTCGGTGAGCTCTGACCCGCTGCCCAAACGCTCGGTGTTTTGAGTTCCGCGGTTTAAAAGGCGGGTGATGCTGGACGTGCCCTGTCCTTTTTGTCAGCCGTCCAAGGCCTTTAGTGCACGTAGCATGAGCCGTGAGCGGTTCTGCCTGGCACCAGGCAAGGATGCATCCTGGAGCATGTTGCGAGCAGTGGTACCAGGGACTGATAAAGGACTCTTAATTTGCCAATAACCCAAGGGAGCCTTTGGAGGAGGGAACTGGCTGCAGTTCAGCGTGTTGCAGGGAAAAATGGGGAGAATGAGTAAATGTTGCCGAAGTGGAAGGGAAGGAGGGACTGGAGTAAATGAAGATCGATGTGCGATAGGCTGAGCTGCCGTGATTGCTGTTTTTCCCTCCTGCCCTAGCCTAGGTTGTAGAGTCCGTCACACCAACTAATGAATTCAGAAGTGTTTTCCTCCCACCTCCTGTTCCGGTTGTATCCTCCCTCAGGGTATCAGAGTGGACCCCTTCCCCAGGAATGGCCTACCATGCCTAAGCGCCCCCGGCTGCGCTGTGGGTACCCGGCTTTGGGCACCCAGCATACAGCAGAATGTGCTCTCCAGAAGGAATCAGAATCGAGCTTATGTCCGTGTGAGGGGCTGGGAGCTGTTGCCTTGCTGGCGGTGGCTGTGCACAGGGAGGGCCAGCTCTGCGTGGGTGTCTCAGGTGCCAGGGGATCTGGGGCTCTGCTGTGACCCCGCTTGGCCTCTGTGTCCCACGTCATCCCTGCAGGGCCGCAAGGAAAGAGCCCAGGCTTCAGCCCTTGGCCGTCCCTGCCGCTCTTTGATGCTAGAGTGCCCTTCCCAGCCAGAAAACTGGGAAGACTGCAGGCAGCCCTGGGCATTCGGATTGTGGCTCAGACCGTCGGAGGCTGATGTGTGTCATTACTGCATCCGCAGCCCGCATCCCCGCTCCCTTGGCACTGGGATGGGAACCTTGCTGGTTTTCCAGCTCCCTCTCGTCCCTTGTTCCTGTCCACACTTCCCACTTCCCCGCTCCCTGGGACGCAGGGAGTCTTCCTCCAGTGCTGGTCTCTGGTGGGAGGCTGGCAGGCAGCAGCACGAGCCATACCCGGGGTGCCGCAGGCTCTGCCCACATGCCGGTGGCTCTAGGCTCATTAGAGCCGCCTGGGTCCGTGGCTGGCAGGGCAGCCTGTTCTGGCTCTCTCCTCAAAGGGCTCTTCAGGCTGTGTGGAGACTGTGGCTTGGGTCTCTCCTCGTGGGCAGGGATGTGGCCTTCCCTGCACTCTGCCTGTCCCTCCCTCCACGAGGGACTGGGCCTACAAGAAGGTCCTAGGACAAGTGAAAGGGAGTGCTGTCTTACGGCACCCTGCCCATGTCTTCCTAAATTGCCCTCTGCCAACCCTCGCCTCACGGAGAGGGCCTGATTTCCTGCAGCTGGCGACTTTACTTTGTTTTATTTTCCCCATGTTCCTAAGCACTCGGTGTGTTAGCAGTGACTGGGGAGAGTCACAGGGGTCAAGACATTTGGGGAAGAAAACCACCCCCATCTTCAGGGGCTGCTGAACGCCGGGCACTTGGCACTGCTAGGGCCGATCTCCACCCTCGCTGTGCACGTCCCTGAGGCATCAGGGTCACTGGAGCTGTTTGAGGCTGAAGCCGTTTTTTCTTGGCACTTTATGCAAGAACTGAGGTAGCAATTTGTTGGGGCAAGCGTGACCTCACTGTGCTGGGCCCTGGCAGGTGCTTTTCGGGTCTGTGATGTCAGAAGGAGGTTGTGGCCTCTTGCTGGACACGGCACAACTGAGAGGGTGCTCGTGAAGGTTGTGCTGTGCAAAGTTTCCAGCGACTGCCTGTGGCTGCAGGGACCGGAGCCCATGGCTGGCTGTGTGCTGCTGGGAGGTGATGCTGTCTAGAGGTGCACGTGCGAGCTGCCCTTCTCTCCGGCCCAGCGCAGAGATACAGGTGGTCAAGGCTGATGCGTATTTGTGGTCTGTTCGGTGGCAATGTCCACCGAGCCACTCTTTTCGGTTCGAGAGCGCCGAGGATGGACAGTGCCTTTGCCACAGGAGTGGTCGCGCTCCGAGAGCTGGGCTGGGTTGTCCTCTGGGCTGTGAGTGGGAGCAGATGTGCTGGTCTGTGCAGGTGGAGTGTCGCTGTTAGTGTGGACTGGTGCTTTCTCACTCGGCTGCCCTACTGGCATCACTGGAGCCAAGCAGGGCAAAGCTGCCAGAACCCCTGAGGCCAGTCAAAGTACAACTGCAGCTGTTCAGTGGGAAAACGGTCCTGCTCGTTGCGTGTGAAGGGAGGCTGGGGCAGCGATGGTGCGTGGAGTGAGAACATCAGCAGAGACAGGGCTGGCCCTGGCACCTGGTGCCGATACTGAGCCTGCGCAGATATGCCTGGTATGGCAGGGAGTGTTCCTCTCTTAACATCTGCCTTCTTGCTGGAGGAAGAAGGGGTGACAGCCACATTTACACTCCTGCTGGCTCTCGTTGATGCCATGCAGGAGCAGAGCAGATCCCCGGAGGAGCTTGGCACCCTCTGTCCTCGGCATGTGCAGTTATTCAGGCCATCCAAATCACTGCGTTGGGGCCTGCTTGCATGCAGGCAGCGCAGTCTCTCTGGTCCTACCTCCTGGGGATGTCCCTACTCCCGGAGAGAGCAGGGCTGTGGAGGAGCGCGGTAGTGTAGCGCTGCCCCAGTCCGAATGTCTCTGCCCCAGCCAGCAAAGGGTCCTGTCTGGAAGCAGAGAGCTGGCAGCAGATCAGGAGCTGGGTGATGTCATGCAAAGGAAAAACACCAAAGGGCGTCCGTGGAGGCAGGGTGAGTTGGAGAGAACAGATGACACCTGCACGGAGCAAGGACCCATCAAAACAGCTTGAGAGGCTTGGAAGTTCCCTGTCTGGGAAAGGACAGGGACCTCGGGAGCTCTAGCGTGTATTCTCCTTGCCACTGACCTTCTGAGTGACCTTGGGTGAGTCTTTCGCTCCCAGGCAAAGTCTCTCCCGGTGAGCGGGGTTAGAAAGGACCAAGAGGAGTGTCGGCCTTACCTGAATGCCAGCACCCTGCAGCAGAGCCGGAGGCCTGGCCAACCCTCAAGTCAACGCCTCCCGTTGCAGGGATGCTTCAGCCCTGCTCTCACTAGGCTCTGATCCAGGAGGGACAGTCTCAGGGCAAGGCTATGGGGGACCTCTCCTGGGCAACCGGTGTGCAGAGAGACCCTGCAGCGCAATGAGCTGCTTCCCCGGACAGCGGCTGGGCACAGGAGGGCAAATGTGCGAGGTGGCTGCTGGATGAGGCTCTGCCCTGATGCTGGGGCTGCCTGCAGCACCCGTGACCAGGTGGGATGGTCGGTGGTGCCGAAGCAGTGTTGTCTCGTGGCAGCATGGGTTCGAATAATGTTGGTCACTGGGCTCTGCCCGTGAGGGGCCAAATGCTGCCCTCCACACTCAAGCTGATGCTTGTCCCAGGCTAGCAGCACTGCTGTCAACAGGTACACAGAGAGTACATTTGTGCTTTGTTTCCTCCTCTCCCAGCCATTCTGGAAAAGCCGTTAAACCTCCCTGTCCCCAGATCCTCTGCGGGGGTGCTGGCAGGCTGGGGGTGCTCATTGCTTAGTGCTGGAGACCACCAGGCCTTTTCTTGGGCTTCTGGTAGCTGCCACAGCGCAAAGGGTCCCAGGGAGATGTTTTCACCCCTGCAGTGGTGCCATCCCCATTGCTCTGCAGGCTGGCTTTGCTGGCAATGGCTCTGAGAGGCGCTGGGCTGCTTGGCGTGTTTGGGGAGAGGCTGCAAGGTCAGACAGGGATGCAGAACAGGGAGGCGCTTTGCCTCCCTCTAGCTCTGCTTGCAGCCCTTGTGTAGGCAATGCCCTGGGGGCTGTGCCTGGGGGCCGCCAGCGAGGCAGCGTGAGCCCGCGCTCCCCCAAATCCTCCTGCGGCTGGAGCTGGGGAATGGGTCGGTCCAGCCAGGCCGCGAGAGCTGTGGCGTGAGCCTGGGAGATGCGACGTGTCCGCTGCCAGCCGAGACGGACGCCTGCCCAGGAGGGAGCCAAGCTGAGCCAGAGCATCAGCGGTGCCGACATCCCCAGCGGAGGTAGGAAGTGGAAGGTGTAGAGGCAGCGAATGGCTCTTTGCATTTAAAACGACAGATCAGTGGCGCTTTTTTAAAGGCTCCCGTGCTGTGCTTTGGCTGCAGCAGCCAGCACACACGCAAGGTCACTGGAAGGGACAATAGCGCTTTGGGCAGCTCCGTAGCGAAACTTCCCAGCCGTGCTGGCCAAGGCTCTGCTCCAGCCCGCTGCACTGCTTGCCCTGGGAGGGAGGAGGGGAGGTCTTCCCCCTTCGTCACAAAGCCTGGGAAAGGGGACAGGGATGCTACAGCTCCAGCGCGCGTGCACAGGCACAAACGCCGTGCTCCCTTTGCCCGGCAGCTTCAGTTTCTCGCCTAAGCCAGGGGCTGCCTAGCTGGGGACGGCTCAGCAAATCCAGTCTCTCACTTGCTTCAGGAGAGCAGCTGGTGGCAATCACCAGACCCTCCTGCTTTGGACGGAGTTTCTGGCCTGGAACGTGGTTGCATTTCTTCTCCTACAATTACATCTGCTTCCTGTGGAAGCTCCACCGCATCGAGGGTAGGGCATGGCTGTTAGGTGTAGCTGAAAGCGCGTGGCACGCGAAGGGAGGCAGCGCGCAGTTAGCCTGGTAGGAATAATTTGGCTTGGATCTGTTGTGAAACGGATACCGGCTTCAACTGCCCAGGCACTGGCCCTCAGTTTATTTGGTACGCCTTTTCCTTGTAAAGAAACACGGGCAGGACGTGGGTTTACCTTTGGAGGACCGCGTGTACTTTGTGACAGCTCTTGCGGCTGAGGATGCTGCGAACCCCAGAGTCCTCGCATCTGACTGCTGGCTAAGGCGATGCAAGGCTGAAGGAGATTTTTGTGTCTTCCCGAAGGTCTTTGGTTGGTGAAACAGGCACTGGCTGGGGGGTTACATCAGCCCCTGGATGGCCGTGTTTCTGAAAACGGGGTTTGGCCAGAAGCGTTTGCTCTGAGGAGCTGCCCTGCCAGAACCTGCTTTCCAGCACTGCCTGCCCTCCCTGGAATGCACTGGTGTGGAGCTGGTGGCGGCTTCTGCACCCACATTGCGCTCAGCGTGGAGGTGAGACGTTCCCTCACTGGATCCAGCCCCTAGAGCCATCCAGGCCACGTTCCAGTTTCCAGTTCCCTTGATATGCAGGGAGGACCCTGGACCTTTGTGCACTATTAATAACGTGCTGTGCCAACGTGCCAGTGTCTCTGAATCACTCCTGTAACGTCCCCAAGGACTTGAGCTGCAACAGAAAACTTCTGGGGGTCTGTCCCTGTTTTCCTCCCCGTCTCAGTGGCACCGCTCAATTCCGTTAAGCCAAAACAAAGCATAAAAATCCCTGCAGCCCACATGTCCCAACTGTTGCACTAGCAAGAAAAAAAATCGTCTTCCCCGAGCCTTGCTAAACCCTTCCCAGAGAACTCTGCAAAGTAGAAACCTACCACTGGCATCTCCACTGCACAGAACTACTCCGGTAGCTCAAGGTTCCCAAAAGCCGCCCGGAAGGCAGCGGTGCACGACCTCAAGTGCTCTCCTGGGGCGCTTTAGCGACAGGAGGCTTTACTTTCAAGGAAATTGGCACCTGGCATCCAACTTTGATTTCTGATACTTGGAAAATCGAGTTGCCAAATCCAGATAGGTCAAGGTCTTTGCTCTTTGTTGAATTTTGCCTCCCGCGAATCGCCTTCGGCTTTCTTGGTGGCTCACCGTAACAGGACTGACTCCTTTCTCCCCTGGGCACGACCGTCCCACAGCGCTTCAGGCTGTACAGGCCAAGGGCTGGCGCAGGGGTGCTGTGAGGACTGAATCCCTCCTTGTAGGGTGCTGGAAGCCAACGACCACTCTGTGTGCCCAGCCCCAGCCCACCCGCGAACATGGGAAAGGGTCAGCCAGCCGTCCTTTCCTGGAGCATCCTCCCTCCGTCGTCTGTCTGAGCTGCGCCTTGTGGCTCGTGGGCGTGCAGAGATGTTGGTGCAGTCCCGTTAGAGAGGTAGCGGTGAAAACAGTTGTTGGCAACTTCGGTTGGAGCCCAGAACTGGTTGCGTTGTCTTTCCGCCTGCCCCACTCCGCCCGCGGTCTCTAGATCTAAGTGACGTACAGACCTAGACTTGTTGTGCTGTGGGGCCCGGGGAAGAGGAGGCTCGGGGGGGATCTCATCAATGTGTGTGTAAATACATGGAGGGAGGTGTAAAGAAGGCAGAGCCAGGCTTTTTCCAGTGGTGCCCAGTGACAGGACCAGAGGCAGTGGGCGCAAACTGAAACACAGGAGGTTCTGCTTGAACATTAGGAAATACATCTTTACTGTGAGGGTGACTGAGCACTGGGACAGGTCGCCCAGAGAGGTTGTGGTCTCCCTCCTCGGCGATATTTAAATGCCGTCTGGGCAGCCTGCTCCGGGTGGCCCTGCTTGAGCACGGGGTTGGACCAGATGACCTCCAGAGGTCCTTCCCAACCTCAACCATTCCGTGATTCTGTGATTTTATGGAAGCTACAGGGCAGAAACAGGGATTTCACCTCTGAGTCTGGGCTCGGAAATCACCGGGCTTTGGGGAGTCCCCCGCACGTGGGAAGGGAGCTGCAAAAGGAGTGTCAGTCCCTTACTGCCGCCCCGAGGTGCCGCTCAGCCCAGGCATGACCTAGGAGAGCTGGAGGAGATCCCACTGCAGTGTGCAGTCAGCCTGAGCTGAGGAGAGGGACGAGGTAGCGACGAGGTGACTGTGTCCCTTCCCTCAATGCCCTGCAAGCAGAGAATACGAGCTGTGAAGAAAGCAGACCGTGTGGTAAGAGAAACCTCTCGTGAAGCGCGAGGAGAGCGCTGTGTCCCGCGTTACTGCAGCGCTGCGTGCGTGCCACGGGCACATCCCGGCTCCCGAGTGCTGGGGGAGATTTGGCAGTGGGGGGAGTGTACTTCAGGAATCTCTTCTGGTACAGGGCTGAGATCGTACGTGAAAACCACCACGTGTGTGGAGAGAGGTCTGCACTCCCTTCCTAGGAATGGGTCGGTTCTTGACGTGCCTGGGACGTTTTGCTTCTCTCAGGCCCAGAGATGGCTGCTGTTAGTGGTGCTCTGTGCGGGGAGGCTTTGGATAGCCTTGTGGGTTGAGACGCAGCGATGCGGAGGAGATGCGTACCAGCTCCCGCTGAGGCACTCAAGGCCTTGGTCACTTCAAGGAGCTGAGGTTTCTGGAGGTGTTTGTGGACCCAGCCCTTAGGCTGTTTCCGTACTGCAGGAAGCATAAAGGGAGTAAGTTAAGGACCTGCCAGGTATCCCTGTCGGTGACCGGGGAAGCGTGGCACGAGGGAGGTGTGTGTGAGGCTTGCCTCTTCCCCTTCGCCAAAGCTGCTCGGCTGTGTTCATGAAACTAGTGTGAGCCCTCCCATTCGTGAATAAGAGCTCCCTTTTTGGGAGCCCTGCCTCACACACCCTCTGCTCCCTAGATTTTCCTCTGCCAAATGAGGGGGAAAAAAAAAACCTCTGTGCTTACAAACCAACCAGCAAGAGGAAGCGTGAGCAGGGCCTGCCCTTACCTCCGAGGGCTCTCTGGGCTGCCATCAGAGCTGGCCTGGATGCGTCCCCTTTCTGCTGCCGCCCCGGTTGGCTCCCTAGTACTGGGGCCTTTGCTGAATGCAGGCGGGGAGCTGTACTAGACAGCAGGAGCATGGCTAGACGGGCTTCCCACCCACACAGCCTTTTCCGCCCGCCACGTGCCACGGCACCAGGTTGTACACCAGCCCTACACGCTTTGATCTGCCAGGAGCTGGTGCCTCTGGTGCAGGTGGCCTCCATTAAGTCGTTGCTGACATCAGGGCTGTTTTCAGTAGGTTCCTTTGAGTGGAGGTTTGTTTGTGTAAATATTTGGACGTTTCTCAGGCATGATTATTGAGCAACCTGCACCTCATGCATATTCAGAGGCCTCTAGCGATTGCCTCCTCTCCTGCATGTGGCAGCAAGGCTGGGTCCATGGACGTGGGAGGAATGTGAGCGTAGGTGATGCTGGTGGGGGTGGCGGTGGGCAATCTGGGGAGAGCCCGTGCAACCGTGCCCTGGCTTTGAGCTCGGAGCGCTGGTGATGCATCTGTGCTGCAGTGCCAGGATTGTTGTGGTCATCATCTGAGGCATGCAACCTTAGCAGTGCTGGCAGGCACGTGGGGCTGCTGAGCACACCTCGCCATGGCTGGCCGCCCATCCCCGGGCTCCCTGGCAGTGACAGCACCTGCCCAAGCAGTGCCTGCCTCTGAATCAGGCAGCGGGAGGAGGCAGGATGGCTGAGCACAGAGCCTGGGCAGCCTCAGGGCTCCTGGCTGCTCTCAGGGAAGGTTAAGAGCCGTGTAAAGCAGACGTAGAGGCTCCAGAGCAGCTTGCTCCCAGTTTTGCTTCGCATGCTGCATCCCCGGTCACCCGGGATCCTCCCGTCCCACACGCTCAGCTCACCTGTCACAGCTGGTCCCCTCCCATTCAGCCCCCGCAGACCTGCCTTGTTTTTCCTACTCTACAACTCCCTCACTGCATCCCTGCTGTTTTCCCTCTTTTCCCAAGTTACCAGGGCCTCTCCAGCAGTTCAGCATCATCCCAAGCTTGGTCTCGACCATCTCATTACACAAATGAACCCAAGCGCCCTTCTGGCGTAAGGTATGGGGCCGGCCTCGCCAGACCCCCCGAGAGAGACCTGAGCCTCTGAAAGCTCCAGAGTCCGTGCTTTCCCTCTAAGGACCCGGCAGCCTGTGGCACAGCAGCCACCCCTGCTGCGTGCCGCTGGGCATGATGGCACACGGGGCATCTGCTGCACTTCTGTGCCCTGCTGTTTGAGGACGGCACCGAGCTGACGGCTTTTTTTTGGAGACTGGCTACAACGCAAGGTCAGGCCAGACCTCTGGCCGTGTCTCCAGCAAGCGCGGAATGGCGGGATGAGACGGGAGGCAGGCTGCAGGTGCTGGCTGGGAGACCTTTCTGAGCCAGAGCGCTGCGGGAGGGAGCTGTGCGATTCAGCTGCAGCTGCCGCTAACCCCAGGCGGCATTCGGGGCTTTAGAGGGGCTTGCTGGCTGCTCCTGCGCTGAGAGAGATTTCTTGCTATCTGCTACAGGCAGTCATTGCTTCCTGGTCCTTGAGGAGGGTGAGGGAGACCCCGCATTCCAAACCACCCCACTCACGCGCTAAGAGAACCTGAGATGCTTTTCGGGCTTGCGTGACTTTCCTAGGAGCGATACGCTGCAGGGTCCCTGCCGTCTGCTCTCTGAGGATGAACTCAAAGCACGCTTTCAAGTACCTTCTTCATGGCTGTAAATGTGCTCTGCTCTAGTATGTGAAAGATAGGATTCTCATTTTGCTCTGAGACGGGACGTCGAGCGAAACAGCGCGCCTCTGGAGGAGTGCCGTGAAGCTGCTAGCAGTGGCGGTACCGCGTGGCAGAGGACTTTTCGAATCCCTGTGAGGGAGTATGTGATGATTGCACTTGCAGGGCTACGCAGCCGCGCTCTCGCTGGGTGTACTCACAGGAGCAAAGCGCTGTTGACCCCAGCCTGCGAGCACGAGCGCAGTAGTGCCCTTCCCGTCTCTGGGGGGGCGACCACTGCAACCTCACGCTGTCCTTAATACTATCTTCCGTCTTACAGATGACAAACTTAGGCACAGCGAGCCTGTGTCAGGAATGAGACTCGAGTTCCAGGCGTGGGTTCAGGTTTCTGTACTTTTCTACCTCGCTCCCTGCCAATTCCTCTGCTGACATAAGCACAAAAGCCAAGACGGCTCTCGTGCTCCCAGGGACGTTGGTAGGAACTCAAAGGAACGGTGGTAAAGCAGCCCCTGGCCGCAAGAGCAGGCGCTGCACGGAAAACGTTCTCTGCTCTTCCCCACTGATGCTTTTCCCTGTTTCTGTTCCCTGCAACAGGCATCATGTCCATTATGTTATTCCGTATGACGGGGATCAGTCAGTGGTGGACTCCTCGGAGAATTACTTTGTGACTGACAATGTAACGAAGCAAGAGATTGATCTGATGCTGGGACTTTTGCTGGGCTTTTGTATAAGCTGGTTTCTGGTGTGGATGGATGGGGTTCTCCATTACGCGGTGCGAGCCTGGAGAACCAGCCGACGGTATGGTAAGTGCAGCCTCGCGGGCTCCCTTCGCTGTCCTCAATCCCTTGCCCTGTCCTCTGAGGCTGGTGGAAAGGGAGGACGCCAACAGTCTGGCAGCGTTGGTTCCATGTGGGTTTGGCGCAGGCCTGGGCAGCCCTAACCCGGCGCTCTTCGTGCAAGCGGGAACGGTTACGTGGAAATAGCCGGCCGAGGGTTCTAGCCTTGAGGGCTCTGCTTTTGGGAAGCGCAAAGCGTGTGTTGGTGCAAAGGGGTGTTTGATGGAAAGCAACATGTTTACGCGTAGGCGGGCTGGCAGATGGCGGTCGTATGTCTGCACATGTGGGCAGAGTATTTTCAGGCCAGACAAAACTTCCCTGAAATCTGGATTTTTCTGTGCATATAATTTGCAGCCAGGCACATGCCTGTGGCATGCAGCCTCTTGTTGTTTGTGTAAACTTGTGACAATGTGGTGACGATGGCAGACGTTCCTGTGTCGTGTCAGGGACGCATAGCTGAGGTTTCCCCATCCTCCTTGCTGTGCCAGATGTGTCAGGTTTCTTCCAGCAGTGAGATCGGCCCCACAGGAAAAAGCGTTAGCCCTACTAGTCTTTGGGCCAGTTAGCTTAGCGTCCTGAGCTAACATCCTGAGAATGACCAGCAGACGTTCCTGCAGAGGCCCTTTCTGCCCCTCTTTGCTCTCTCGGCATGGACATCCCATGGACTTTAATTGTTGGAGGGGAAAAGAGACAGAAAAGCTATTAAAATAGTGAACGACTTGGAATTCGGTAACAGTGCCCCTACAAATCTCAGTCTCTCTAAATCTGACTGACGGTGTCTGTTAAATTACAACCAAGAGAAAGAAGGAGAGTGAGCAAGAGAAAGATTTATCTGTAAACCTGTAAGAAATTCTAATTAGGGAAGCGGACTATCTCTTTCTAAAAACTCAGATCAAAATGACATTAATTTCTCATTAATCTTCCCAAATCCCCAGCAGCCTGCTTGAGCAGTTCCTGAATCAGGACTCTCTTGAGCCTGTGTTGCTGTCAGTTCCCAAGCAGAAGGCTAATCGTCAGAGTTTCCGGTGAGATCTAAGGTACCGAGCCAATTTTGAGGCCGTGACACCTGTTTTTGATCAGACCACCTGTGGCTGTGATCTCATCAGTGGTCGAGAAGTCGGCAGGGCTGGCAAGAGCTGTCCTTGGGCGAGATGCTGTCGTGAGTGCAGCAATACTGTTCTTAAGAGCTGTTGCCTTTCGTTATGGAGCTGTGAGCTACAGATACGGTATCGCCATCTAAGCTGCCTGTTTGTGAATGGATGCTGCGTGGATTTTTATTTTTAGTAATTAGGGTAATGCTAGTAATTAATTTAATATTTTAGCTGAATGTTCTTTTTTCTTTCTTTTTTTTTTTTTTCTCTTAGAATATGTATGCATATTCTAAGGCTTTAAGAAGGGGCTGGCCAGTGGTGCCACACACCGTGCATTTTCTTTTCAGAAAATGAATGCAGTATTCCTTTGCACCCAGCTTTCTCTTCCCTTAGCAGCCCCAGGGGCGGCGCCCCTTCCGTGGTGCAAAAGGCTGACACCTCCTCTGGCCTGAGACATTGTCCCTCAGCGCCGTCTTAGCCGTGTTGCACCAGTCACACGGGACCGGTCTGCTCTCAGACCAGCTTGGCTGTTCCGCAGCTGTGTGCTTGCACTGTTCCCGGCCCTGCTAACAACCCCGTGTCCTCACGACCAAACGTGTGGTGGAGGAGTCCCCGGAAGCCCTCCTCATCTAGCCTGCAGGTGAGGTTTCCAGGGTATACTGCGCAATGGGACATGACGGCGCTTTCCAGTAAAGGTTTCCACGTGCCTCGGACTTTTCTGTCCGAAGAGAAAACAGTGTGCTTGTGCGCTGTGCTGAGCACATTTCGCTACAGACAGGCTGGAAAAATCACCGGGGGATTTGGAGCAAAATAATGAGCGTTGAGCTTTTAGGTATTTCCTACTCATTCAAATCAACTATGCAAATCTAGTCATTTTAAAGGCAATAAGCTGAAAGGATATCTATTTCCTTGTTGAATGAGTGCCTCAGCTAAAATTTCCCTCTGAAGGAAAAAATGGTGCCTGTGGCTGTGAGAGACTGGGGTAGGGGCGATCCAAAGTACTGCACTGGTACAGACCGCAGAGCCCTCCTTCAGATACGTGAGCACCACTTAGCCATGACTCAATGTCACGTTGTGTCCTGATCAGCTTAAATGTTGGTCTATTAGAATAACCTATAGCTCCCTTCTGATGGAAGAGATTTCTTAAAATAGAAAATATTCTAAAGAAACTCAGACATCGGGTTGCGCTTCATAGTAGCTGCAGTGCCGGTCAGAGCAGTCACGTACTGCCCGTGCCAGTCGCGCTCGTTCAGGTTTATACAATTTGTCGTTCTCTGGGACTTTCAAATTCGCCTTTGTGCGGTTGGGCTATGTGTATTGCTGGGTGGAATGACCCAAAGCTGTCCGTGAAGCTGAGCGGCAGCTGAAACATTGCTACAGGGAAAGGTTCAGGGGCTGAGAGCTGAAACGCTGGGTGAAAAAAATGACGCTGTCCAGCCTGCGCTGGCTGTGGGACAGCATGTGGCTTGTGCTGACGGTGGGTGAGACCGGCCGGTGTTTCAGAAGACAGAAGGAAAGAGCCAGGGTTGAACAGGGGCGGCACATACGCAGCAGCGGTGTCCGCTGTTTCCCCGGCAGCTCCCTGCTGGCTGCAGAGACGAGCAGAGCTCAGCATGAGGTGGCTGCCTTTGCTGAACCTGGCCCGTGCTGCTAGCCCGACGCTTGGAGTGTGAGTAAGGCTTGTCGCCAGGAGTTTGTTTCCTTCGAAGAGCAGAAAGCCGGACTGAGGGGTGGGTGTCCGTCGGCCGTGCTCGGGGCACAGGCTGATGCAAGTCTGGGCGCGGAGCGGGCGGTGCTGTGGCTGCAGCCGAGGTGAGGAGTCTGGCTGGGGAACACGTGTGGGCTGAAGGGAAGGCTCAGGGGTGGCCGTGCCAAGGCTGTAACTCGTGGGGCAGGCCAGGAGCAGGGCCAGGCAAGGCAGGAGAACGTGGGTCTCACCATTCCTGTAACATCTTATCTTCCCTCTCCTTTCTGCCTTCCAGACAATTCCTGGTCTTGGATTCCAAAATTTTGTAACTTAAAGGAGTTCAGAAAACGTCATCACAGGCAGTACGAGGAGGCGACTGGCAACATGGTGCACATCAAACAGAAGCTGTACCATAACGGGCACCCTAGCCCGCGGCACCTCTGAGGAACGCCTTCCCCTCCAGAGACTGCAGTGAGGTTTTAAAAAGGACTTTGCTCTTCTTCCAGGGGAACGGCTACTAGTTTGCTCCTCGATGGAAGCCAGCCGAGGACACAATTTTACTTATCCATCCTGTGTGTCCCTGTGGCACACCACGATGCACAACTAAGCCCGTCCTGGATGCTACGCAGCCAAGACATTGCACTGTGTTCCCCATTTTATTGTCAGACTTGTGTATATATGTAAAAAGCAGACAAACAAAAACAAACATAAAAAAGAGATTTGCATTATACTTTCAACCCCCTTTTCCTGGCATTCACGGCTGTCCTCCACATCCAGCTACCCTACAGGGAATGTTGGCCGAGGGTATGGAGGTGGGACAACATGAAGAAGATGCAGAGTTTCTCATCCAAGAGCTCAAGTCCCCCATTTCTTTGGTCCTTTGGCTTGTTTTTGCTCTGCTTTGTTCCTTCCGTTGCTAGAATGGCTTGGCTGGTCACCGGTCCGGATGGCGCGCGCTGCCGGTTGGTTGCGAAGGCACAGTGTCCCTTTTGCTTTGGTTCATGTTTTCGGGAGTCGCTGTGGGGGAAGGAAGCCCTGGGAATATATAACGGATTTGTTCTTTGCATTGCTGTACACTGCAACCTGCCTTAAGCAATCCAAGAGATGGGAGTACCGGGGGAACAGTGCTATAAGGCATCCGTCCATTTAGCAGGGCTGGTGCTGCCTGCTGTACACCACTTTCCTGTTGGCGGCACCTTGCTGATGGCAGGGCTGTTGCTCCTCACTGATGCTAGAGAAGGGTTGCTCCTGATCTGCGGGGAGAAGTGTGTTGAGTTGAATGGCGCTAGACCTGATGTGCACCCTGGTCGTACCCCTCTGCTGCGTAACCACCACCCAGCCCTCGCCTGGGGGGAAAGGAGCTGCTCTCCCCCTCTTCTTAGAGGGTGAGCCTGACGCCCTGGTTAACAGCACCCTGGAAACACTGACAATGCAGTGAGAGGGTCCTGTTAACAGTCTCGCTCCACCTGTCCATGAACAGCCGCCTATCTTCTTGTGTTACTGCTCCCAGGTGGAACAACACTTCGGCGGCAGGCTGGGCTTGGCTTGAGGAACACAGCGGGATGTGGGCCTGAAGCCAAACTCATCTTCAGAGTCCAGTGTCCCAATAGTGGGTAGAAACAAAGTACGAGGATGTCGTAACAGGGTTTTGCCTTTGCTTCCCCTGGCCGCAGCTCACGTGTGGGTTTTGAGGTAGCGGTCAAGAGTCTGAAACCAACCTCCGCAGCCAGAGACCTCCTTCACTTCCAGTCAGAGTGGCCTGAAGGTGTGTTGCTTGGTAAAGCCCCTGCACAGCACAGTGCTCCCCGATTCCTGTAGCGGTCGTGTTCTGCGGGGGGAGAGAAGCAAATGCACCTGGACTGTGTTGCTTTTGCACGTGCTGGGCAGCGGTGCGCGCTGTCCCTGCTCGCTGCAGGGCGGGAGAGGGAGATTTTCATTGAGAGGAGTAAGGGAGGGAGACGGTAGCCCCAAGAATTTGAGATGGTAGCCCTAAATCCAGTCATTTCTCCTTCATTCCTCATTTTGTATTGAGTGGGCTCGTGCTTAAATTGGGAAAATGTCCAGAACAAAAGGATGATGAATGTTACCAGAAAGTGCTGTTTTCTTCTATGGACTCCTTGACTCTGTGCTATTGTTCGATTGCAATGCCCGTGAAGGGACAAGGACACCATGACTCCCTGCTCTTTTCCTCCCTGCTCCAGCTTCTGTGTCTTTGGGGGTGGGGTGGGGTGGGGGGGTGTCATTGTTTCCTATGCCCAGGATCCGTTCAGTTATTTACAAGCCCCAAAGCTGGCCAAGAGCCAAACATACCTGGTCCGTGCCATTCCTACCTTTGCTATCCCCTACTGCCTCTCGTCTTGAAGCCTCAGTTTCTGTCTGGGCCTAAATAATTGCCCAGTCTCTACGTGTCGATCCACTTGACTGTCGTTTAGAACTTCCTATGGTTGGTAATGCCTGCAGCCACCTGTTAGTATCTAAAGAATGACTTTTCCTTAAGCAGCTCCTTCCCAGCACCCAGGGCTTTGCAGCCTCCCCCACTGTCTGAGCTTTGTGCGTTTGACCATCTGGGCTCGTCCTCAAGGGCCGTAAGATGCTCGCTTCAGGGGAGGGTTACTCATACAGCGCCAGATGAGATCTGGCCAAGCAGCTGTTCTGTTTGCCCTCGTGTGATGGCACCCGCTTAACTGACGGCGAAGAGTAGGTACTGCATTACAAAACAGGGGCATGGCATGGACACGTCTTCAGATGGGAAAACGTTTTGCAGGGAGGGAAATTCCATCAAGAGAAGGACAAAGACCGAGTCTCTGAAACTAGTTATGGGCGTAAAAAGCACTTTAAATAATTTTTCCACTTGGTGCCTCTCGCAAGAGAGACTTAAGGCCGTGACCTAAACTCAGACTGAATTGGAACTCTGGTTCTGCCCTGCTCTGGCGACTGACCTTAGCTGAAATACCATCACATATGAAACTTGCAACTGGAAAGAGCAAAGTGATGGCTCGCACTGGTTAAGTCTGATCCACACCAGAATTTCAGAAGAATATGAGGCCCTGGAAGAGGAGGGGGAAAAAAATCCTACATGGTACATATTCCCATTGTTTAAGAACAGATTTTTTTTTTTTTAATCTGCTGTGGCTGCAGCTCTTACCTTGTGAGCCTCTCTCTTGCTTACGCTTAGTCAAAAAATAAAACAAAAAATACTCTCAGTGCAATGACATTTACTGGGAGTCATTCATCGATCTGAAATCCAAGGAAACAAGAAACACCCTCATAGAGCAAGGTTTGTCCTTGCTCTGCACGCTAAGCCGATGGGATTCATCCCGGGGCACTGACTAGGCCTTTGATTCTCATCCTTCATAACTAAGGGGCAAAGTTCCTTCCCGTGTAAGGGCAGGTGCTGTTCGTGACCCAGGAGATCTGGTGCATCCTCTGCGCGTGGGTGATTTCAAACGGCCGGCTTACCAGAGACACAAGGTCAGGTTCCTGGTGTGAGGTGCCTTTTTCCTCCGAGTCGAGGAAGCTACTGTAGGCTTGACCCCATGTAACAGAGCTCACAAAATGCCTGTTGCTGGGCCTGGGTAACCGCGCGCACCGCGTAACGCTGCAGTGGTGAGAACTCCCTGCGCAGGAGCAGCCCGGGTCCCGCGTGCCATTTCACACACGGTGTTGTGCAAAAGAGGACTGTTGTTCCCAACAAGCGTCGGCCGGGTCTCCTCTTGGGGGAACGAGACGACGAGCCCCCACAGAGGAGCAGGAGGTTGGCAGCTGCGTTTTGGGTGGTGCAAAACCCCAGCACCAGCGTTGTATGGCCCCAAGCAGCACCTGCTCTCTCTCTGCTTGACATCAGCACTCTCGTCCCTACCCGTCCCCTCAGCCGATCCTGCTCGAGGCGTGAGCCTTGCCAACAGTGTCTGACTTCGTGGTCTCTTGTTCCTCTGCCCAAGTGAGGTTGCTACTGTCGCTCGCAGCTCGGTTGTCTGTAAAGTCTGCCGTTGCACTGTCCTCTCCCGTGCATGTGTTCGTTTTGCTTTTGTCTGGTTGTGGGGGTGTTTTCTCCTTGTTTAATTGTCTGAGATGTACTAGTGTTGACTCGTTTGTTGTTCTCTTGCCTCTGATCCCGTCTTCACACACACTCACACACACAAAAACCAACCCCCCCCCCCCCCCCCCCCCCCCCCCCCCCCCCCCCCCCC
>VZSC01007697.1:275329-290419 GCA_013398225.1 Steatornis caripensis
AACCCCCCCCCCATTTCTAAACAACAAACCCAAACCCCAGCAACAAACCCAAACAGGAAAGGGTTCAGTTGGGAGGAAGTGACTTTGGCATCAGGGAGCTGACACAACAAGGCCAGGGCTAGGCAAGGTACCGGAGAGAACCTGCGGAAGAGAAAACGTGGGGTTGCAAAGCTGACAGCTGCGTCGGTAACGGCAGTTCTGTAGGGACAAAGGAGTGGGAAGTGTGCACCGTGTCTTAGAACTCATCTGCCAGATGCTTTGAGGGAGGCTTCTGCAGAATTAGATAGTGGGGAGGGGGGATTTTGTGCCACCCCAGGAGGGGCTATTTTTAGAGCAGAGACAGAGCGTGAAACTATGTGCCGATTCCCAGAGCTGGGATTGGCACTGGAAACATTCTCCTGCGGTTTCGGTGTGAGGAGCCCAGGTTTGGCTGCCTGCACACCGAACGGGTGCGTGCTGGTGGTTGGGATCTGTTGCAAAGGAGACGTGGGGAAAGACGGGGAGAAACGCAGAGGCTTGTGAGATCCGTGGTGTCAACCAGCAGCTCCTTTTTAAATTCGAGCAGCCGCTTACCAGCACTGCTGAATGAACCCCTCAGCCCTCAGTGAGATCCCCAAAGGTGGTGCAAAGCTAAACCCGTTCTGTTCCAACCTTTCCATTCTTACCACCTGCTTTCTTCGCAAGGGAGCAGCACACCGAAGGGCAGGTCTGTCAGGCTGGTCGTCTCTTCCAGTTTGCTTCGTATCTGGCATCTGTCCTTCAGTGGTTCACCACAGGATGGGCACGGGGAAGGAAGAGGTGCCAGGAGGCCAAATTCACCGTAGGTGTAATTAGTGCTGTGCCAGGGAGGGGCTAGCAGAGCTGTACATTGCTTCAGGAATGAGCGGAAAGGAAGAACCCAAAGGCACCACACAGGGGATTTTTTCAGGTGTAGCCCAGAGCAGACCCAGGGACTGTGCACGCCTTCTTTGGCCTGCCGCTCCGGCACAACGCGGAGGACGCTTCTTCCCCTTTGAGGAACAGTTCGGGAAGGCGGCTCCTGTGATGCCAGCCGTCTGTCCACCGTGCCCTCGTACTGCTCAGCTAGCCCTCGAGGCAGCCAGGGACACGTCAGCTGGCCCGTCCTGGCAGCACCTATCAATAAACAGCCAAAGACGAGAAGAGAGCCCAGAATGCGTGTGCCAGGCATTCACAGCACGGTGGGGTGGTTTTAGTTACTCCCGCTGCTACTCTCTACCTCATTTTCCAGTTGCACTCAGCTGGGAGAAGAGACTCCCTGACGAAAAGGGATACTAAAAAGAGCCACTAAGATGATCAAGGGACTGGAGCATCTCTCCGAGGAGGAAAGGCTGAGAGAGCTGGGACTATTCAGCCTAGAGAAGAGAAAGCTCAAGGGGATCAAAGTATATAAATACCTGAAGGAAGGGGGCAAAGAAGGTGAAGCCAGGCTCTTTTCAGTGGTGCCCAATGACGGGACCAGAGGCAACGGGCACAGACTGAAACGCAAGAGGCCACCTGAACATCAGGAAACACTTTTTTACTGTGAGGGCCACCAAGCGCTTAGGTTGCCAGAGAAATCGTGGAGTGTCCATCCTTGGAAGTAGCCAAGAGCTAAGTGGACATGGTCTTGGGCAGCCTGCTCTGGGTGGCCCTGCCGGAGCAAGGGTGAACTCCAGAAGCCCCTTCCAACCTCAGCCACACTGTGGCGGGAAAAAAAGAAAAAAAGCCATGCAAGTGGTGTCAGGTGAGCTGAAGCCCACGGGCTTTGCCAGAGACAAAGGGTCGATACTTTAAGACTGCAGCAGGCAGTGCAATCACTAACATCGCTAGCCTTTGCTCACCTTGGGTAAGGGCTAGGCCAGCCCAGGCAGGAGAAAGCCCTGGGGGAGCCACCCAGGGAAGTCCTGATCCAAGGTCATTCCTCAGCTCGGGAGAAAGCACACTGTGAAGGCGACATTTCACGTGTGCTGTGTGCCCTGGAAAAGGGACGGCAGCGCTCACCCTTCACCTTCCCTCGCTGAAGGTCAGAGGCTTGCAGGTGATAAATGACACAGAGGGCGTCAGTCTCATTTCAAATTTCTCTTCAAGACAGCGTCACAGCAGCAGTTTAACATTCAGCGTGGCATCGGTAACGAAGGCCTCTTCTGCATTCAGGGGGCTTGGAAGGTAGAAATAGCCAAGAGAAGGTCCCGGAGCACCTCTGGATGCAAAAGAATAGAAAGTACTTCTGTTACTTGAGCATACCGTACGAATAGAAAGACATCTGGATCAACTGCTTGGCAAACTGGATACACTGGTGGAACAGATGTATGCTCCAGGGACAGGCAATGGGGATGGAGAGGAGGGGACAGAGCAGGCATTACCTGCGAGGCAGGGACACAGGACTGCTGGTTCTGCCTTAGGGTGGAGTGAAGATGAGATGTCCTCTTAGGCCAGCCCGGCTCACGGTGGTGCTCGGGAGAGCGTGAAGAAGAAAGGGAACTTACTGAAGAAATAAATAGATAAATAAGCCAGGCCTGACACCTCCACGCACGGGGGCTGTTGGGGCAAAAGGGAAGGACACAGAGCAGCAGGAAAACATGGCCAGGTGTAAGGGGGAGCTCTACAGGGCGCCTGGGCTGCCAGCTTGCTGCGTCCTGGCGAGGCTCTCGGGATACTCCTCCAGTTTTGTGTGTGTCCGTGCGCGTCTGTGTGTTTGTATCGGTGTGTGTCATCACATGCTCGCTGCATGAAGCCTATTCCTCTTCTCTAGTACCTCCCATTCACTTGCACTCATTTCTTTTCCAATGGGGTTGCCAGTTTTAGTCCCCTCTTCAAGCTGAGCCCTGGGATTGCCACGGAGGGGTGACACCAGGGGGATGGCTCAATCCTCAGCTCACAACGACTAAGGCAGTGGAAACCCTTGCAGGACAGAGCACACAGTTTAGGAAGATTTTTTCAACAGCGCTCTGCAGGGAGAATACAAGACCAAAACTCGGGAGTGCTGTTTTCCGAGATTGTTAATCCTTCTTTTCTTTTTTCTGCACTCAAAACCAGTTTTGCATGCATCAGACAGGAAGAGGTGCAACACACGTTGATACTAACAGAGAGAGAGATTATACTCTGCTCTGAGACTAATCATAGAATAATCTCTGCTGTGGTTGAAAAGCAATAATGGCTAATTTTTTTATTAAATACACTTGCGCAGGCAAATGTCACCTACAGTTTGCGTTCTCCAGCGGCCGGTGCTGGGAGTGGTGACAACGCTGTGCCGAAGCTAAGGGGAGCAGCCAAAGGCCGCAGAGAGCTTGGGGGTGGAGGAGGCAATAGAAAAAGCACACTGTGATTTTATTTGGGTCAATGAGTGAGTGTATTTCAGCCATTCCTTCCCTTTCAATACTATGTTTGTACAATAGATAACCAGTTCAGCTCCTGAAACTAAGCCCGTCCTTTGCTGTTTGTCAGTAAAATAGTTTTTTGCATGTTTTGCATCTGAGTGTTTTTTCCAACCCTTTGATACGAGTGATACTCCTCGGGTCAGAGGCTGGGGGGCTGCTAGGGGCACTGCAGAGCAGCAGGTCAGCAGCTTGTGGGCCAGGGTCTGAGACAGGAGGAGGTACACCCGTGGCTTGAACGGTGTGGGAAAACGCTGTGCCCAGCCCTGATCTATGAACAAGGGCTGTGCAATCAGCCCCAGGTTATGTGACGCTGTAGGACACTGTCCCAGATTTTAGCCTGCTTGTCTCCAGCTCACTGGGAACACAGGGAAGTTCTAAGGTCCAAAACTGATTTTAAAAGATCAATATTTTGCTGTTAAAACCAAATTCTGGGTGCAAGCTGTCTCTAGAGAGGAGTGTGGGCTTCTCTTGTGTACTGCCAGCGAGGGCAAGCAAGAAAAGCAGGGTGCAGGAAACCTGGGGCTGTGGCACGGACACCGCGAGGTGTGCTCGTTTCCCAGTCTAGCAGCACCGAAGTCTGCCACCATGAACCAGTCCTTTAACTTTCTTCATTCTGCTCTTTTCCCTCCTGGAACAGGACCACACGTACACAAACAGCAAGTCCGACACCAAGTGGGACTTTGGTTCTTAGGGGCAAAGATGCTGAGGCACGAGTTGTTCTACAAGTCTGGGCAAATCTGGCCACACCTTACTCAGGCTCGGTGGAGGCACTATGCGAAAGCAGAGCAGCAATAAAAAAAATCCCAACACGCAAGCAAAGAAACCCCCACAAGAAGAATAAAACCCACAGCCCACAGATGCAGGAGAAAGAGGAAAAAAACCACTCAGGCAGCAAGGCACGGAGCTGTTGTCATGGAACTTACCGATAGTTGCAGGCACTGGCACTTCAAATTACATCTAGTGGTAAAAAATGGCCAGCAACAAACAAATCGTCTGACTTCTGTTGAGGTGAGAACAATTAGACATAGGGCAAGAGCTGGAGGACTGCTTGGGGCCTCCTGAGTTACCCACGCACTGCTCCCCTTTGCACATCTGATAAAATAATAATGTTGTGTAGCCTGGTCATGCTGCTAGAACTTCATTCCAGGAGATGCCATGTATCAGAAGGCGTCACCAAGATTTAGTAAGGCTGTGCTACCTCAAGGAATCAGGGCAAAGAGTAAAACCAGCTAGCAAGGAAACACTGTCCCGGGTCATTCAAAGCAAGATCTGACCCATACCTGTCCTTCACCAGGCACCCAGTCTCTGCTGTCGGTGGTGGGTTGGAAAAGATGATGAGTAAAGCAGCCTGGTGGCACTTCCTGAGCATTCAGCTGCTTGCAGTCCTTCGGTTCCTCTTCTGCTGCAGCTCAGATGGGCAAAATTTGCCCTATCCCAATGCCTGAATGGTTGATACCTGTGGGAGAGCTGCTGGCTGAATCACAAGGTCCAGCAGAGCACCAGGAGTGTGTGAGAGCACTGACTCGGGGATGCACATCATGAATGGCCTGGAGGTGGCAAGAGAAGCAGGATGGAGAGGTAACCATTGGAGAAAAGTTTTCCTATTGTGTTGGGCTTGTGAAATTTTTGTGGGACAGCTGACCGACAATTAGCCCTCAAACTGGATCCTTGCTCCCCAAGTGATGCAGTGACACAGTTGTGCTGCCTCACAAGATACCCCAGAACCATCCCTGCAGTACCTGCCAAAAGCTGACGCGCAGCAGCCGGACTGCCCGCGCATGCCCATTTGCTGCTACAATGCCCTTCGTGCAGGGGTGACTAGTAATCCGTATGCTCGTTGCAGCCACCCTATCTTCCAGCTCTTCACCCGCAGGTGGGTTTTCTATGCACAACCTCCGGTGTTTGCTTTGGTTTCTTTCGTGGTGCTTGAGTGTGTCAGGAGTTGCACTGGCACCAAAGCGCTGTGCGTGACGCTGAGACGGGCCCAAAAGAGGAGAACGCCCTGGCAGGGAAAGTGCAGACCTGGCAGGTTGCGCACCAGGGGCACACAGAGACAAGTCACCCACAGAAGCAGCAAACTCGGGCGTGTTTTTGTCAGGATCCCTCCAGTAGATCCCCATTACTTACATCCACGTGCCACCAGCACTCAGTCACTGGCTGCAGAAGATGGGCTGCCTTCCGTAAGCAAAGAACCTCCTGGAGCAGCACGGCTTCCCACAGCAGGCCAGTGACTTGCGTTACAGGCTGGACAAATTAATCAGATTTGCCGCTTTAGAAAAAAAAACATACAGGGAGAATAATAATGCTGCAATAAACTGGAAACAGTCACAATGGATTTTAAAAGAATCTGAGTTGTTTCTTCTCCATTCAAAACACAAAGACAGGTTGCCAAATACTTCCTGGGGAAGCTCCTGTCTCCTGTAAGTCCTACAGCACGGACACGCACTAGTGAGAACGTGTGTGGCGCTCGCATCCTTGTACTTTTGCACCATGGAACTTTCCTCCCAGTGTATCACACTCAAAAGTCAAAACTTTAATGGATGGTAACAGAATAGACAGATGACCGCGTTAGAAGTCTGTCTCCCAGCTGCAATGCTGAAGCACAGAGAAGGCGTTTCAGCTGGCAGTGGCAAAGATGGGGAGTGATGGATTGCTTGCTAATCCATCTGCTCTTACATTTGCTCTCCAATACAAAATACTATTTTAATAAAGTACTATTAGCTCATAACTCACTCAGTGTCATGGAGAGGAGATAACCTCAGCCTGGGGTTGCCATCCTGTGTCCCTGCACAGAGTGTTAACAAATAGCTAGCTGGGTGCCACCTCCACAGGGACATCATTCATCCTGCGAGCCGACAGCAAACCAAACTTCCTGATGAGGCTGGCAGAGGTGACAGAGGCCCTGCATTTAAATCTTTGATGAGGCAGCAGTCGAATAAAGACAGGTGGCTTTTTTTTCTCCATTCCTGTTGCATTCCACATGAGCAGCGACAGCAACTAGCGCAGCTATGCAGCAGCCAGTAGGGCATGAAGTCACCTGGCTGGTGGCTGGGAGCGACGTGCATAGCAAGAGGGCCAAGGAATCTCTTTTCAAAGACAGGATTTAGAGAGCTGGTAGCAATAGTGCCTGGGATGCATTGAGAGAGCTGGCTTCATCAGTCCAACAACCCAAGGCACGTGATGTGAAGGAAGGAAGTGTGCAAGTGTGAGGGAATGGATGGAGAACTTTATTTCCTGTGGAAATAAAAAAATGAAGTGTCAACACTGACAAAAGCAGCACTTTCAAGCCTGACAGCGACAGTTGTTCCAGGCTGCGCTAAGGCTGACCACGTGCAGAACTGCAGAGTGCCTCAGCTTCCCACGTTCCCAGTGCTCCCCACGCCACTAACGAGAACCCAAGGATGGTGAGCTCAAACAATGGGATTATTTGGCTGGAATCTATCCCACCAGCTCCCAAAACACTGTCAGGGAAGAACAAATGGCATCACCTTGTAGAAGTGGAAGCCCATGCCACTCTTCCAATGCAGTGGGAAGATAAGAAAACAGCTGGGTGGGAAGACTGGACCCAAGCAAAGAGGTGTCCACAGCAGCACCTCCGCCCCTCCTTACCCAACAGATGCAGCACCGCAAGTCTCCTCAGCCCTCTCGAATCAGGCTCATCCCTGGCTTTTCCACTCCACCTCCTCAGTTTTTCCCAGCCTAGGTGCCGCCTCCCTCTCTACTTCACAGGTGGGAAGACAGACATCCATCATTCAGCAAGAGTTTGATAAACGGATGTATCCATACTACTGGGCTAAGTGCAAACAGTCCTGCTCCTGCTGCCAAGGGTAGAAGTGATTGTGGACTTTTAATAGGGATCTCTCAGAAAGGGATTTGGGGATGTGCCTGCTCTGCCCAGAGCCACAGCCTTCTCTGGAAAGGAGAATGAGAACTCACTGTGAATTTCAGACACTGCTGTCAGAACCTACCAGGGAGGGGCTGCGGAGGAGAGTTGTGAACAGAGAGAAGAAAACAAGTGAGCCCTGAAGCGCTCCACTCCTGGGATTTCAACTAGCACCAGGGTTGCACAAGAGCCTGCAACAATTGCTAACACAGCATGAAGACCACAGATGAGCAAAGCTCTGACCAGCTGAGGGCTGAGGATTTTTGAGGGTGGAGGGAGGTTGAGACACACAGGACAAGTTCTGTATATTACAGAGCCCTGTTCCTAGGAGTAAGCTCCTAGTATAAACTATAGAAATGTCCCTACTTACTCCTCCCCCACCTTTTAAAGGAAAACAAGCTAAAGAAAACAGGACTTCATGTAGTAGAGAGCGCATCATCTTCCAGGCTACCCAAGAAGGGGAAAGAACTTTGCCCTTGGGATACGAGCAGCACCAGCTAGTGAGTCACGCCAGAGCGACATTCAATACACACCAGAAACGCCGTGTTCTCAAAAGCACCCATGTGTCTGTCGAGACAGTCCTTCCCATCCATATGAAACCTATGCAGCAAAGCTCAGCTGAGGGCTAGCAGCATCCATCATTAAGAGTACTAATTAAAAGCCCTTAAAAACTCACTGAAAGTACTTCTGCGCTAGGGCAAACCCGAGAACCCCTAGGTCAGCCTGTGCTTCCTGCCACAGCTAGAGGCTACTGCTAGCTAACTGTTCTCCCAAACCTGCAATTAATCATAGCTGCACAGCAGAGAAGCGCAGATCATAACTGCATTACAAGCACTGTGCTCCCTCTGCTTCCATGTAGGGACCTGATGCAATCTGAAGGAGGAATCGCATGAAACAGCTGAGACAGCAACCGCTGTGCCTTTCACACAGCTTTACAGCAGGGTTCTCTTCCCAGCTACTGGTATCAGCAAAAGCGCAGTCAGACAGCATAAGGACAAGACAGAGCACCTTTCCACTTCCCCCTAGCTCCGTCTGTGCTTCACGGGGATGACTGCGGAAGAGAGAGNTCATTCATCCTGCGAGCCGACAGCAAACCAAACTTCCTGATGAGGCTGGCAGAGGTGACAGAGGCCCTGCATTTAAATCTTTGATGAGGCAGCAGTCGAATAAAGACAGGTGGCTTTTTTTTCTCCATTCCTGTTGCATTCCACATGAGCAGCGACAGCAACTAGCGCAGCTATGCAGCAGCCAGTAGGGCATGAAGTCACCTGGCTGGTGGCTGGGAGCGACGTGCATAGCAAGAGGGCCAAGGAATCTCTTTTCAAAGACAGGATTTAGAGAGCTGGTAGCAATAGTGCCTGGGATGCATTGAGAGAGCTGGCTTCATCAGTCCAACAACCCAAGGCACGTGATGTGAAGGAAGGAAGTGTGCAAGTGTGAGGGAATGGATGGAGAACTTTATTTCCTGTGGAAATAAAAAAATGAAGTGTCAACACTGACAAAAGCAGCACTTTCAAGCCTGACAGCGACAGTTGTTCCAGGCTGCGCTAAGGCTGACCGCGTGCAGAACTGCAGAGTGCCTCAGCTTCCCACGTTCCCAGTGCTCCCCACGCCACTAACGAGAACCCAAGGATGGCGAGCTCAAACAATGGGATTATTTGGCTGGAATCTATCCCACCAGCTCCCAAAACACTGTCAGGGAAGAACAAATGGCATCACCTTGTAGAAGTGGAAGCCCATGCCACTCTTCCAATGCAGTGGGAAGATAAGAAAACAGCTGGGTGGGAAGACTGGACCCAAGCAAAGAGGTGTCCACAGCAGCACCTCCGCCCCTCCTTACCCAACAGATGCAGCACCGCAAGTCTCCTCAGCCCTCTCGAATCAGGCTCATCCCTGGCTTTTCCACTCCACCTCCTCAGTTTTTCCCAGCCTAGGTGCCGCCTCCCTCTCTACTTCACAGGTGGGAAGACAGACATCCATCATTCAGCAAGAGTTTGATAAACGGATGTATCCATACTACTGGGCTAAGTGCAAACAGTCCTGCTCCTGCTGCCAAGGGTAGAAGTGATTGTGGACTTTTAATAGGGATCTCTCAGAAAGGGATTTGGGGATGTGCCTGCTCTGCCCAGAGCCACAGCCTTCTCTGGAAAGGAGAATGAGAACTCACTGTGAATTTCAGACACTGCTGTCAGAACCTACCAGGGAGGGGCTGCGGAGGAGAGTTGTGAACAGAGAGAAGAAAACAAGTGAGCCCTGAAGCGCTCCACTCCTGGGATTTCAACTAGCACCAGGGTTGCACAAGAGCCTGCAACAATTGCTAACACAGCATGAAGACCACAGATGAGCAAAGCTCTGACCAGCTGAGGGCTGAGAATTTTTGAGGGTGGAGGGAGGTTGAGACACACAGGACAAGTTCTGTATATTACAGAGCCCTGTTCCTAGGAGTAAGCTCCTAGTATAAACTATAGAAATGTCCCTACTTACTCCTCCCCCACCTTTTAAAGGAAAACAAGCTAAAGAAAACAGGACTTCATGTAGTAGAGAGCGCATCATCTTCCAGGCTACCCAAGAAGGGGAAAGAACTTTGCCCTTGGGATACGAGCAGCACCAGCTAGTGAGTCACGCCAGAGCGACATTCAATACACACCAGAAACGCCGTGTTCTCAAAAGCACCCATGTGTCTGTCGAGACAGTCCTTCCCATCCATATGAAACCTATGCAGCAAAGCTCAGCTGAGGGCTAGCAGCATCCATCATTAAGAGTACTAATTAAAAGCCCTTAAAAACTCACTGAAAGTACTTCTGCGCTAGGGCAAACCCGAGAACCCCTAGGTCAGCCTGTGCTTCCTGCCACAGCTAGAGGCTACTGCTAGCTAACTGTTCTCCCAAACCTGCAATTAATCATAGCTGCACAGCAGAGAAGCGCGGATCATAACTGCACTACAAGCACTGTGCTCCCTCTGCTTCCATGTAGGGACCTGATGCAATCTGAAGGAGGAATCGCATGAAACAGCTGAGACAGCAACCGCTGTGCCTTTCACACAGCTTTACAGCAGGGTTCTCTTCCCAGCTACTGGTATCAGCAAAAGCGCAGTCAGACAGCATAAGGACAAGACAGAGCACCTTTCCACTTCCCCCTAGCTCCGTCTGTGCTTCACGGGGATGACTGCGGAAGAGAGAGGAAAAGTATGGAAGGTGTATGTCACAATCAGAGATTTTCATCACACAAAATCAGACTGCTCCCTCACATAATTCATTAACAAGGGTTTTTTAGCAGAGAGTGGCTCTGCTTTGCTCCTGTCCAGCTCTTGGGGCTTAACAGAAATATAATTCCAGTAAAATCTTAATAGGAAGGGGAAAGCCTAGAATAGCTAACCCTCTAGTAAATCAGCGGACAACTACACCTAGGCTGAAGGAGAGGAGAAAAAAATGGCATTCAAGTTTATTTCAGTCCTTCAGAACAAAGTATGCAGTTTTGGTTTATACAGTGATGCCTCCCTTTCCTCTCCAGCATGCTGCCCCCATCGCTGCGCCTTGCAACAAGCGTCAGTGGGGCATTCAAGTCTGGGCACACCTAGTGCTGTGGCACAACCGTCCTGAACAAAGGAGCAGCTTCTAAAACACATCTTCAAATTCTCCTTTGGCATCCAGGGGAAAATATCAGAGAACTCTTTTGAGAGAAGATGGCAGCCCAAGACAGTGAAGGTTTGCAGCCTCAAGAACTCCTTCTTTCCTGGTGTCCCACAAGGCTGCCTGTTCTGAGGACGCTGGTGACCAGCTCTGTTCCAGTCCCACGCTCACAAGCTCTTGTCAGTGCGCACCTCCCAAAGCTCAGTAACAGCCACCAGCGAAATGCACAAAGCAGAGTGCTGGCAGTTCCTGTCGGAGGAGAACATCTCAGCAAGGTACTCAAGGGCACAGATTTAGGTCAGGCAAATGTGCTTGCTTAGTGTAGTTACAAAAGGGGATTCAGAGCAGAGCGCAGAGTTCAAATCCAGTTCACACTAAAAAAAAAAAACCCAAAACACCAAGAGATTTTCTGACCTCTCATATGCACACAGACAGAGGAAATGTCATCTGATCGAGACAGGCTTGTGTTCGTGACTTGACAATGGCACATTTCTCAATTGTTCCAGAAATGCAGACAAGGCTCATGTAGCAAGAACAGCTTGATGGCAGCAGCCAGCAGCAAACAAGCCCCATTCATACCTCTCTCCTCAGACCATGCTGGACGCACGTATGCCAGACCTCCTTAGAGAGAGATGACATACTTGGGGGAAAAAATATCTAGGGCTGCTCTCAGACTAGCTGTAGCAGCAAGCACCTGGCTGGAGAAAGCAAACAAAGCATTGCGGGCTGTATAGCCAGAACAGACACATCAGAACCTGGGACGCAGCAGTTTCTGCTGCAGCTCAGCAGTGTCTGAAGGGCTACCTAGCATCCTAAGCAGTACTTTCACGACTGTGCTAAAAGAAGTGCTAGTTGTTCCACTGCAGTCCAAATAACCTTTTGTGATGCAGGGAGTGCGGGCAGTTATTCTACAATGCTGCGCTGGAGCGGGGTAAAAGCTCTCAGGCTTGGAACAGAGCGCTTTTGCACTGAAGCATCATGCTCCAGAGCTTTTGGTCCCTTGCAGTGTACCACTGCAAGCTGCCTGTACGGCCATCCTCCAACAGACCCAAGCACAGAGAAGACAAAAGGCAGCAGCCAGGCACCAGCAGGTGTAGCCCCATCACAAGGAAAGTCTCAGTGCTTATCAGCCAATGCACTGCACAGCTGTAGTTTCTCCTAAGTGTTGACTTCAAGTGACCCAGGTGCAGCTGTGAACAACACCTAACACACCTCTGTAACAAGAAGTCTACCCTGAGTCTGTGAAAGGGTGGCAACAAGAGAGCAAGGAGTGATGCCATGCAGAGATGTGAGTACAGAGTCATGTCCTGGGCAGGACCTGGGAAAAAAAAGATGAGAAATGCCTCTACTGGAGCATAAACCCTACAAAGTTAAAGATATGGGAGCAGCAGACTTGGACAGGCACTGGGTTCCCACAGGCCCACGTCACTGGGACGCTCCAAATCCCTTCCAGCCATTTGACACTATTCCAGAGTTTGAGCCTCTCTAGCAGGACAGGCCACACAGATTAACAGAGTCAATGTATTTCAGCAAGGGGGTCCTTTAATACAGTTGCTTCTGCCTTGTTTAAACCATTTTTTTTCTGGTGCACTCTAAAAACATGAAATCAAAGGCAGGCTGAGGCAGTACCCCGTCCCTTGCACCAACGGACACATTTCTCACAACACATGATTCCACCAAACATTTGTCCAGAAGACCCTCCCAGCATTCTCCCATGCCCACTTCCCCGCACACGCTGGTCTGAAGCCTGCAGACTTCTCACACCGATGTTCCTTTGGGGAAAGGCAGGAGTGGGTTTTTGCCAGCCTCTCTGCTTGCTTCAGCACCCTCCGTTTTCAGCCACTCCATCTTCTGTTTATGTTGCTGCACAGCATCAGCTACCCGGGCATCGATCATGGCCTCTGTAAGAACACCGTCCTCTGATGCATAAGCTGCAGCCTGGAGAGGCAAAGACAGAAGAGACGTAAGTTAGCAATGGCAACCCCTAGGGTCAGTGAAGATCTGAGAACGGTCTCGTTCTTTTGTTTTCTTCTCCATGCATGTTTGCCCCCACACTACCCAGCACAGCATCCACTCTGGTTCTAAGTCAGTGGTGGTACCCAGAGCAATCTGGCGTATCGCCATCAGAAAGGTTTTCCTTAATGCAGCTGTACCAGGGACTGAAATACAGCAACTGCCCAAGCACAGAGAAACGTTCACAGCTACACTAAAGTCTTCGTCTCTGAGCTACTAACAAGCACCTTTGCCTACCTGCCTCTGGATTTCCCGGGAGGTAAGATCCTCGCATTCGGAAGAGACAACGCCACAGGTTCACAGTGCTGAACATAGCCAGTATGGTTAGGCTGCAGTCACACTTGGCTTGTTTAAATTTCCTCTCCTGCTTTAAAAGCACTGCGCATATGAAGCCAACAAGGTAAAAAGAGTAATAGGTGCATATCGTGATTGAATGACTCCACCCGAGACAACAGAAAATGTTTTAAATACATAGGAGACCTAACATCAGTGCTAGGGTGAATACGGGCAATATGGCAACCCTTAAGGTGATGTCTAACGTGCACTGATCTTGCATTCCGCTAGGAACCTCCCCTGCATCACTTCTGTCCCGTATCAGCTCCCACTCCATACTCATCTGTAGGTGGGACCTTCCCTTTTCTCCCCTCTCCGTTCGTACCCCAACTCCTGTCTCTTCAATTCTGCTTGGTAAATTAACACTTGGTCCTGTTGCTACTTTGATAGGCAGTACAAATTTGATCATAGCTCCTTGCAGAGAGGGCTGAAAACTCCTGACATCCTTGCCAAACAGCCCACAATACTTCCAGTGGCAGCTTAGGGGAAACAGGACTGCGTGCCATTTCTCTCCAGCTGCAGCAAAAGGATTGTCACTTTTGTCCAAACATGCAGGACAGCTAGGACTCCGCCGATGGACATTTTGCAGATGACAACACAAGCAGCCTTACCCTCCAAGGAAAGGAAGGATGCTTACGCTGTTAGCTGTACCCATCTCCAAGGTAACAAAGCAACTCCAAGCTACAGATTTCTAAATCTGGTTATTCCCTATGCAAGTGCTCCTGCAAGCAACTCAGTACTGTGGCTCCTTGCACAGCTAGGCTAGCGAGGGAGCTTGGCATTCATCAGGCTGGGACCCCCTCCAGCTTCTCACATCCATGCTGCCTGTCCCAAACAGCCCCAAAACTTCTGTCCACATCTCTCCTTCCACAGAGCTATCACATAATGGATCATCACATGCCAACCCTTCTGTCTGCAGGGCATTCTCCAGGATCCCAGTTAGGAATATAAGCTTTGGCTTTCATGACAGGGCTGCAGCGTCCTTCTAAGGTATTGTATACAGGCTCCATAAATCATCAATGGCACAAAACTTCAATTATACCAAGCAATGAGGTTTACTGCAAAAGCACCACGGAAAGAAACGACAGCGTGACCGTTTTATGCACCCACTGTCCAGTGATGCAGACGGGAGGGAAGACAAACCCCAGAGCAAGCTGTTGCACTGGTCAGCACCATCGCGGTACTGACCAGTACGGTCCAGCCCAGTACGGTAGGTTATACCTGCCTATTAGGTTACTGCTACCTCACTGCAGGAGGAATAATTATTTCAAGAAATGAGCAAAAGGTTACCCAAGGCGGTTTTCACCCTCCTCTAGCCTACTTTCCAGCCCTTACTTGGTAGCTCTTCTTGGGGGACTGTTTTGATCACAACAGGTCTCGCTGCACAAACCACATGTAACCACAGAGCTGGCAGGCACTGTTTTTTTACTGCAAGAAGCATCAAAACAGATTGTTCCCTGAGCAAAACCTTTATAATCTTTCCTAAAGGCAGAAGTGACAAGTTAGGCTAATGCTTATACATTACTTAGGAGTAAACACTGTCCGCAGGCAAGGAGTGCGGAGAAATAGAAGGTCTGCAAGCAGAGAATTCACTTTGCGTAAAGGCACTTGTCCTCTGTATTCAACAGCAGAGCAGGAGGCATCCTGAACACAATGAGGCAGTTACTTCCCACAAACACCAGAAGAGCAGTTTCCATAACCTGCCTGCTGCCACAAGTATTTATACAACACCTATCACAACACGACCTGTCTTCTCTCACCACTGTAAAAGGGGCATGGTGGAAAGGTTCTGTTCAGCTGAAGTATCCCGAGTCAGCCCATTACCAGCGCCGCCCCCCCCCTTTTTTTTTTTTTT
>VZSC01007697.1:290558-342620 GCA_013398225.1 Steatornis caripensis
TTTTTTTTTTTTGCAGGACATGGCTGCAGACAGAGCTAAAAGCCACCAGCACTCTTTTGTCAATGCAGCCCTCCAGCCAGGAGGATCTGGTGTTCTAAAATGGAGCAAGCGCTTTCCTGCGATGTGCGTTATGTGCCTCCACAGAATACAGAGGATGTCTTCCCTTCCTCCCTATCACTGCATAGACCATAAATTCAACTGTGGAAACTCCTGCAAAGCTGTGCAGTTCACGCTCTGTTGATTTTCTCAATGACTTTCTATTTATAGAAAGCCTCAGGCCGTAGCTGTCAAGAAAGCAAATGGGAGAAACAGCTGTCCCTTCTCAGACTAGCTTGCACATACACAAAAATGGTACTGAGCTTCATTTATATTCATACCTCTACCTTCTGCATGGACAAATTTTAACCCATTTTCTCCAGTGCAACTATTCATGTTTTATAACTCAAATCCAATTATGAAACAATCTGAAAACAAATTATTTGCGGGGGAAGTAGAGGGATGGAGCACAGACGACAAGTCCAGCTTAGATGATCTGATGTTTCATTTCAGCCAAGAACCATGGTCTATTTTAACCTGGCCATACTAATCCGTATCCTTTGAATCACGTTTATAATGAAAACAGCCCGCTCAAAAAAGCCTTAAAACACAAGCATCTCCCCAACCTCCACCCCCTACTTATTTACAACGTCCTTCAGCTCAGAAACATTAAACTCTTCCCGTAATTTGGCCAGGCAGATGATTTTTTTCATTATTTTAAAAATATAACCAAGGTTCAGGGGCATTTATGTTAGTGGCACAAAAGGCAAGGAAATGACGGGCAGCTCACCTCTATCATTAATACTGGGACACAGAACTCATGGGAATTCTCCTGAAGTGCTGCCAAAACAATTTTCCAGAGATTATAGCTTGGAATAGTGAAAGGTTGCTTTTTTGACATTTCATCTAAAGCATATCAATGGGTTTAAGTACAGGGTGCGGAACTAGCAAGTCTGCACATTACTATAAATGATCTGAAGGGAATTTTTAAGTGTGTAAACACATCTAATCCATGCTATGTTCATAAAGGATTAGATATGGGGAATGGAAAAGCACAAGGACAAAAGGGAACGCTCTGTCTTCTGCAGAAGAGATTAAAATGGATTTCTAGCATGCAGACTATTAGCTGTGCCAGACAGCAATATTTTTCCCCAGCGCTAGAGGTTACACCCTCTGCTTTTCTGCATCTTATTTTTTCTGTTTGGTAAATTCAGAACAAACTGAGCCAGACAACTGACAGTGAACTAGAGCTTCATGTAAATGACAGCAAACCAATTTCAAGCCCAGTTTACAGTGGAATTAAGCCTATGAAAGCTGCAGCTATTGCTCAGGCTTCTAGTTTAACTGCGATGTTTTTGTTAAAAGCCATATTGGCAAAGCTCTCCAGAAACATCTTCAGGGGAAATGACCGCGAGGCCACAGGACAATAGAGTAGCCATATGCTGCCTTTCCAGGTTACTCTTGGTAAGAGCCGACAGCTACGATGGTTTTTCCTCCTACTGCTTCAGAACTTCGCTTTTCCTCAAACCATCTCTGAGGTTCAGTTCTGGCCATGAGAGATGACCCCAGGCAAGCTAAGCAGACCATCTCAAAACTCCATCGAGCCCATGATAAATACCTTCCTGTCCATTTCCTCCAGCACTTCTGCAGATTCAGGAATGGAAGCAGGAGCAGCAATGTGGATTCCTCACTGCCTTTCCTAGTGCCACCTGTGCTTCATGGGTGATTTGATTAGGTTTCATCACATAGGTTAGGACTAGAATTACAAGCAACCAGGCTTCAGTCAGCTTGAGGCAGTAGGACAGACCCGGTGGAACAGAGAAACGCTTCACCAGACGAAGAAGCCTGGCGGAAGCTTCCTCTGTATTCGTCTCTGTTGTCCAGACACTGCTTGAAGTTTTGTTCCAAGACATGTCTACAGAGGTGTAATGCATACAGACAGCAACACTGCCAATGACTGCTGGAAGAATAAACTAATTAAGTAAATACATATACAAAGCTGAGATGAATTAAGTGACAAGCACTCTGAGGATTAGCTCCAAGGCACATCAGGGCACTATGCAAAACAGCTGAAAACAAAAGGCAAACAAAATGCTCCTGTCCAGCTCTGCGCTCCAGCATTCACAACCGGCAGTTTTCACTACAGCTTTGTGCTGTAATCTTCCCAGAGTGGGCCGAATTCATTTATTTATTAAACAAAATATACCTTAGGTGTATTGCATTTCAGCAGCTGTTGTGATAAGCCTATCTAGAAAAGTGTTGGAAGCTTAAATGTCTCAAGACATAGTTGTTTAAGTCTGCTTTTAAGACTTCTAAAGAGCATTAGGCTCATGACATCTGCTGTTTACCAGCTCTGTAAGGTCTTACTAAAATCAGAAACAGAACTGTTAAGAGAGATACCTTGTTTTTCCCTTTTCTTGGCTCCTCCTGCCCTTCATCTCCTCAGCTGGTACATCATCTCAAACTCTTCCTCCCTGTGTTGCTAACTTGACATAGTGCTTTGGGTGGAGGGGCGGGGTGGAGGGGGGGGCGAAAGGCAACTGCAAGTAGGGAACTGAGCGGGAAGTCCAGACGCTGACCTTAACTAGAGTCACAAAAGAGGCGCCCTAAATCCTCAGGTTAAGCCCTTTTGTAGCTTCCTTACAGCTCTGCACATCCAAGGTGGACAAAATTGTAGCTTGCAAACTGATTAAAATTCAAGTGTGTGTTCACAAAGGCACTGCTCGTATCAGGTTACTTCCCACATCAGCCGTCGTTGGCATGTAGCGTCATGAATCAAAAGTTCAGTCATACAGGAGTTTAGAAGACCAACAGTGCAAGAATTAACAGGCTTATCTCTAGTATATAACCACCTTACAGCTGTTGCATCCAGCTGAGGAAAATCTGATAAGTATTTTCTTGAGCCAGTTATGCTGGTTCATAGAGCCCCTACCTACCCTGACTCCACCGCCTCAGATGCGCCAGGACAACAGCGTAGCTATGCAGTTAACTTGTCTTGCCAAGCTATTTATAATTCTGATCAGCTCCCTGACCCAGTTCATAGTACAGCCATACAAAGAGGTGTACCAGCACAACGGAAAGGATAGCAGAAAGGCAGGAATATGAGGCAGGACTAATACTGCCAGAAATGCTTGTCAAACTGCAGCCTCAATCCTTCCCTGATAGGAGCAAGCACTGGATCCACTACAAAGCTACCTGTAACAAGCGATCTGTTAGTGCTGACTCAGGCCTCAAAATACCAATACCATTCAAGAGATCTTGGGTTAAATGCACTTAAAACACTTGCTTACATATAGGCTTTTAACCACAGCTACTGAAGTGCCATTTGGTTAATACTTAATAGGTTAATAGGCAAAAACAAAGGCAGGTGTTCACAAGTCTTGCGCAGTCAAAAGTCAGTGGGCCAAACCTGGCATAAACGCAGCTGTCTGTAAGCTCTAGTCAAGCTCCAGTCAGTTACGGCTCCAAACTTCTTGACCCAACAACTGAACTAAGGCAGCACTTAGGATCAGCAGCTCTGGCAGGCAGCTCCCAGGGCAGTGTTCAATACAGAAATCTTACCCCTTTTCGGATGCCCTCACAAACCCGCTTAATACAGTTCTGGTGCTATGAGGTACATTTTAAAAAGTGATCAGGGCAACAACACTAAGGAATTGGTCACCCCCACCTCTCCGTTCCTTCAAGATCACTCAAAGGATAAATGATAAAAGCTGAGGTTGTTCCTGGGGAGTAATGACAAGCTAGCAGATAAGGAGTGATAAAAAGCAAAGGATCACCTATCACAACTTTTTACTACAGGAAATGCCTGGCAACAAAGTCATTCACATACATGGCTGAGGGGGTTCTCTTCTCAATAAAGAGAAATAAATAAATTCTACAACAAGTAGTGGTCTGCTTTCTCTCCCACATCACCACCGCTCAGTTTAACACAAACACCTCAGGTCTTTATCCTGCGTTTCAAAATCAGAAGACCACAAGAAAAACTGAAGCCACGATACACCTCTGCTCTGTGAAAGGCAGAATGGCCAAGATTCTGGTCTTTCCTTCAACCTGCCAGCTCTCCAGAATGGTGTCTGAACACATGCTAACTGGACACCGTGGCAGTCCGCCTAACACCCATCAGTATGTACTAACTCTCTCTGAATCTTAAATACTTGTCAAGTATCCTGCTAAGCTTCTTGACTGGACTGGTAACAATACTCATCTGGTATGTTTTCAGGTAGTTAAGAGAACAGAAACAAATTAAAAATAAATAAGGCTTTATATACATTTGCAGAGGACAGCACACATTTTGAAGTATGTTTCAGTACAAAATTCACATATTAACCAGTTGTGTGCTAACACACAAAGAATAAAATAGGAATTAACAGCACTCAAATGGCTGCTTTGGACCTCAACTCATGACTGCTGCAGTTAAATTGATTAGAAAGGATAAACAATTTCTATATTTTAAAAGGTGGAAATACAGTAGTAGGAAGAACGAAATGCACAAACTTTAAATGTTTGTGAACTGTTAAAACTAAACTAAAAACCAAACAACTTTGTTTTTACAATACCTGAAAGGAAGCTGACATTAGTAAGTTACCTTACACACAATTTGGAGCATATTACTTAAATTAACATTACTAGGTTAGTTTATAAAAATCCAGTAAGAAACTGGCAGCCATGACAAAGCAACGCAAAAGCCTCATTAAAAAAGTGCTTAAGGCTGTTGAGCATGTGAACATTTGCACTCAAAGTGACTGCATTCTTATTTCTAGACAGGTACCATGCATGCAGAAGTACCTAGTGTTTTCAGCTCCATTTGCCAGTTAGTCTTGTTCCTTCAATTAATCTAGTTGCACTAAGAACGTGTTTAGAACAAAGTAGGGCAGAAGGATGTTTTAGAGTCCTAATGCTGTCATACCTATGGGCAAAAACATTAGGCATCTCTTCTACTGAGCTTCCCGAGCTGGAGCATGAGTAGTGGCCAGCGTGATTTGCCCAAGCCCATTCCTATCTCACTTGCTTTACTTAAATTCAGTAAGGGATTTCCCATCAGTGATTATAAAAACCGTTTCTATTTAGGAGATGAGGAATTACACCATTATTCTGACACCCACCTCAGACCAAGCAGCATTCCACTACTACTGTATGGACATAATGAAACTTCCAAAGTGAGACAAGATTTGAGACTCCAACATTGAACACTCAAACCTTCCAGAAAGCGAAAACAAACCAAGCAGCCCAGTGATAAAAGCCCTACTTACTTGCCATGCCACAGCAAGCTGAGAGATCTCTCGGCCAGACATGCCCTCTGTCAACCTGGCAATCTCCGAGCACTTTTTCCCATAGTCAAACTGGGCCAGCTTCAAACGTCTGGAAAGCAGAAAAGGATTAGATTACCTGTAGCCACGTGACAGGACAGGAGGGTGAGGGAGTCAGAGCAAGGCTTTGTAAAGGGCAACACTAAAACGAAACCAAAGATCAGATCAGATCAATCTCTGTAGAAAGATCCAGCCTGAGTACAGAAGTTGCTCCCCCGGGCCCAGAAAGCCCAATTTTGTGGCACGGAGAAATGTGCGTACCTGGATTACGACCAAAAAACATGCAAGACTGCACAGCATACAAGGAACTACTCACTTGGTCTGATTTGTCTCTGTTAAGCCAAGCAAGCACAAGTGCTTGGATAGGAGGAGTTCCAATAGTGTTCCTACTTGCATTACTGCCTCCAGTGCAGTAACTGGTCTCCTAAATTTTAAGGGCACAACAAACCATGGCATGAGATTCTAGGATGGTACCTCATCCCGTAACAGGATAGCAAGAGCCATCTCTCCAATCCTTATCTGTACTACTTGTTTAAGGTGGGCTTATAGTGTGACAGAATAACACAGAAAAGGAGATGAAGAAAAATAATAGCAGAGAATCCTATAGGGTGGGAGAGTTCTGCAGGGATACTCACTGTTTACCCTCTGTGGCTGGCTTCAAGACATGCCTATCAAAATACATTCTCACAAGCCGCTCCCGTTCTTCTAGCTGGGGCAGATCGAAGTTCACCATTTCATCTATTCGGTCATTGATAGCCCAATCAAACTGCTCAGGCTGGTTGCTTGCTAAAACAAGCATAAACCTGGAAGAAACAAACAACAGAGAGTACAACCTCCCAGGGACCTCTAAGTCTGAAACCTTGGAACAAGGCTGGACAACACAGAGAGATGTTCTCCGGCACATACATAACACAAGTTTAAAGCCCAGGTCAGGGAACCGACCTCAAGATGCTAATTGCAAAGCACCCTAGAATCGTGGGGGGGCTGTCTTAGTCCTGCTCTGAAGGCATGAACGGCTGTCAAACTGAAAGCCCACATCATTACTGAAACCTCAGCCAGCTCAATGAGCTGCAGAGCACTGAATGGACTCATCCTGGCCTAAGAATAAGGGGAGTGTACCACTGCTGGGTCTGCGTACGGGAAGGTCATTCTTCGGCAGCTAATAAAAGTTGACTCGTCTCCTTCAAGCAAGTCCGACAACACATTCCTGCTACCATGTCTAATGTGTGCGGAAGGAGAGGCATTCACAACGGGTACCATAAAACACAGGTGGTTTGTTTTGCCAAGCTTTGCTCCATGGTACAGATGTGCTAGCTTCCAGGTCCTGCTCTTTCCTGCTGCACTTTGAAGCCAGAAGACCTTTCTTTGGCTTTGTAATGATGTTTCTTCCTCATGCCAATTCTACTTTAATTAACATTACCAGCTTAATAATGCATTATAATTTGAAATGGGCTTTTAACCACACATATTGGAATATTGATGCTCTTGCAGTCTATTTAAATCCTAGTCTAACAGGGGCTATGTTCTTTGCTGTCATTTCTGACGACAACTTCGCCAACCCAAGAGCCACACAGGCATGAAACAGTTCCTTTTCTACCAACAAGGACTTCTCCCAAACCCCAGCAGAAACACAGCCTGGATAAAGGATTGACATGCAACCTGATATTCAGGCCTTGCTCAGGCTGTGCAGCCTGCTGTAGGTGCACCAGCTTTAGCAGGGGGGGTTGGACCAGATCATCTCCAGAGGTCCCTTCCAACCCCTGCCACTCTGTGATTTCTATCGTGAAAATGATACAAATGAGCAAGAGATGCAGGCACAGTCAGCTATCCAGCAAGAAGATGCAGAAAGTTCTTTGGAAGTTTGGGAAGTTTAAGCCAGCAATTCACAATACTTGGTTATATTGGCAACAATTTACTGGCAAAGTAACAGTACTCAGGGGGTTTCACCAAAACAGCTAGATTTACACGCACCGTCAGACTTATTCAAGTGAATACAGAACACTATTTCCCAAAGCAGCAATAAGGTTGTTCAGAAGTAAAAGGTAGTGCATGAATCACAAGGCCATGTTCGGTCTCCTAGAATGGCTCACAGTTTAAATTAGGGTTGAATTCAACATCTGACAAAATGACAGCCCAACTGTTTTCAGTGGTGGCACAGCACCCACCAGCACCAAACAAGCATGCCCAGAGCTCTGATCCAATTTAACATCAGGGGAAGGAACTGGTTTACAGTGCAATTTTCACTTTGGAAAACTGTATTTCTATCTTAAGCACCATTTGCTCTGGGTCCTGCAGAACGTAAGTATTTTGCCAATATATATTTATTCTTGCAAACAGCAAGTACAACATCCCTTAATAATAATTATACTCAACTCAGCATTTATAGAGCAACTCCAGATATCATTTCAGAAGAGGCTCGCTATCCCCCCAAAGAGAAAACAAATGATCTTGCAAGCTTCTTTCAGGCTCAAGATCTTGCTTTCTAGCGACCTACTCATTTTGGAAAGGTACACCTTCCAAGGCATCTCACTGTGACAGAGATACATACAGAGAAGGTACATACAAGCAACTATCAGTTAGAGCTGCATTGGTTTTAACAAGTTCAAGAGAGACCCCAAGGGCAGAAAATGCCCTACTGTTGTCCCGAAACAATGACTTTTGAGAGCATTTATTTCAATGTCATGAGGTTACTATAACAGGTGTTTCACTACAACCTTATTAACGAAGCAGTTCACAGCTGAGAAACTCACCTTCCCACATACAGACACAACTTTTCTTGTTGGTGCCATTCCTTTGTAAAAGAAGTTTTAACAAGTTCACACACACACACACAAACATCAAATCAAAGATTATTTGAAAAAAGTCGAGGAAAGGTCACCTCTCTATTATGATAGCCAGGAAAATGCTCCTGTTAAAGTAAGCAGTGCTCTGCGGGAAGTTAACATTAATGGGACAAAGTGAGCATGGATGGATTGGCAATGAAATTCACACACACGCATACATCTGTCAAGTCAGCCCTGCAGTCATCTGTGTTTAGCAAATCTATTAGCAGCCATGAAGGAAATAGCTCTGGGATTCTTACATTTATGTGCAACGTTGCATATAGACATACCAAGCAGACAGCTCATGCAAAAGAAATGGGGTCACATTTAAACTCATTTGCCTTAAAGTTTCAAATCCACTCCCACCACTGACACATGCACAGCACGCAAAGAGGCCACCAAAGCACTGGAGAGGAACAGCAGCTCAAGCAAGCACAAGCTGAGGCATTTTCAAAGAGATTATGAAACATCCAGGCAGTACCTATCCTGCATTCTCTTTTGTGATACTGATTTTCATGGGCCCAATACTGTCCTCATTTAAACAACAGTAACTGATCAAGAAAGATAACGTACTCAAGACTATCACGCCATTCAAATACCACCCCTGTTTGAGGAAAGAATTTCCCTACAGTGTTGGAAGGGAGCCACACACAGTATGGATGACATGGAAAGGGAACTGCTCACCACCACACACCATATGCAGGGGAAGTGCTGTCCTGAAAGGCAGTTCAAGATCCCTTTTGCACATCTGCTAACGTTGGCCAAACAAACATCCTTTTTACAAGCGCTGATCTCTACCCTGCGTACAGCCCTTCTGAGTTCTAATTTCCAGGTCCCAGGAAAAGATAAAGGAGGAGCAAGCTACATTCAGGATATAAACTGAAAAGGGGATATTCTATGCAGATTTCTTCAAGTCCTTTGTAGCACACATCATACATTTCCAACTTTCATTTGCACATCACAGACTCTTTACAGACTTTCCTCAATTCACGGAAATACCAACTACTGTAAGGGCTGAAACTGGATACTTACTTGTTGCTGTGCTGCCCTGTTCTGTGCAGGAATGCATTTAAAGTTGCTCTCAGATCTTCACTGATTTTCTCCTGCAAAGATTAAATCCAAAGAAAGATCAGCTGCTTGGGGACCTAAGACAGGTCACAGCTTTAAGGAGCATTATTGACAAAGTGTGTTCTGTTATTGTCAAGCATTTGCATTACAGTAGAATGCAAAGCACTGTAATACCTTGAAAAAAAAGGATCAATTTATACACCCAAGAAAAAGGTTAGGAATTAAAGCTTCCAGCACAGAGATTAAATATTTACCCACAGTCATCCAGTGATACTCTTGATTTCAAACCCAAGGCTCTAACCATTGGCCCAGGTGGTTTTCCCCGCTGAACACTATTTTAACTGGGAAATCCAATAAGATACTTACAGGAAAATAAGCCACAGCAAAAATTCACTTACACATGCAAAGTAATCTTCTAGGGATAGCTCTTTAAATAGACCATTCAGGTTCAACTAGCAGGTCCCGATTCAGCATACAATACAGTGACTTATTTTGAAAAAGTAAATCATTTGTACAGCGGAACATGCTAGCATAGCTTTGTTAATGTAGTGAAAAGCAGTTCCGTTATGAAAAGCCCCCAATATAAATATCTGTTGGGACAAAAACCAAACCCTGCAGGGAACCAGCTCTGCAGTGTGAACAACCTTCTCTTGTTTTCAAGACATGCCTTTTTCTTTCCTATTGCCCAGTCACCTGCAAAACCTCTAAAAAGATGATGTCACCCATCTTCTGCAAGGAGGAATCCTCAAGTCAGTCTTGAGATGCTCTTTCATTTCAGCTGCAAGACACTAATTTCTTGTCTCTGCATCACTTAATTAGGTGAGTAGTAAGGCACCTGCCAGCTTTAATCTTTTGCCTGTTGAAGCTAGCTAATCAGGTTAAACAAGAAGGCTTTTGGCTGACTAACTCTGCAGCATACATGGATAACAGACTTAAAGTACTTACTGTTGCCCTCTTCCGCAGAAATGCGTCCGCTTCATCCACAAATAGCAAGAGGCTGTAAAAGGAAAGCACTAGACAGTAATAGGAGACAGGTAAGTGAGGCTCAAATGGCTCAAGGATTCTCCTGTTCCACTATCAGGCACCCATTAACTGTGACCAGCCGTAAGCCTAAAGGATTACACAAGCAAATTCATTTCTTAAGCCAACGTTTCTCAGCTAAGCTACAGCCACGTTCCCATTGCGTACACTTGGCCCATCCCAACGGTTAAGCAAGAGGTACCTTTCTTAAGCTTAAGATACCCTAGGCCATAAATCTGACTCCAGGCCTCTCAAGTTTTGTTTCCTACTGTTCAGAGCAGATTGAACAGAAGCAATTCTAGGGCACAGGACCTTAACTTCCTCCAGATTTTTAAAATATAGATGGGAGTGTTCACGGGCATGGTTTGGCAACGGGCTTGTATCTAGCAGTGCTGCTGTGTTACTGCCAAGTTGGAGTAGATCTTTGAAATTTAGACCTGGCTCCCCAAGTATTTGTGAGAGTGCTTATTTTAGCATTCCCGATTTAGAGAAATGTGTGCAAGGGTACAAGACAGGTACACAAACAATCAAGAAGTCTTGGTGACAATGGCATCCTACTGCCAGTTTTCTTCCCTACACCATTCTGAGAACCTGAAATCAGAGTCCTCCCATGCAACTTGCTTTGTTATTTTGTTGGGTTTTTCCTTTCCAAACCACACTAGCAATAATATAATAGTTTTACTACCTGTAGAGAAGTGAATTAATAAAGTCAATGAATAATTCACAAAAATAAAATCACTTATAACCCAAGGGTAGTGCTCTTCCCAAGAGACAAAGCGTATAAAGATGTTTATCAATAACAGAACCAAGTTGCTCATAAAGCTGTCACAGCTTGTATTACCTTCTTGCCTATCTTCAAAACCAGCCTTCTTTCAAGGGATTTCAGGGCCTTATATTAACATCATTTACTCAACTCCAGTTTTTCAGAAAATATTCTCCACTACAGTTTCTAAAGAGAAGTGTCTTCTATCACAACAGCTTTCAGCTAATAAAGGCAACACAGTACTTGCAGCTAACATTGTTGGATATCCAGAATAAAATCTGCTTAAATACTTGAATGTTACTAGAGCTGAGAATATTGATGTACAGGGATGGACACATGTAACCTTTAATCACGACCTTCATAAGATGGCTATCTGAAGTGCACGAAGTTCAAACGCACAGAAGTTTTTATCAGGACAGAGAATAAACTCAGACCCAGGCAGCACTGTGAAAGACAATCCTTTAGTGGAAGGATCCAGCAGTCTTCATCCAGTTGAGTACCCTCATATCTCTTCCAACTTCTTTTTCTAAGCTCACCTAAATTCTTACACCTTTCCTTGTATAGCTCCTCAGGGTAGGAGAGGCTTAAGGAGTTTAAATCCTTAGGACATTTACTCTGCAAGTTTTGTGGGTTTTTTAAAGGAGAAATAGAAACACTTAGATGATGAATGCAGCAAGGATTAAAAGAGACACTGCGAGACAATGTCCATCTAAAGCAATCAGAGAACACGTAAATCACTGGTTAGCCACACAGAAATCTGCAATCAAAACAGCACAAAAACCCCAAAGTGATAGGCACTGCAAGTTTCCTATTGAATTTTAATATCCTGGCTGGACAAGCAACATCTTAGCTACCTCTGGACTGCAAAAATCCACTTACACTAGTATGAACAAATTAACTACATACTCTTACAAAATCAGGGAGTCAAGATTTAGCCTCTACATGAATACCCTCTGCAGATAGAAGTCTGCTTTTAAAGGCGACTGAAAAAGCACAGCAGCATGTGACTTTTATACCTATCTAATGTCAATGCCTTTAGCATCCGTCTCCCCCTTATCCTCTTTTATTTCTCATAATTCACCTCCTCTGCTTGAGACTCAAACGTAAACAAGAAGCCAGATCCAAACACTATCAGAGCCTAAAATCTGAGCAATCGCAACAGGGAACACAATATCCAGGGAGCGTAAACACCTGGTTACACCTGCATTTGTGGTAAGTCTTCTAACTACTGACAGAGAACGGATACTCTAAAAGACACGTGTCCCAGCATTCAAGTGGGCAGTACCTCTCCACCTGCCTGGTGAGATCAGCAGAGCACCAAGCTATGACTGATCTGCAAAACCTGAAGTGAGCAAGAAGGGTTTGAGGGCGCAGAAGTGCAAAAGCTTTCAGCCTTTTAAATATTACTAAGCAGCAACAATTCACCCATTCTAGGAAAGCTTGAGATGTTACGGCTGGTAAGCGTTACCTCGGTCTGTGCAAGCATATCATTCAATAACAGAGATTAGGGGTCTGAACTACATCGTTGCAGTGAGCTTCTTTGAGCAAGCAACCAAATTCAGGATTCAGAGGAACCTCTACTTACCCTCTCCTACTGGTGTTGGCCCAGTCGAAGAGTTTATGCATGGCAGTAACTCCTTCCCGCCCCATGGGGGCAACATCGCCACCTGTCATGATGGCATAATCCATGCCTGAGTGCACAGCTAATTTCTGGAAGGACACAAAAACAGCGAGGTAAGCACCCTCCCTCACTGCAAGGCCACAGAAGACGAGGAGGGAAATAAAAGTAGTTTACTCCTATTAGCATGCTTATTTGCAGAGGGCAAATATGCTCTTAGAGAAGAGAGTACTTCTTTAGTCAGGGGCAGCTTTCAGCATGGTTCTGAATGGGAATGAAAGATGGAAGATTAGTCTTAAGGCAATGCACGAAATTTTAATGCTAGAAAGCACTGCTGAGAGTGCTTAGACCTTCATCTTTAATTTGTGTATTGTTTATTTCTTCCACTGCTTTCTTCATGGTCTAGTTTATAACTTCCTTCCTCTGTACAGCAGAACAGGATTCTATTCTCTATTAGATATTAATACAACTCAAAATTTTATTTAAAAAAATTTAAAAGCCTGGAATTACACGGTCAGTGAACGCAAGAGTAGTCAGACAAACAGAATTTTCCCTTTGTGTTTTAAAGCCTGCCACAACTCCTTGGTCTGGTGGCTACTAAGCAAAGGGTTTTGATGAAGCTCCTGGGGCATGCTGGAAATATCTCCCTTAAGTCTGCAGGTAAAAAAAATAAATCCTCTATGATTTTTTGCTAGGACAGAAAATGCAAGTCTACCCCTAAAGCAAGTCTGCCAGGGTGTAGCCAACTTTAACCAAGAGCATCAGAAGAGCTTATGGCTTGCAGTGACCAAAATTCCCTTAGGCAGTCATGTCACTGCTGGGCAGAATTATAACCTTGGCAAAGTCTCCCTCTACTTCAGCCCAAAGAGGTCTACCAGGAGGTACGTAACATCGTAATTAAGCTCCCAGCTTAAACGTGTTCTCCATCTTACGGCAACATCCCAGTGGTGAATTAGCCCACAAATGCCTCTGTCTGAAAGAACAGGTTTCACTGGGATTTGAAGCCAATAAATGGGAAGATCCCTCTCTCTCCTCCATTTCAGAAAGCAGTTCACAAAGCGGCCGCCAACTGAGCCCTGCCACAGTGACAGACAGCAGGCTGAGTTAACATACCATTAGCTGACCCAGACCTGGCTATCTAGTTCTGCTGAGTAAAGGAAAGTCATCTGAAGGTTAAAATGAACACAGCCAACCCAAGTAGATCAGCAACAGCCCCATCAAAACATGCTTAGCTGAATCCAACCATTATCTGCTGTGCAGCAGGAGGCTGGAAAATAGCTTTGCTCTGCCCATTGAAACCATCCAGCTCCTGCTACTAACGTTTAGTGTTTTGTATCCATCCAAAGCTGAAAGCTTTGACAGTTGCACCCAAGTGTAATTACATCTGTCTCAAGATTCCTGCCATACAGCATTACTACTACTTACTACCACAGACTCGCATATGCCTTTACCGTGCAGGAGTCAGAGAAGACCACCACACTGTGACACATTACCTTTTTGGAACAGCAATAATAGCCATCTGTATTGTCACTGCCATTAACCCAACTACAAAAGTCACAGCTCAGAAAACAGACAGCTTCTCAACACAGTATTCTCTCCTCTCTAGAGCATACAGGACTCACACTTACATCCATCATCCTTCTGACCCGCTCCAATCTTTTACAGCTACCACTATCATCCCCTTGGAGCTTCTATGCTGTTGGGGAAAAGTGTTAAGAGATAACTTCTGGACTGTTTAATAAACTACTTTCCCTTCATCCACTGCCAATCACTTCCCTCAGCTCTTACACTTCTGCCTTCTCCTTATGCTGCTGATGCCACTTCCTAGACCTGTCCCTCTACTGGCTTTAGAAATCTGAATTAGGTGGCATACTTTCAGAGCCGTCTGCAAAACACTATTACGGTATGGGCTTAATGTACTGATAGAGGAAATAAATTCAACTTGCATGAGACGTCAAATCTGCCACTGTTAAACAAGTACATGAAACCTCAGATCTAGTGGGCAAGCACTGAAGAGCATGGCAAAGATCAAATCCTGACCAAAATCCATGCAAAAACCAACCTGGTAGTGCACATGCACAGTGAAGCCATACCTATCTCTTCTCTGCTCTGGGATTAGTTAGCAAGAGCAGGAAAGACCCCGTTTAGACAAGTGCATAAAATTAAGAGAGGTAGAAATCAGACAGTAGGCTGGTGTTGCGATTTCACAAGTCACAGTTGTCAAGCGCCTTTCCCAGATGGAAGGGCTTTTCTGCCTACGCTTAGCACTAGAATCCACTAATTTAGAGCTGAAGCAGGCTGGGTGTCCTTTCTTACCTTCCCAACAGAGATACAAAACCACAAAGTTTATGCAATATCACAGCAATGGATTTCAGGCTAGAGAGGGTTCTTAGACCCTGAAGTTCTCAGAGCACCCTGCAACATGCAGGTTACGAGAATCTTGGCAGGGTTTTACCTTGGCAAAAAGTGTCTTTCCAGTGCCAGGGGGACCGTACATAAGAATATTCCTGTAGAGGCTTTTGTTCTTTTTTGTATTTCTTGTTGCTATGGCAATGTCTCTCACACGTGCTTCTAACTGTGGCTGCAAGAAAAGGGTTAAACTTCAGGAACAGAAGTACCAAGAGACTTGCGTCTATCAGCTTCACAGATCAGTACCAGCAAGAAGCAGGCAGCACGCCTATAGCCTCAAGCTTTTAAACCTTAACTTCAGACCAGGGTAATTTCTCCTTCTGTGTCAAGATTTCCTCGGTTTAAAAGTTCTGTCCACTTGGCTACACGTCTTTTATAAGAAAAAGCAGCAGTGCAGTCACTACTATAAGAACTGATAACACCTAAATACTCACTTCCTATTGGACGCCCTGGGAGGGATGTGTCAAAACATATGTAACTCTTTGCAGAACGAATTCTTTCACAGAAGTCATAAACATTCATGTTCACGCTTATATTGCTGCATTTACAGAGATACTGGGAGCAGGCTATTCCTGCACCAGCATTTTCTCTCAGGACCCTCAAGAAGCACTTAAGCTTGCCTGATATCCAGGAATCAAATTCAGAATATAGAGAAGTAGCACTAATTAGCAAGTTAAGAACCATTCACAAGACGGGTAAATGCACATGCTTCTTCAGCTTTTTAACCTACAAGCAGATCTAGGTTCAGTAATTCTTAACAGATTGGATGAGACAAGTGGAACTCTGTATATTAACATGCTGACTACAGAGAAAAACTGCAGCAGGACAAGGGCTGAACCAAGACTTCCAACTGCTTTGCACAGAGGAAAAAAGGTTAACAGAGCGCTTAATGCGTGTCACACTGAACACAGGAGCTTATTTATGGTCCCAGTGCCCCAAGGGTGCTATGTCTCCAGAACTACAGCTTTTGAAGTGAGTGCAAGGAAACAGCCTTATTTAGATTCCAAAGTCATCCTTCACAGACCAAGACAGCAAAATAGAGTACTCACACTGAGAACAACTCCTTCGAGGGCATCCTGAGCCTTGCTGGTAAGACGCTTACCAACCTAGAGAGGACAAATTCAATTACTGACACGTAGAAATCTACCACATTTTTGACAACTCACCAGGACAAAAAGGTCATATGAAATGACAACGAGCTCGGCCCATCTCTAACAATACATTTATTCACAGACCCATCGACAGCTCCCTACCCGACACAAAGAGCTGCAAAAGAGTTTTGCATCCTCGCGGCTGAATGCGACACAAAACCAAAGTTAAACTTCACCTTGACAGGATGCTTCAGTGCCTCCAGCACAGTAATGCGTGAGGTTTCTCTCACCAGGGAAGGTTTGCCCAAACGTGCTTCTATGTATCGTCCTGCTACCGCTGTGGCATTCTTGGCAGAGTAAACACCCACTGCCAGCAGGGTTAGGCCTGCTACCTGCAAAGAAAAGGGAAGGATTAGGAAAAAACACTTGGCAAGGCAATAGTATTGTGCATAGCATGCCCTGTGGTGGGGAATTAAGATTCAGGACAAATGCTGACCAACTGGGCTTTATTTTCGGTAAGATGTTTTATCTCTGTTCAGATAGTCAAGCTCTCACACTCCCTATTCAGAGGGCGTTTAGTGCTCTTGCATCTTGTGGTGTGAGAGGCAGAGGAAGCACAAGTACCACACATAGTCCTGTACAGGAAGTATGTACTCCCTGCTCAAAATGTGCATGGCTTTTCAGACTTCTAACTAAGTAGAGTATGTATTAAGACAAATAGCCACACGGCTTTGCTACTAACCCGAGGTATAAGCCTCCCATAAGAAACAGTATCTCACATAATGCTGAAGGCTTTTGCCTCCAGTGTTATGAACAAAAGCACACCGGGACAATGGTGTGGTTTGGTCTTTTTTCAGGTATTCCGTGCAGGCAGTTAAGAATAAGCCCACATAAACCAGGTGCTGTCTGCCAGACTACCCCTCCCCATACAAGAAAATGCATGCTGAATTAACAACGCCAAGATGAACATCTGAATTGCAGCTGCCACCAAGGCAGTACACAGGAGGGAACAAGAAGGACTAGCCAGGGTACACCTGCTGAAGGTGAAAGGTCATGCCAGACCCAACACAACAGGAACATACATACTCAAGAGGAGCTTCAAAGCCAAAACCAGCACAGGAATTACCATCACTGCATTAAAGACTGTTCTTTCAGAAAACCCAGAACATGAGGCATTCCCATCAATTTGTCAGTGAAGCAGAAAGACTCCAGACTTCTCTGTGGTTTATGGTTGCTGCTCGGTTCAGCACTAAGTTGGCTCATACTAAACCAAGAGCCCCACAGGCACCTTTTTCTACCCCAGCTACCTGTCAGAATAGACAAGGAGCTGTGCCGACAACGCTGAAGANAGATGTATAAGCCTCCCATAAGAAAACAGTATCTCCCATAATGCTGAAGGCTTTTGCCTCCAGTGTTATGAACAAAAGCACACCGGGACAATGGCGTGGTTTGTTTTTTCAGGTACTCTGTGCAGGCAGTTAAGAATAAGCCCACATAAACCAGGTGCTGTCTGCCAGACTACCCCTCCCCATACAAGAAAATGCATGCTGAATTAACAACGCCAAGATGAACATCTGAATTGCAGCTGCCACCAAGGCAGTACACAGGAGGGAACAAGAAGGACTAGCCAGGGTACACCTGCTGAAGGTGAAAGGTCACGCCAGACCCAACACAACAGGAACATACATACTCAAGAGGAGCTTCAAAGCCAAAACCAGCACAGGAATTACCATCACTGCATTAAAGACTGTTCTTTCAGAAAACCCAGAACATGAGGCATTCCCATCAATTTGTCAGTGAAGCAGAAAGACTCCAGACTTCTCTGTGGTTTATGGTTGCTGCTCGGTTCAGCACTAAGTTGGCTCATACTAAACCAAGAGCCCCACAGGCACCTTTTTCTACCCCAGCTACCTGTCAGAATAGACAAGGAGCTGTGCCGACAACGCTGAAGACACTCCAGGAGATTGCTAGGAACAACATTTTAGGACAGGATTTGAAAGCAAGACTTCACAGAAATCTTTAGGATGTATAGGTTTGTTTTCTTTATTCTCAGAGACTGACAGCACTGATAACCCTTATAAGACTTTTACAAAACGTTACTTAAGGTGCACGAACATAAGCCTCCAGTTCTATCTGTTTGTACACATGCAAGTGAATCAGTTGATTACCAAAAGTCGTATTCACCTGAAAACACAAGGGAACAAGGGGTGTTACTTTTAAACTGAGAGGTGTTTGGGAAGAGGCCAACCGTTCCAAGCAGTTCTGAGTACAAGTAATCGGTCGTGTTCAGCTTACACACCAATAATACGTATCAGAGCAAGACCAGATAGACAAAAGACCAAGCTGCAGCAATTGCTTTTAAAGTAAGCAGACTTTCACTACAAGTAGAGAACAAGGTCAAAAGCCTCAAGGACAACAAGGATGGCATTGTTCAATAAACCATGAGACACCATCTGTTCGGTTTCACTCTGCTTACATATGTGACATCACCTTCGCTTTGCATGGTAACATGAACGATTCAGAACTGTTGAGTTTTAAGATGCAAAGAATAAGACGACCGCCACACCTGATTCATCTCAGTTGACGAGGACTTTTCAACACAAAAGAGACTCCACCTTTCCAGCAGCCTCCCTCTGAAAACAAGGTACCATGACAAATGATCTCATACACCCTTACACCATCTGCCTTAGCAACATCAAGTACTACGCAAAGTTGCGGGTTGATACACCAGATCCATCCAGGCAGAAAAAAGTATTTCAGAGTGTTGGACTTCACTGACATTCACGTTATAAGATACAGAGAAATGCAGCTTTAAGACTGACAGCTATGTATCAAAATAGGAAAATTACTCGACTCGCACATTCACAGAACCCAAGTACTATGCCAACTCCACAAATCAGTCTGATTACAGTGCCTATATGTTTATCATGAAGTATCTAACAAAGGAACAAAGCTCTGACTGATGAGCAAAGTGAATTCCACTTAAAAAACCAACAAACCCAAAAATCTTTGAGCAGAACCTTTGGAGTTACATGGATGGGAAGAGGCAGGAAAAAAGCAGCCCTTACAATAGCGAGGAAGAGCTGAAAATCCAGGGCTACTTTACAGGAATCCTAAATTAACTAGCTAATTCTTACCTTGCAGTCATTTTTTCAAAGCAACAGAAAATATGAGTTCCAGCTGTGTTATCTCCTTTCCAAAAATATATGTACTTTTTTTTTTTTAAGCTAAACGCCCCAAATTCACAAGACAAGAGCTTATCAGAAGTAAAAATGACCATAATGCAGGAAACTGGTATCTGGGCCAAGAGAATATGCAGCTAAAAGCACCGAGCACTAATCTGCAAAAGGCTCTGAATACTGCAGGCATTCCAGGTACAGCCTACAGATTACAAAAGGAAACACTAAAAGCACGTCTTTTCTCCCCAGTGCACTCAGACAAAGTGTCTTTTGTATCAGCCTGTGTGTATAAAACCAGAGGGTGGGGCAGATGGTGGTGCTTGAAAGTAAAACGTCCATTTTAACAAGCTGCGCTACTAAAAATATATTTTCACTGTAAAGTTTTGTTGTAAGTAGTACACTGAGAAACAACTTTACGTCTGTCCGTAAGAAGCTGCTGCCACGCTCTTTTGTCCTGTGAAAAGATGTTGGTTCGGCTTTTAATCAACTTATTTAGCACACGTAACAGTTCTCTAAGTGCTCTCCAGGCTACATCAAAATTAGATATAAAATTGTGAGATAACCAGCAAAGTGAGTTTTAGATCATGTCCTGCAAGGTCTTGCAGTTCCAGAGACTAGGAGTGCCCCTTTATAGGTGAAAACGGTACCCTCAGACTCCCTGATCACAGATTGCTGACAGTCAGCCATCCACCTGGGATGAGAGTAGCAGGCAAGCTCTTGGCAGCTAACTTGGTGGGGAGAAATTGCAGCTCAGACAGAACGCGTGCAGAAAGGAAAATACCGAAGAATTTCTCTGTGACCTTAAAACCATGTACCTTAATATTATAATTTTAAAACATAACAAACTAAACTTTCATGATACATGCCTCACTTCTCTGGGGGAGTGTTCTCGGAAATTTTGTACTACAAGTGTAAGCAATCAAAAATTTTTTGAGACCAGTGGTTTAGAGGACCCTTTTGGGTCCACCAGATCGACACATCTCCAATATACTTTCCCTAATATCCCTAATAAGACATTTCCAGTTTGTAATTAAACTGGAAACACACAGAAGACATTGGGGGTGGGAGGGAAATGGGGATTAGGCACCTGTTCTCAAAAACTGCCACTGGCAAAGAAGTCCCGTAACAGCAGCGTTAAACATTTCATAGTGCTCTATTTACCTATAAACATTTCTAGATATTCACGCATCATGAGAGTACAATGAACATCACTAAAGGCCGAATGAAAACTCGTCAGCTCAGTGCCTGTCAAACAAAAACTGCATTCAAGATCTCAGAGAAAAAAATCTGCAGTTATTTCCAATTGGCTATTAGATAAAACCCCTACTTCCCTACCTACACAAGAGACAGCAAATTCTAGAACAACCTGTGAAAAAGACTCATCTGACTTTTCTCACAGAATCTGCACTATTACTTGCGACAGCTGGCAAATTTTCAGGCAACGTTTGTGAAGGTGATGGTGCCTCCAAAGACAAGACAATTATATACTGTCAATCAAAGCCAGAACTGTAATGTGACCAATGAGAAACAAATTACCTATACAGAGAAGACTCATTTTATCTGAATAAAAATGTGAAGTACAGCATCTCCTCAAATGAGGACTGCAGAGAGCACCGACAAGCAGCTTCCTGCCATCGTTCACTCTGCATAAAGTTTATAAATGTATCAGAGCAAGGAGTTAGTTTAACACACATTCACAGACAGGCTTTTCTGGAAGTTATCGATACATGTAACATCCTTACCGTGGCCGTAACTTTATCCCAGTCTGTTACAAAAGCACGGAATCCTTCCCCGAAGAGCATCCCAGCTGTCCTACGGTGAGCAAACAGCAAGGCAAGCAGGAGAAGAGAAAGGAATTTCAAAGACGGAATTGAAACAACTTACAAGACAATTTTATACTGTATAACAATCTTCAGAACCAGTCAAAGCTAACGGAGGGCTCCCCTGGCAACTAAAACACCAACAAACACGGCAAATACGTTTATAACCATCCAATGCCTACACCTGATCTGGGATTAAATCCAGACAAGCATTTGGCATTAAGATTCTATCAATTTCTTTCTTTAATACATTATTGGTGCTGAGCTGTAATAAAAAGTATTTAACTCTAAAGCTTTTTTTATTCAAAATTTCAAAGGACCTAAAATTAAGAAATTACAAATCTAAATGCCCACTCCTTTGGAGTTAGACTGCTTTATACCTTTACGGCATATCTTCACAAAGTGAAAGAACTCTGACAGTTTTCGGACTAACTGAGTCTCAAGCTTAGTGAATAAGGCTTGAAGTAACCTGTTAGAAAAACGGTGTAAAATCCACAACCCTATGAATAGTCTCTTTGGTTGACATTCAGAGCACAATGTAGCAAGACAAGTGAAAGAGAGGGTTCTCTTTACTATAATTCCTATTGTTCAGAGTATAAGAGTGTACAAACTAACTTTTGATATTCCTCAGAGCTTAGAGGAACAAACAGCAAGGTGTCCTACATGACGGGAGAAATCTGCAAAAGCAGCAAGGCAACCCATGCCCTTCTCCTGGCTTGCACATACTTGAGAGACTCTAATACTGTTTGGCGATGTTCAGCAGCTTTTAAGCGGATCTGCTCCCGAATGATGTCTGCATTCTCCCGCTCAGCCTTGGCACGGGCTCTTGCCTCTGCCTCAACACGCAGCATCTCATTCTTATGTCGCAGCTCCATCTCTCGCTCCACAGTAGCTTAAAAAAAAAGGAGAGAAGAGGACAACCTTTTGGGCTGCCTTAATCCCAGGTAGCAGGCAGGTGAAATAGATGCATTGCTTCATCCCGGCTTCACAACAGCCGCGTGTGATTCCATGGCATCAGACTTCAAGATCGTAATGCCCTCCCACCCTCCCGCAAAGGGCAGCCAAGCAGAACAATATTACAGAAGAGAGCCAAGGAACTTTGTGCTCAGAAGAATCGCACACCAAATAGGTGGCCTTCTCCAGAGGTAGACTGCAAGACAATAAGCATGCTTTAGTTCTGGAAGTTCATTACAAGAAAAATCGCTCAGGGCAAACTTTAGTCAGAGATGAGCCAGGCAATAAGGGATGAAGCAACAGAGAGGGAAAAACCACAGTGCTAGGCACTGCTGCTGCTCATCGACATCATTTCAGAGAGGAAGGGTGACATGATACAGACAATGAAGGACAACCTTGGGCAAGTAACTACACACAAGTAACACACTGCTTGTATGGAAGAGAAGCAAAACTGAGTTGACTGTAAAATGCTTTCCCAAACAGGAGATTGGAAGCTCTGTTACTTCAGACACACAGAACTGTGACAGGCGCATTAAGATTCATGTGACTGGAAAATGAATGAGAAAGGTAAGAACAACTCAGGAGATGAGGACTTCACAGCCAGCACCCTCTGTCTTCAGTGTTACTGCAAGAAACCCTGACAGGACCACCCAGCTACTTGATACCCATCTTGATACCTGAATGCTGGACAGGCTACCTTCCTTAACGTTCATATCTTGGTACCTATGAGTAGGTGGCTATCACAAGAGTAAAATCACTCTCTCCTACAGGGTTCCACCTGTAGGTTGCTACAACACTTCCCTCAAAGGTACCGACAAACACTGAGTGCACTAGATGGCAGCAAGGAGCGGACAAGGTAGCAGTCCCCCTCCCCGTACAAAGCCAACCAGCCTTCCGATCCCCTTTGGACATACACAAATTGCCTTATATTTCTAAGGCTTGTATCCTAATAGAGTCCCACTGGAGTTCTGCAAACCCAGGGACTCTGGTAATTCCACAACAATGAAGAGAAACAAAGCAAATTTCAGACTAAACCTTTACTACTCAGATTTTATTTTCTACAGGAAACCGTGAATGAAGACTAGTTAACACAAATTCAACAGCTCCTCCTCCCAGGAGCTATTTTGCGTCTCTTCCCTCCTCAAAACTGGTTCTATTTTTAGACTGTCCCAGTATAAAATCAGAATTTCAGTTGCTATACCAGGAGACGCTGGCAGTTCATTGGGAAATCCAAGTACCGCGCCCGATGTTTAGGAGCGCAGCCACTTCCAAAACTCATCTTGGAAGCAATCGGTAGTTCTCGTACCACTGGGATTTACTCGTTACTTGCCAATATGACATCAACACACGACCTTAATGGAGCATTAAGCAACACGGCCAAGGAGTCAAGGATCAGTACAGAGAACTCATATGCCCAGCCACTGTCACTAGCCAAAGAAAAATTACTAGCTTACCACGCCTCATGGCTTCTTGCTTCTGTACAGATTCTTCCTGCTTCCTCAGGTTCTCTTCGTTAGCAAGTTGCTACAGAGAGAGATGAGAGCAGAAGAAGTGTTAAAAGTTGTGAGAACTCAGTCAAGTAGGTATTTGTGTAAGCTTAAGTACTACAAATGTTTTCAAGAAGCTAGTGCTCAGGTTGAAGCACATTCTTCCTCTTGCCATCTCCCAGATTCACACTCCTAATCCCACGCTCCTAGCTGCTTTGTCCTAATTCCTGACCTTTGATTTGCCTGGCCTGTGCTGTTGATGCCAAGCAAGCAGTACAGATGAAAGCATCAGCCACCTGGCCAGCAGGACAGGGCACAGTTCCAGATCACTGCTTTTGACTTAAGAAAGCTACTATACGGTTCCCAGCTAGGTTAGAGAAGGGAGCTATCATACCTGCTGGCGCATCTGTTCATCATAGCGCTGCCTTGCCAATTTGTCCTGGTATTGGGCTCGCTTCAAACAAACAAACAAACAAAAAGAAGAATATTCAGAACATAAAGATCAGGCGTTTAAGAGAGAACCTACTCCTGAGGGCAATGAGGCTTGGAACATGCAGGGGGAAAGACCAAAATGAAACAAAAAGCCCCACACAAACCAAACAATAATCCTGGGTTTGAATATGAACAGGGCAAAGTTTAAGGCAAAACATTCTCATCCAGCATCAAAACTCTTCCATGCTGAAAAATCTATATAGCCTGACTTCATTTTAAGGTGTCACAGATATAAAAACAGAACAAGTGTTCATTGGTGCAGAAAAGGAGACTTACTTTACCAGGGAAAAAACATGTTTTTCATGTTCTAAAACATGTTACCTGGACTGGCGGCTGCAAGCAATAGAACTGTCAAGACATGCTGCCTGTCAGATGAGCTGCTTCTGATAAATTAACAAGGAACAAGAAAATCAATCTCATTGATTTTCCACTGTAACTGGCAAATAAACCCATGCCATCTACACTCAACTGAAAGTGGTCTGAGGGCTCGTACCCATCAGCAAGGAGGACTCCATACAAAGGATGATATTGTTCTCTACTCCAAACACACAGACAGCAGAACAGCTTGCAAGTTATCTCCTCAACAACTGTAAAGCACGGCACTTGGGAAGTAAACCATGATCAAGTTTGCTTTGACTTCAAATGACAACCCGTCAACTGCAAGAGTTCAAGAGTTAACTCATGAACAGAGCAGAGGACTGTGAAGCCTGCTTCCTGAGCCAGCCCCGTTCAAAGTCCGAACTCTGATGAGATGAAAAGCAACACGTGCCAAGTAAGCAGTTTTAGCTATCTTCCCAAGCTAGATAATCAAGCAGAGTTAATCAATCTTCTAATTTCCTGTGCTCTCAAAGTAAAGAGTCACCACATGTGAGCTATGGGCATAAAAGCTAGCTTACATTTCCCTGATTTCAGTAGTATCACCACTTCAGCAACTCATGCCAAAACACACCAGAAAGCACCAACATTGCTTGCAACACAGCCTCTGGTAACTCTCAGATCTGCAGCACTTCTCCTCTTAAGCTATTTTTCCCTGTCTAAAACATCAAACTTGGAAGAAACAGAGTTGCAGGCTACTTAAGACTGAAATCCAAACAATTTAAGAGACATTTCACTGTCCAGGCTAACACCCACACCTGATAAGCCAGTAGTCTTCAGCCTTTTAACACCATCAGCTGTTAGACACAAGCAAGTGTATCTCAGTGTGTTCAAGAGCACTTCCCTGAAACTTCCTTTAGGAAAATTCCAAAAAGCACACAGAGTAACTGCAACTACCAGCTCCCTTGGATGTTGGTACCAAGAATTTGGTAACAAAAATTCAAGACTACAAAGTTGCATATAACTACAAATCGAGTTCGACATTACAGAGCCAGGGTAGAAGACCGGCTTAGTCTGAGAATTACCTCACATCTATGGCTGCCCACGATCCCCTTTCCCTGTTCCCCAATAGGGAATTAATGCATTGTTGCCTTTTCCATAAAGGACGACACAAACAAGGTCTCCCATCACTTAGTTTCCCGCTCATTCCCTTACTGCTTGATGCTGTTTTGTTTCTTCACTGAGGGTTTTTCGTCTCTCTTCTGCTTGTACCCGTATCTGCTCATTCTTCAGTTGTTCTATGGCAGCTTCATACTCCTATTAAGATAAAGAGATAATCATGACAAATGAGCTCAATACATCACCCTACACAGAAATGCTAGCGACAATTATATTCCAAGATATACACCCGTAATCAGAGTGGTACCCTGCAAAGCTGACTAATGACACAAGAAAGCTAAAATGTGGTCATAACAAGTCTCATAAGTTTCAGGACTAAATACAATTTATTTAAAAAACAAAACAACACTCAAACAATCCCCAAATTCCTCTACAAAAGAAACAGAAGCCTGTCCTGCACCCAACTACTTTAAGTTCCCTGCAGAAGACCCTTGTCATTTCCTAAAAACGGCGGCGATAATCTAGGAGTTACACGACCACTTGGGACGTGCAAGTTGTACACAAAACCATAAAACACGTCCAAGAGTAGGCCAAATCAGCTTGCACTTCACCTCCCGGAATTACTTTTCTTCCTTTTAAAAGGCAAATAATTATTATTTGCCAAAGCTGAACAGCAACAAGAAAAACTTAGCATCCTCTGCTGAAGGCTAGAACATGAGACTTTGACTTACACCCCCCCACAAACCTGGCAGTTGCCCAACCCGGGCTGGCTGTACAACAAATGAGGAGTTCCAACATACCTTAAGTTTTGTTTGCTGTTCCAGCTGCAAGGTCTGCTCTTGCATCTGGGCAAGGCTAAGAGCATCCTTCGCATGGCCTGAAATCGACAGCGGGAAGAGGTTATTCCACAGTTCAAAGCTCGTTTCTCAAGCCTATTCAATCCAACCCGGTGCTACCCGAGGCTGCTAGTGCACACCTCTGACACCGTACGCTCACAGAAGCACAGAATGGTGGGGGCTGGCAGGGCCCTCTGGAGGTGCCCCAGCCCAACCCCCCCCAAAGCAGGTGCCCCCAGCGCAGGGGGCACAGGGACGTGTCCAGGCGGGGTTGAATCTCTCCAGAGGAGGAGACCCCACAGCCTCCCTGGGCAGCCTGGGCCAGGGCTGGGCACCCTCACGCCAAAGAAGTTCTCCCTCACGCTCAGGGGGAACTGCCCGGGCTCCGGTTTGTGCCCGGCGCCCCTCGTCCTGGCGCTGGGCACCGCTGGAAAGAGCCTGGCCCCCAAACTCTGAACCCTCCCTGCCGACAGACGCTCAGAAACCCTCCCGGCACACCCGTGACGTGAAGTCAGGAGGTTCACCGCGCCGAGGAGCTCCGGTACCGTCCTCTCCCCCCACAGGCCCCGGAGAACGAGCTCGGAGGAAGCCAGCGACCCGCGGGGCCGACCGCGGGGCCCTACCGGCCGCCAGGGCCCCGGCACGGGGCAGCGGCGCCGGGCGAGCGCCCCGAGAAGGTGGGACCTGACAGGGCGCGAGGCGCCGCCGAACGGCCGCGAGCGCCGGCCCGGCCCCTCACGCACGGGACGCGTCCAGCTCCCGCGCCGCCTTGGCCGCCCGCTCCAGGCCCGTGGGGTCGAAGTTGCTCCATTTGTCCTTGGGCGGTTGGCGGTCCCCGGCGCNCTGTCACGCGGCGCGGAGGGGGTGGGGGCGGGGAGGGGGTGGGGGCGCCTTCTGATTGACGGCGCTGACGCGACGGGCTCGGCCAGCGAGTGGGGATTCGATTGGCTGCGGAGTGGGCGAGTGGGCGGGACCGCCGGGCTGTGGACGGAGAGCGGGGAAGGACAAAGTAGGGCGGAGGTGCCATAGCAACGGGAGCGCGGCGGCGTTGCTAAGGGGAGCGCAGGGAGAAAACCCGTGCGCGGGCCTGGGCCTGGTGCTTCGCGGGCCAGGCCGCCCCTTCTCCAACGGCCTGGAACGTGAAAGGCGACACGAAAGCCGTTAGCAAAGGGGGGCAGAGGAACGAGGAGGGGAAGGCGCTTCGTACGGCGCACGCTTCCAGACTTCAACCGTGTTGGGCCGAGCCAGCGGGACCTTTTTTTTGCACGCTTGGGCCTAGTTTGCTGAGTTTCGTCTTTGCTTGCTAAGAATCTTAGACTGAAGTGCTTAATTAAGCGTGTGAAAAATAAATTGCTAGACTTTGTCACTGACCAATACCATCTACCAGGAAAAGAAACACAGCGAGAGCAAACAAGTGACATCCTGACTACGATGTACAGTGCATGCAAGTTTCCGCATACAATTTTAAAGCTTTGACTATACCTGATGGTAAAAGAGTCTTCGTGTGGATAAAATTGTTTCTCTACGAAAGACTGGAATTTGAAATAGCACATTCCCGTTTGTGAAGAAGAATAAACCACAGTGGCACGAGAAGATGTTTTATTATCAAAGTGTTCCCACCCCAGGGCTCGTATTTGTGTGTTATTTCACCAAAAATTATGTAAGAATTGACACCTTTAGACCAGGACATGATAGGTCACCAAAAAAAAAAAATCAGTTTCTGAGAATGGAAGATGACTTTTGCTCTCTGCAAGAAAATACCGCAAGGCCTCGTCAGAAGGGTACCTAAAGCTCACGCGTAAAATCCTGCAGCTTGAAACAGCATAAAAAGTAGAACACAACCTACATCATCTTCAGCATTAGGCCACGGCCAGTCATTTGGCTGTCTTTCTTTCGTTAACTCTTCACGATTCTTCCCAAAGGCACACTTTAGTCTCTCAAAAAGTTCCTGCAGAACCCTTGATTTTTCTATCGGACTGGTCTCTTTTTTTTTATTGTTGGTGACCTAGCAGAGTCATGGCTTGCTCTAAAAAAATCAGTGTTGGCTCNCCATAGCAACGGGAGCGCGGCGGCGTTGCTAAGGGGAGCGCAGGGAGAAAACCCGTGCGCGGGCCTGGGCCTGGTGCTTCGCGGGCCAGGCCGCCCCTTCTCCAACGGCCTGGAACGTGAAAGGCGACACGAAAGCCGTTAGCAAAGGGGGGCAGAGGAACGAGGAGGGGAAGGCGCTTCGTACGGCGCACGCTTCCAGACTTCAACCGTGTTGGGCCGAGCCAGCGGGACCTTTTTTTTGCACGCTTGGGCCTAGTTTGCTGAGTTTCGTCTTTGCTTGCTAAGAATCTTAGACTGAAGTGCTTAATTAAGCGTGTGAAAAATAAATTGCTAGACTTTGTCACTGACCAATACCATCTACCAGGAAAAGAAACACAGCGAGAGCAAACAAGTGACATCCTGACTACGATGTACAGTGCATGCAAGTTTCCGCATACAATTTTAAAGCTTTGACTATACCTGATGGTAAAAGAGTCTTCGTGTGGATAAAATTGTTTCTCTACGAAAGACTGGAATTTGAAATAGCACATTCCCGTTTGTGAAGAAGAATAAACCACAGTGGCACGAGAAGATGTTTTATTATCAAAGTGTTCCCACCCCAGGGCTCGTATTTGTGTGTTATTTCACCAAAAATTATGTAAGAATTGACACCTTTAGACCAGGACATGATAGGTCACCAAAAAAAAAAAATCAGTTTCTGAGAATGGAAGATGACTTTTGCTCTCTGCAAGAAAATACCGCAAGGCCTCGTCAGAAGGGTACCTAAAGCTCACGCGTAAAATCCTGCAGCTTGAAACAGCATAAAAAGTAGAACACAACCTACATCATCTTCAGCATTAGGCCACGGCCAGTCATTTGGCTGTCTTTCTTTCGTTAACTCTTCACGATTCTTCCCAAAGGCACACTTTAGTCTCTCAAAAAGTTCCTGCAGAACCCTTGATTTTTCTATCGGACTGGTCTCTTTTTTTTTATTGTTGGTGACCTAGCAGAGTCATGGCTTGCTCTAAAAAAATCAGTGTTGGCTCTGCTGTGTGATTCCATAGGGCCACGGATACGTTTTGGAACACCAACACAGCGGCAGAGTAGTTCACGTCTGTTACAGGGTAACGTCCCAAGCACTCCAGCCCTATTCCTCAAAATGATCAATCGTATTTTATCTGCAGTTCTCTAATTTGCATTTTTTATCTTGGCTCAAAAAATATATGTTGAATGTGTAATAAAGGTTAGGTTGCAGTACTGCTTAGTACGAAAGGAAAATGATGAGGACTGAGCAAACATCTGTAATTGCACTTGTGGGCTATTTCACTGTCTGGGACAGACTTCCCCCTTAGCTCGTGCAATCAGCACCAATTTTGTGTTGGGTGGAATTTTTTCCTTCATCCTGGCAGTGGTAAAAACATTCCCTGAACCTTCATACCTTTGAGGCGTATGCTGGCTCGTATTTCTTAGTGAAGCTGTCAAAGTTAAGCCTGTTTGTACCAGGCAGTCACTACTACAGTAAATTAAATGCCCTTCTGGCTGACAGCAGCCAAGCGCAGCTATAACCTCCACATTGCTTTAAGAAATGAACTACTGCATCCTAATCATAGTTGTACTTTGACATCTCAGCGAGCCTGGGGCAGGCTGCAAGTAGAACACATTTAAGAGCAAGTTTCTTCCAAGTGAAAACAAACAATCCAGCAAAACTGCGGAACTGTGTCTATCTAGGTAACAGATCAGCCGAGTGGGATAAGCACTCCAGTTCCTGACAGATCAGCACCTTCCCGGAAGGTTGTGTTTAGAAAAACCCATGATGTCTTGATACAGGGTAGCAGGCGTCTTTGTCTTACTGAAGAACATGGGACTCACTCAGCAGGTGACACCAGCAACTCCAAGTTCAGTCTTTAATAACAGCCAACACCACGTGCATCAGAATGTGCAAGGACCCCAAAGAAAATCTGGGAACAGCTCATCTACAAGTGAGGCTCTTTACAGACCCCTCACACAGAACTTGGCTACTACTGATGGTTTGTGCTCTCATCCTACAGAGGTGTTTGGGCATCGTACCCATTATATTGGTACATATGAGATGTTTGAATAGCCCTAGAAATCATTAGGCTTTAGTTCAAAAAAAAAAAGAGTTTAGTTTAACTTACGTGTCCAACTGAGAATTTTCATGCTCCTGAGCACTACCAGTTCTGCCAAGATTTAAGGGACTTTTACTTTTTGGCTCCTTGTAAACCAATTCTTACCGAAGCTGAGCTATTACTGAGACTGATCTATTTCTATTTACATATTTCTGACACTTTTTTTGGGGGGGGTGAAGGGGTGGGGTGTAAAATTCCATGTAGACTACAGAGTCGTGAGTGGAATGCTTACTTTTCAGTCATTTAAAATTGAGGTGAACACCAGCTTTTCAACCCATACCGCTCATTAGAACAAAAGCTACACTTAACAGATTTGCCCTTATTGCCATCAAGAACGAAGTAATCATTTAATAGCTCTTGTACTGTATATTTAATTGTTTTTTAAGGATGCATTACAATTGGGGGGTGACATGTTAATGTATTAGTAAACTATGCAGGGAGTTGTGCAAAATTAATTTCTGTCCTACGGCAAGAATGAATAAGATTATCTTACGGCATGAGAGATTCCAGAGGCTTTATCTTCCCCTCAGCGCAGAGTCTCCATTAAGATTAGTCACAAATGCACATTCCAAAGGAGAACGCAAATCACATGAAATCTTCTTATCAAGTTAATGAATGACTCGCCTCCTTCCTATCCCTTCCTCCTGGACAAGACAGCCCACAGCAAACGTTCCATAGACCTAGACATGGCAAATCCAGCACTCGGGAGACGAGGCCCGTGCCAAAGTTCCGCTCAGCTCTGAAAGGAGCTGTTTTAGGAAGTCCATAAGCAGAGCTAGTGGAGGGTTCGCAGGGCGGAGCGACGCTGCGTGGGGGCTCTCCAACATACAGCACGGCTTTCAAAAAAACATTCCACGTGTAGGACAAATAAGCAATACATTTAAAATAGAGCAAGCGTTACTGAGGGAAGGTGTTCCCACTGACGCTGGTTTTAGTTACCAGAAGAGTATATACATTTCTTTACAGCCCTAAGCCCTGAATTTTGGAACCATGCTACTCCAATGGCTTTGTCACTAGGTATTAAAATGATCTTTTTTTTTCCCAGCTCTCCTTTCCAAAGAGTAGCTTAGTGACAACAATTTCAAGCCTGGGGCCAAAGGGAAAGAATCAGATTTACTCTTCTCCCCTAAAACCTGCTTTTTAGATATAGCTCAAGCTTAGCACCAGGTGGAAGCCCAGGACAAGACACTAAGGATGTGCTAGGTGTTTTCAGACTGCCTGGAATGATAGTGCTGGAGACCTACTGTTCATAATTAGTCACAGAACAGGCTAATTTATCTCCATACAGGTGCTCTGATAGCAGGACTCGCATCCAATTTGGTGAACCTGACTCCAGGTATGCCACAGTAACTCGGTGGGCATGATCCAGGCAGTGCTGCACTGTTGTTTGGAGGTGTGTATTCGAATGAGAAACAAAAACACCTGCTTTAGATGGTCTTGCTGGCTGGCTTTTCTTGACTCACTGCTGCTCCTGGAGCCCAGCTGAGGGCTGAGAGCTCTAGAGTAACTTGCTGGGGAAGCAAATTCCTAAGTTCTTCAGTTTCCTACTCTCAGACTGATATCAAATCCCAAGGCAAATGACTCGGGGGAACTGAACCCTTCAAAGTCCTTCTGGGATCTGTATGTCATTGCAGCAGATTAATTTAATACCAGCGAGAGAGGAACAGTGGTGATGAGACTCAAGAATTCAGCAGGCAGACAGTGAGCAGACTTTTCTGTTAAAGCACTCTGACAGCGCTCGTCAGCCCCGGCCTGGCTTGGCCCTATCCTTCTGTTTCTCAGAGTTTGCCAACCAAGCTCTGCCATAAACCAAAGACCATCTGGGAACACTGAACCGCCCTTGCACTTTATAAAAGGCAGGATGTCTTTTACAAAGTGTCTCCGTGTCCCGGCCAAAGGCCAGGTGGGTTAACAGCATCTTTTCTTCCTCTTCTCAGAAATCCTGGTGGCTTTGACCCAATCTCCTCTGCACACTGTACATTTTTGCATTATGTTGGTTTTCTCCTAATGCTTTTCCCTTCCATGCCTGAGATGCTATACTTTTGGGATGTCTACTTTGAGCTACGTGTCGAGCACGCTGGATGAGCTGGAGCAAAGCTGCTCTTTGTCAAGTGTGTGAGTTTCAGTGGCTGTTGACAGCAGGAATGGATTTGGCCCCACGTAATCTTGCTCTGAGTGCAGGTGCCCAGAATGAAAGGACAGGGCAGTAAACAGCTGAGTCTTGAACATGCTCATAAGCTGCAAAAATAAAACCGTATCAACATTTAATAAATAGAGAACAGGCAGAAAGCAAGCAATAGGGAGGATTCGTCACTTTGCCTGTTGTTTGTTATTTGCCAGGCATGTTTATATAAAAGAGGGTACGATTTGGGATCTATTAGTCAGATTGGTTGTTCCGTCCAGTCAAGCCAAACCTTTAAGCTTTGGGAGAGCTTGGCTGAGGACAGCTTTTAGGCTTGATAACCAGGACACCTCAACAGACAGTGCAGACTGGGAGATGATCTGTGAGCTTTCTGGTGTCCTCCCCTGACCCCCTCCTTTTTGTCCAAGTTTTTGTCCAAGCAAGGTTCCTTGCTCTTTCCGGGAATCAGTTCACTCCAGAGTCTGTCATGCTCTCTGTCTGTGCTTATATCCTTGGGCCTCTGTAGCTGGGAAGAACACAAAAAGTACAAATGTCAGCCTTATCCACTCGTTCTCCAAATCAGACTGAGTCAGAGATCTCATCCCTGTGGTCATCTTCACTATCCCTCCAGCCTCTTGCTGGGAAAAAGCACAGCCACACAGCTTTTTAGCTCTTACTTCACTTCAGCCTATGAAGAATCCCTTTGTGTTTCATGACGGTAAGCGGCTTTTGGGTAGTGGAAGCAGGAAAGCAGATGTGTTGTGCCTTAGCAGCTGTGTTTAGGAGTTAGCTTGTCCCTGCCACGTTGAAAAGTGAAGGGTAGCCAAGAGTTCAAATGACTTTTAAATAGCACTTCCAATGCCCGCGCCAGCTTCTAGCAGTCCTCCCGCCCTTGTTATCCCAAAGTAGTTGCAACGGTAGTTGTCTCCGCTGTACACTTTTTCTCCTGCCTGCAAACAGACGCCACTAGGAGGAGAATTGCTCTTCAGAATGTGGGAAAGAGCCCATCTTTGGACAGAATCTTTTGGGCTGGTAGTTGTGATGAAGCCCTATTGGCAAGCTAGGTGATGAGCACAGCGTATTTCAGCCATGAGGGCTCCTCTGTATTGGATCTCCAGCACCTCAGTGCCCTTCAGGACACTTTCCCTTGGCTAAAGCGCCCCAGGATTCTGCCTTGCACCCCAGCTCACCTGGCTGCATGTGCACCATGCGGCACAGCCCTTTGCCTGGCTGGTTCTTGTACATGGGCTTCACACACACTTTGTTAGTGGTGCCTGAAGCCAGGTCTGTGAGGAGCACGCTGCGGATCTGCGGTGAAACGCTGATGACAGACGAAGGGCCAGTTTGCCGCCGGCATCTCACTCTGTAACCAAGGACTTTCCCATCAGCAGAGTCCCAGGAGGCTTTCAGGGTGTTGGGGCCCATGTCTTCGAAGCGAAGGTGCCTCACTTTGGAGCCCTCTAGAGAAAGAAGATTCACGTTATTGGGCCATTTGCACGGAGTGGTCCTTACGACCCGGCTCCTTGCTCCTCCTGAGGGGAATGCTGAGAAGGTGTTGCCAGCCAGCCTGGTCTTTCTCTGGTGCAGAGATGCGATACCCCATCAACTCTACATGTCCGCACTGGAGGAGCTCACAATAATCAGTCCTTCATTTTGTCCTGGCACCAGCACAAACCCCCTTTTGTTGGCACTCTTAGGCACTACTTGGCCACCTCCCACACCCTCGGCTGCTGTCAGCTCTGAGCTTCTCACTCCCGAGTCCTGAAAAGAGCTAGATTTTGCCCCCTGCGGCATCTTTACAGGTACCTCTCCGGAGCAGAAGCTGATGAAGTTTCCACCCCTCTGAGGCTAAACTACACCAAAGCACAGACACTGAAGGCAGTTCTGTTTCTTCTTTAGGGAGATTCAGGGATCTCCAAGCCTGTCCTGCTTGTGACTGCACCAGCGGCTTGGCAGTACTCACCCTGGAACAGCAGTCATTGCGTGCGTCCGATTTCCTTTCAGTCCTACACCTTACACCTCTGCTACATCCTAATCACATATCACGTGCCATTCGTTAGAAGCTGCAGCTTTCCCCTTCTCTCCTCCCTCCCCGCTAACTGGGCTGACTGAGTTCTCTGGCTTCACCTAGAGGGAGATGATCTGTGCAAAGAAACAGGCACACGTCAGAGACGCCCCCCGCCCATACAGTTCCCTATGAGCAGAGTGCTGCTCGCTCACCTTCCTGAGTGCATGCTTTAGCTGACAGGGATTTCTCCTTTCCCGATTTGTAGATTGCAGTCACTGTCACTAGATAGGTTGTATTGGGCGCCAGATTCTCCACCACAGTGCTGTTGTGCTTGCCGTCCACCTCCAGCAGCTTCGCCGAGTTCCCAGGGAGCGGTCCGTACAGGATCTGATAGCCGATCACACTGTCCAGCGTAGGACCCCAACTAACATGGAAGCTGTGTGGCCCAGACTCCGAGATGAAAATCTGAGCTGGGCTTATTTCCTCTGAAAGCAATGTAAAAAGATACGCATGAGTATGCAATTCAAGGCATAAGAACGCTGTCGGAGGAGCATAACTGACCTGCACCATATTTCACTTTCAGGAGGTGGAAGAAAATCCATCCAGCGAGTGGATGCTGAGAGTCATTTGGGTCTGCACAACCCGGCTCAGCCCTAAGAAAATGGTTTCTCTACCTGTGCAGCATAGACTGGGCAAAGCTACGCAGCCAAAACTGTTCTTGCATGCAGAAAATTAATATTGGATGCAAATTCATCTCGGATTTGTCACAGCTGCTCGGACTTTCAGCGTGCCGCATTTTTGCATGTTGCTATCCAGCACAAATCTGAGTTATTTTTCCAGCACAAGTGACTAGTCTGCACACAGGGGCTGGCTTCTGCTCCGAGCGCTCCCCCTCTCCTTCCCCCTTACACAGGGACTCCCCAGCAGCGAATACACCTGCCCGGAGGAGCAGTGTGCACCTGCTTCAAAAGCATTACGCTCCCCTAGTTGCACCCGCAGCCTCAGGTAGGAGACAGGGATCTCCTCGTTCCCGTAGCAGCTTGCTCAAGCCATAAAGGTCAAAATTCCCCTTGGGCCGTAACCCACACAAGGCAGCGCTACTTCTGCCGGACCACGGCGCTGGGACGGTGAGCAAGCATGTGCAGCAGCCTGTGCTTTATGCCCAGCGGGCTCTACACCTCAGCCCTGTTACACAGGTACAAGCTCGGCTCCCGCATTCTTCTCCCAGAGCACTGGGCTCTGCTTTCCTCCAGATTACTGGATTTTTTTTTTTTTACTGTTGGAAGGGCATCTTATGACCATCAGACCTGATCCGCTATTCTGGGCCGTCCAGAACATGGTCTCTACGGAAACTGCTGCCAGCTGAGTGCCCGCACAAAGAAGCCATCGCCTCATTATGTTGTGTCCTGACCACGGCCATCTGCCTCCTCCAGTCAGACCATGAGGCTGCGGGATGCAGGGCTGTCCTGGTTGCTTTATATACGTGGTTGCTTTATGTACACAGCAGAGAATTCCTCCTGGGTCACGATCGTGCATATTTTACCTGCCAGTGTAGTAACCCTTGTTGTCTGGGGAGGGAAGTAGTGGACATTGGATTCAGGAATGAGTGCCACCTCGTAAGTAGTTTCCGGTGCAAGGTTGCTTAGCATGAGGCTAGTGTGAGCCCCAGACACTTGCTTTGTCGTCTTCCTCGCCAGACCATCTGCTGGGGCGTACTCCAGGGTGTAGTAGTCCGTTTCTTGGGAGAGGAGTTTGGGCCACATCAGACGGAAGCTGCTTGAGGTGATATCCACCGCGTGGAGCCGATTTGCTTGGATAACGTCTGGAAGAGAACCAGCAGCAAGAAATCACTACTGACATCAACACACAGAACACGGCATATGTAAAACACAGGGTTTTACACTCCTGGATGGGAGGTGCAGCCGACAGCGGCTCTGGATGACAGCTGAAGTCACGTAGGTGCAGCCGAGCCCCTGCACAACGAGTCAGCGAACCAGACCCTCTTTGAGAGGTTCGGGAGCACAAAACTGAACCATTGAAGCCAAACAAGGCTCAAAAACCGTAAACCACGTTTCAACTGAAGCAGCAATGCCTGGGTTTCCACACCACTCCCACCTCTCGGGCAAGACCCTTTCACTGAACGGAGCTTGCAAAGGACGCGTGGATGTCTCCAACCGCCATGAGGTGGCATTTTGTCTAAAGCAATTGCTCAGGTGTGTCTGTGCGCAACAGGCTTCAGCTCAAGCATACCACTGCACCCTGCCTCCTACGCACCTCCAGCCTCAAACCAGTTTGTCACAAGCCCCGAGGTTGCTCTACAAAGCCCCACATTTCCCTCTCCGTTTTCTCTGCCAAGGCCAAACGGTGCTGGTGATCTTCTGCGACAGAGAGGTCTGGCACAGCAGGACCCATGGCCCTGCCCACCCAATCCCACCTTGTGCCGCCAAGGATTAATCCAGAGCGGCCCAGCAAGTTCTGGGCAGCTGGTGCTGCCCAAAAGATGTGTGGGAGTTACTGTGCCTGGCCAAACAGGCACCTTCCCACGCCCAGCGAGACATTGCCACATACTCAACACGGCAAGCAGCATCGGCGCTGCCTGCGACAACAGCTGGAGACAAAATTTGGGCATCCAGGTTCCAAAACTCCTGCGGTCAGCCCATCCCAAGCTCCCCGTGGAAATCACCTGCTAGTGAAACCAAACCCCTAAATTTTGTCTTGCATGTGAAGCGGCCCAGAGTGTGAAGAAATACGTTTCTCCCCGCTCTCTGCCCGTACCCAGTGGCCAGGAAGAAGGAGCAGCAGCTGGGGACTGTCCAGCTTTTGCCGAGCCGGCTGCATTCATCCCAGCTGAAGTCACTCCCTGCAGAGTTTCACAGAGCCCCGTTGTTTTGTGACATTCAACATTCAGAGCCACTCTTGTGCTATCTCGCCTCCCTCTCCCCCTGCGCAGAGGCTTCTCTTCAAGGCTCGTGCTACCTTTGAGTTCTAGACTGCAAATGCCGCGCATGAACGCCTCCTCTGACGCTCTGCAGCTCCCCCAGCTTCCTCCGCCACCTGACCCTTCCAACACGAGGTCTCCTGAGCCCGTCTTGGGCAGAATTCCACGGTTCTGTAGTCTTCCAGAGGGGTTGAAATACACAGGACTTTGTTTCTAGCTCAAAGGAAGTGTCACACGAAGACATGAAGATGCTCTTTTTTTTTTTAAAAGGATTTTTAACAGCACCTTGAGCCTTAATTTGCTCTGCACGGCGTCTCTCCTGAAACCTTACGACAGACCGCTCCAGCTCAAGCTTAAATATTTCAGAGCACTGTAAGTAGCTCGCACTGGCTGTCTGTTACACAGAGGTAAAGGGAAGCACAAAAGCCTGCCGAGACCTGCAAGAGAATAGGGGTGGCCTCGCACTCGGGCCTGTCCTTCAGCTGAGAAAAGCTTAGCTCTCCTCCTCTGCGCTGCTGCGCGTCCCTGCCAACTTCCCTGTACCAAATAAAGCAGCCTCAGTTTTTCCTCTGAGCTGTTCCTTGGCTCTCCCAGGCAGGCAGGAACGCTTCCCTTCCCCGTGCCCTGCTCGCTGCCGGCCAGCAGCTCTCTGCCCCGTCGGTCGGAGCTTGGAGGAGGCAGAGGGTGGGAGGCAGCGCCACGGGGCCTGGGGCACTGCACCCTTCTGTGAGCCCCACAGCTACCAGCGGCCAAGCCACAAAGGAACAGGGAACAGAGGAAAGGCTTCAGCGCCAAAAGCCCTGCCAAAAGCTCAGGGAATGGAAATAAGTGAGCTTGGAGGCAGGGCCCATGGACACTGCGAATAAGCCGGGCAGATTAAAGCGACAGGGCGCGACACCTGAGGGAAAGCCTGCAGGAAGCCCACAGCAAATGGCTCTTCTGCCCCTTGTTGCCAGATTACAGATGCCTTGAGCACATAAAGAGGGCAATAAGCCCCAGAAAATAGATGTCTGTGGTACGCTTCACAGCCTCTCCTTGCTCCCAGAGGGAAGCAACGTGTTAATCTCTTGTATTAGACCAAGGCAGTGCCTTCGTAGCAACGCTCCGGAGACAGCTTGTGACGCACTTGCCTTCCACCTCCTGCCTCTTGGTGACTTGAGACACTGCTTCACAGCCACAGGTTTGCTGGCATCCTCTGAACGCTGGCGAGGTCGAGATTAGACTCGCAGAAACGCAGCTATGCTCGCCATGTGCGTAAGGAAGTCGGGCAGCAGATGAACCTGTTCTAGCCCTGGGTACGGGGCACCCTCTCTGCAGAAGCTTCAGCTAGGACTTGGGACAGATCGCTTTTGCTTTGTGGCTCTATTTCCCTACTTTGATGTGGATGGGAGGAGGGTTCCTGTTCTGGGAAGGGGCAACACACTTCGCCATCAGTGGGGTGGACCTCTGAGGTCTGAAATCCCTCCCTCTGGTTGCCTCCTTATATTCAGCGCTAAGTGAGAATGTCAGAGGACTCCAGGCTCAAAGCCTTCACTGCAGCAGAAGTCATCCAGGACCTTGTTTCAGATCAGGAACATGTTGCCCTGAATACGCATGGGAAGTGGCTGATGTTTTGTGACTGCAGGGCAGGTGGGCTCCTGCAGAACTTGGCTCAGAAGATGGTGCTAAAAGATGAAACAAGTCAGCAGTTGTCGGTTCAACTGGCTGAGTGAAGAGCAAGTGGATGCTAGCGCAGAACCTGATGTCATCTCAAAGGAATGCCTTGGTTTCACAATATTCCAATGTATGTCTTCACAAAGAGAGCACCAAATGCCATTTATTGGGTACATAATATATCAGATGCAATGGAAGAAGCCTAAGCTAGAGTCCCCTTTCTTTCACACTAGGAAAGGCAAAGGTGTTCGTTGTACAGCTGTGGCCATAGCCAGGCTGGCTGGGAACTGTAGCTGCATTCTGCAGACTTGTTTTGTCAGGACTACGTGCCAAGGAAAGAGAGGGAGTGAACATACACGTCCATCCACAGTCCGTGTCTCGCACCCTGCTGCAGAGTAGCATTACTGGAACCGTTTCGGGTCTGCCATGTTTAGGAAGCAGCCCGTCTTCTGCGCTCTGTGGCACCGCCGGGTTTTTCAAAAAGGGAACTGAGGCAGAGACATGACATCCCTTGGCCTCAGCAGAGCCTATAGCAGCACAGAAATACAGTTCAGAAGAGTAAGGCACCTTCCTTGCGTCTCCCTGTCCAAGTAGTGGCTGTCTCGGACTGAAACCCCTTGTTGTGAACTCCAGACTCAGATCTAACAGTCTGCTATATTATTCGTCTGCTCAGATCTCCGATCAAATTTCTGAAGGCAAAAAAAATGCGTCTTAATTGAGCAACCCCTACACAAAGATGTCTACCTTGGTATAGTGCGGTACGGCTGCAGAGACTGAACTTTTCCGTGGAGGGTTCTCAGCCTGAGACAATAGCAACTTGGTAGGCAGAGACCACGCTGGAGTATCTATGGAGCAGGCACGAAACAGCCCGTTCCTGGATAGGAGGTGGAGAGAGGCGAGCAACTCTTGACAAAGCTTGTTTGTGCACCTACAAACGGCTTTTAGAAAACAGCAGCAAGAGATGAAGATAAGATAGCAGTTATAATGAAACCAGTCTGGGCCATTCCAGGGTTGGAAAGGCCTAGTTTCTGCCTGCCAAGGATCCTGTCTGTCCCTGCTACCCCAGGGGCCAGACACGGGAAGGGTGGTGGTGAGGGCTGCCTTCTCCAGGCTAATTCAGGTGATGTTACCAGCATCTGGTATTTCGCTTAAAGCACCAGCCCCTGGATCCATGCGGGAATCTCACCTTCCATTAAAATCCCAGACTAGTAACTTTTAGACCTGGTGGATGCAGAGAATGCTGCCCTCAGGCACAGCAGAGTATTTATCACCTTTGCAGATCTTACGATCTTCAAGACAATCTTGTGCTGCAAGGATACGCAGGTGATTTCTCATTTTGGGATGCTATTTTATACCTTCTGGACTCAGGATGCACTAGAAGCTGAAACAGCCACTCGAAATGAAACATCTGGGGGTCCGTGGGGCACCTGGTATAGAAGAAGGACTGGCGGTACTGCCCCGTACTCATGTGGGAGAGAGGTGGATGGCTGCAGGAGACCACGGTCCCGGTCTGGGATTTCTTAAGTGACCATGGTTGGAAATAGGAAGAAATAGATGCATAGGCAGGATTCTGTGGAAAGGGTTACTTGGACACTCCAAGGCCAGCTCTAAGCAACGAACACAGCAGAAGCCAAATGGAGAATTAAAACACGATTTCCAATCGAGAGAGAACCTCCAGAAAAAGAGTGGAAAGTCTGTAAAGTCATAGTAACTCGCTCAGATTTCCAAACAAATCCGGAGGCATCTGGGAGGCTGAGGCAAAACCCCTGCTTTGCAATCACAGGCACTCCCACAGCCACGGCTTTAAAGAGCTGCGAAAAGAACATGCACTGTGCGATGCAGCATGCACATCAGCATGAGACATTCCTCTTTGCTTCCAAATGCTTGTTTCCTGGCCCAGACTACGGCTTTCAGTCTCCTCAGACCCTTTCCTGGATGCTTTCAATAACAAGACTGCTGAAAAATCCAACCTGCTGCCTGTTGCTGCTCTGCGCACAGCAACCGCCACAACCACGCTCGCAACAAAGAGGTAGCAGCCGGCCTGCGAAGGCGAGCAAGTCAGGGCTGGGGTTTTCTTCCAAGGGCTGTGCTAGCCAAGTCGGGCTGTAGATCTGGGGGATGCAGAACATGTTACAACAGGGGATTCATGGAACAAAACCATTCCTCTCCTACAGTCTTAATGCCAATAACAAACACCATCCTTAACTGCTCTTTGTCAGAGAACAACTGCCAGCCACTTGTAGGCAGGAGTTAGGCATCTCAGTGTGTGCCTGCGCTTGGCGGTATATGTAGGTCAGATCTGTCCTAGAGAAGAGTTTAAGGGATCTGATGGGACCAGACCCTTCCCAAGCACACACATCCCATTTCCTGCACTCAGGGTGTCCAACACATTGGCGTCCTCCCGCTCCATCAGCACGGCACATCGCCAGGCAGCATTTTAGAGGAAAAAACGCCCCCTGAATGCGAAAATCAAATTCAAGTGGCTTAGGCGTCTTGCTCCCACGGTCAGCAGTCTCTTACTGTAGTTAAATCGCTGCCTGTTCGGGAAGCCTTTAGTTAACAATTAACTGTGCAGGTGGGAGCATTTTCACGCCACTCTTGAATTGTACGGATGTCTGTGACCTGCATGATTCAATTCAAAGTCTTGTGGGTTTTTTAGGAATCCAGACAATACGCTGCCTGGGCCTCCTTCCTTCGTGAAATAAACAACTCATTACAAACACACGTTCAGCTCACTAACAGGTTTGCAGAAGGGAATTTGTCCCAGTCAGTCATAGGACCTTCCAAGGGGAACAGAGATATTTGCCCAGACCCCCTAAAAGCCTTGGTTTGTACTTGGACCTATAGCACTGTGGACAAAGCACCTCAGATTGCAAGGGCAGCAGCCGTTGGCTTTAGGGGATTCTCACACCACATGCCCTGCAGAGCCGGGCACCGACTCATCTACCAGCCCTGTCGCAAACTCCCAGTGACCACAACCCACCCCCACGGTACCTAGGATAGCATCTCGAAGCTCCTTTGTGATGATGGGTAGGTCATCAACATCCACAAAGTGCAGGTGCTTCTCAGGAGGCTGGCTGGCAGCAGCAGAGAGCTCCAGGTAATTCCCCCGTCCAGTGCTGACAATGAAGACTGTTACTCCCATGTCCTTCAGGAGCTGCATTGGTTCAGAGATGTCATCAGTGGAGAAACCATCTGTCACCCAAACCAGTACCTTGGGCACATCTGGTCGGGCACCAGCTTCGTCACTGAAGAACTTCTCCTTGGCATAGGAGAGCGCTTTGCCTGTGTTAGTGTCGCCCATGAGCTGCCGAGTGTCCCGGATGGCTTGGTGCAGAGCCCCACTCGACAGGTACCGGTCAAAAGGGAACTCCATGGTGGGCATAGTGCTGATGTGGATGATGCTGGTCTGGACATCTTTGGGGCCGAAGGCGAAAGGTTGCACAAGGTCCCACATGAATTCCTTGACCCTGGAAAACTCATAGTAGGAGACGCTGCCAGAGCTGTCCAGCAAGAAGAGGAGGTCTCCTTCTGAATTGGAAATAGACGGCTGGGGACCTAGCAGGGGAAGAGAGAGGGTGGTGCGTTAGTGAAATGAGGTGAACCCGTCCCTGCGCAGGCATCTGCTAAGAAAGCTTGGTTACCTTGTGCCACATCTCAGAATTCAGTGAGAATTTTGCTGGGTAGAGACCCAGCCGAATAGCGGGATTGTGACCTGCGTTGGACTATTTGTCTCCCACCGCTTTCTTTGTGTTCAGTCTCACTTTGGGACGTCACAGGTGCTCAGCCTGATCTAGGCCCTAACAAAGTGGATCACGGTAAGGAGAGAGGCCAAAGCACTACAGCAGAACTGGAAAGAGCTCTTGGAGGCACTGCAGGACAGCAGCCACGTGCCGATCGGCCCGGCCATGGGACCCTCTCAGCAGCACGCTTCAAACACGCTGCCTACCCCACAGCGGGGAGACACATGTGAAGGAACAGGAGGAGCATCGCTGTAACGCAGCAGCAGCAGCCCTGAGCACTGGTGGTGTGCCTGGTCCACCGCTGCGAACAACGGCACAACACCCAAGCACCCAAGGGTCGCGGCTGCCATATGCCACGTACTTCAATCGGCCGAGACAGACAGAGACTCACAGGAAAGAGAGTCAGCCCTCTGGCTCCTGGCAAAGGCCAACGCTGCAGACAAGTTTGTCCTTTTGGAGCTCACTCCTTTTACACGTTCTGCACCTCACCTACGTCAATCATCATTCTGCGGTGAGGCTGAAGATGCGTCTTGCCTGGCTGCTGTGGCAAGCTCTCCAGGAGCAGGGAGAGGAGCTCCCCCTGCCTGCATCAGCTCCCTGCTCTCCCGGTTTTGCTGCCAAATTTGTTTTAAAGTCATGTTTTACACATTTGCAAAGCTAGAAAAGACTGAGGCGAAACAATAGTTACTTTTTTATCTCCTTTCCATTCACCATGCGTGATTCCTACTGTTCAAGGAGCTACCTGGATGGCCAGAACAGACCCCACGTCTCTCAGAGGAAAAAAGGACAGCCATGGGAGAGGAGAGGCAGGCCAAAGGACTGCAAAACTGGGATGAAATCTGCCTGAATTCACCCTGTGCCTGGCTCCTGAGAAAATACAGCTCCTCATGGAATGAGGGCAGGATGAATGCCTGATATTCTTCTGGTCCAAATTCAGTCAAGATACAAATCAAGTGGGAGCAGAAAATGCCATTGCAGCAGTGAAAGGAAGTAATTTCCCAGGACACTTACCTCAGCACCTCGTTCTTAAGTCCTGCACAAGGACAGGGGGCTGGAACAGAGCGGGGAGCCAAGACAGGCAGGGTGGGAGAGATGCCCTGGACCTGACACCACAGGAGCAACGGGAGCTCTGGCTCCTGAGCACACCTAGCACTCCCACACTACGCTCACGCAGGATCTGCAAGTACTGCATGGACTTACAAGACCTCACTCTTTCCAGGCACACCTTATTAACCCATTACAGCTAAACGGAAAGGCCAGGGCAGTGGAAAGAGGCAGGAGATGAGGCTCAGGAATCAGGGTAGAGCCAACAGCACAACCCGCAAGCCCTGGATCCTGCTCTCACCGCTGCAGAAAAAATGCCTCTGAGCTACATCAGCTTGTGCTGACGCCTCTTGTTACACAACACCAAGCTGATCCCGAGTACTTTCTGCTTCAGGCTAGAGGTGGACATGTTCCAGGAGCTGGGAACATTCCTCATGAGCCTGAGCCAGCAGGTCAGTCCTGCCCCGTGCCAGGGAGTCGCCTCTGCCATCCGGAGCTGCTGCTCCGGGCTCATGCTCCGCAGTCCCGGAGGAAGAAGCAAACTGCTGATCAGGAGACCTAGAGCAACCGTCAAGGTCAGGAGCAACTTTCGGGCCGAAGGCAACTTCCAGGTTTATCCCATCTTATGACGATGGCAGTGCCTGGAAGAAAAATGAGCTGTACTTGGAAGAGAAAGAAATGATAAAGGAAACGTGATGAGAAAAACGGGTGGCCCTGCTCTCCCCGGAGAGATGGCCAATTCTCAGAACTGGCTGCCTCTCCGTTCAAAGGCTGCGGTCCACACAAGACTGGCAGAAAGCTCCCTGACTTATACCGTTGCTGGCAGGAAAGGCTGGAGTGGAGGGACTCCTCCCTAGACCATTTTTTAAAAGCTAGACGAATTTGATGTTTTCTTGCTTTTCTGAATGCATACAGACCTCCCTTCCCAGACAGTCTTAGGAGCAGCACCTCAAGGGGGCTCTGGGACAAGATAGCTGGGAAAGCGCCGCGCAGAGCCATTTGTGCAGAAGAATGCCGTGCGTTGGGAACAACGTGCTTCTGAGGGTGTCGCCTGGAGACCCANTCTGCAAGTACTGCATGGACTTACAAGACCTCACTCTTTCCAGGCACACCTTATTAACCCATTACAGCTAAACGGAAAGGCCAGGGCAGTGGAAAGAGGCAGGAGATGAGGCTCAGGAATCAGGGTAGAGCCAACAGCACAACCCGCAAGCCCTGGATCCTGCTCTCACCGCTGCAGAAAAAATGCCTCTGAGCTACATCAGCTTGTGCTGACGCCTCTTGTTACACAACACCAAGCTGATCCCGAGTACTTTCTGCTTCAGGCTAGAGGTGGACATGTTCCAGGAGCTGGGAACATTCCTCATGAGCCTGAGCCAGCAGGTCAGTCCTGCCCCGTGCCAGGGAGTCGCCTCTGCCATCCGGAGCTGCTGCTCCGGGCTCATGCTCCGCAGTCCCGGAGGAAGAAGCAAACTGCTGATCAGGAGACCTAGAGCAACCGTCAAGGTCAGGAGCAACTTTCGGGCCGAAGGCAACTCCATTTGACCCATCTTCTTACAATTTCAATTAAATTGCCGCGTGGGGAGCACAAACGCATAGGGGACTCCTCCTCCTACCGCTCTTAGAGCTTGGGAGATTTACAAATGCTGGAATATCAATAATGAATTTGGAATTCTTTTAACCACTACCCTGCTTTCTGACAGCTTTTGAGGTGCAAGAAGAGAGAAAAAGAGAAGAAGCCTTGGACCAGAGATTCCNGCCTGGAAGAAAAATGAGCTGTACTTGGAAGAGAAAGAAATGATAAAGGAAACGTGATGAGAAAAACGGGTGGCCCTGCTCTCCCCGGAGAGATGGCCAATTCTCAGAACTGGCTGCCTCTCCGTTCAAAGGCTGCGGTCCACACAAGACTGGCAGAAAGCTCCCTGACTTATACCGTTGCTGGCAGGAAAGGCTGGAGTGGAGGGACTCCTCCCTAGACCATTTTTTAAAAGCTAGACGAATTTGATGTTTTCTTGCTTTTCTGAATGCATACAGACCTCCCTTCCCAGACAGTCTTAGGAGCAGCACCTCAAGGGGGCTCTGGGACAAGATAGCTGGGAAAGCGCCGCGCAGAGCCATTTGTGCAGAAGAATGCCGTGCGTTGGGAACAACGTGCTTCTGAGGGTGTCGCCTGGAGACCCACTCCATTTGACCCATCTTCTTACAATTTCAATTAAATTGCCGCGTGGGGAGCACAAACGCATAGGGGACTCCTCCTCCTACCGCTCTTAGAGCTTGGGAGATTTACAAATGCTGGAATATCAATAATGAATTTGGAATTCTTTTAACCACTACCCTGCTTTCTGACAGCTTTTGAGGTGCAAGAAGAGAGAAAAAGAGAAGAAGCCTTGGACCAGAGATTCCTGCCTGCCCTTTGGGGCTCCTCTGTCAGTGACGGGATCAGGAATGCGGGGTGGCCAAGCAACGTGGGCTCTGGAGCAAAGATGGACTTGGTGCGGCACACAGTGGTTGAGTGCTGGAGCCGTGTGTGGGAGCCAAAACTCACAAGGCAGCAGACAGCTGAATGGAAAGGCTCCTGTAAAATTAATTGCTCCAAGGAGACAGCTCATGCAAACAGCTCTCCCCCCGCAGAAAGCCGTGTCAAGGCAGGCCCAGAGGTTGCAACGAGCCTGGCAGAGATGAGCAGGGGGTTGCTAAGCCCCCGCTGGGCACCACTCCAAGAGGCGGCTAGGAGACGGCAAACTCAAGAGGAGGGAAAGGACCAGGTCAGGGGAAGAGCAAGCAGGTACAAGGGGCCTGTTACACGTCCTGACAGCGCAACCTAATGACCTCGGCACAGAAAAGATCATGAAGCAGCAAGAGCACAGCATTCAGGGTACAACACAAGGGGCTCGAGGGGGAAAACAGAAGGCGGAGACGTGGTTCAGCCTTGAGCCACAGGGGACTCAGCCCTCTTTGCCCATTCTTCATTTGGACAGTCTTTACCCTGCTATTTATTTCCCTCACGGGGTACCGTTCAGATGCCTCCCTGGGCAACCAGGGCACGAGTGCCTGGGTCTGTCCCATGGCAGGAGTGTTCATGTCCGCGTGCTCAGGAATGTCAGCGGGAGGTACATGGGAGAAATGGCAAAGTGTGCTGGGAATGCCCACGGGATGGGGGACAGAAGTGACATCCGTGAGCCCGGACCGCACTTACCGCATGCGTTACAGTAAAGGTGCGCGCTGGAAGAAAGCCAGAGTGCTCGCACGTGTGGTCTCTACGTGCTGCCCGCAAGTCACTGTGCTGCTGCGGAGCCCGAGGCAGCACAGGAACCATTCTCCTGTGGTAGGTGCTGGCTGAGAGCGCAGAGTGTGCCAGATCCATGATGAAACAACAGGAGAAACCAGGTGGAGCCTTCAGAAACTGGTAATATCAAAATTACTTGGTGGTGACTAAGCAAGAGACGCCAGGAGGAGGCAGGAGCGAGACCTGCGATCCACATGGGTTACAACCAATTCTGCGGGACCCAGCGCGACTCAGCCCTGTGCTGCAGACCCACACACAACCGCCCAGCAACCTGGCATTCAGAGCTGAGCAGAAAACAAAAGCGAAGGCCCGTAGGCTTTCCTGCGTGCCCACAGCGACATGCAGTTTCACCACCACATCACACAGTAGAGCCGAACCTGTGACCTACAAGTCCTGCCACGGGTTCCTAGAGCTCCCTGCCTCCTAACGGCATTCCAGCAGGGCAGAGCAAGGGCTCTGTTCAGAGCTTCTGGCTGCACGAAGCGAGTCAGACGCACGTTGCTACAGCTCTGCGCTTTCCCGTCCACTGGAAGACGTACAAGCCGCTTACATGGCTGGCAAACCACAGTGAGACATCTCGGCAACGTGATTGCCTCCTCCCTGGAGGAAATCGTTGTTTCTCTTTCCCCCTCTTTGCTCCTCACCAGTTTGAGTAGTGTCACTGGCTTCCTGAATGTTGCAACAAACAGCTGTGAAAGCTTCTGACCCTGGCAGGGCAGGGACCACCGGCCAAAGCACATTGCTCACAAGTGGTAAACAAGGTCACGTGCAGCAGCACTCTGTGAGGGGAATTTGGCATGCACCATGAAGGAGCAGATGCAAGCAAAATCCCACTGCTGCCTGAACTACCTGCACGGGGGAACACACGGGTGGAAACCGGCATGGAACACGTGGTCAAAAGAGAAGAACGTCAAAGGAGAGTCAAGAGCCAAGCCTCTGACAAATTGCACTCTTGACTGTACCCTGCTGCTCTGGGGCACCAGGAGAGCCGGGCATAATGTAAGCATCCTTGAAACACTGGTTTGACCCATCACAGGTTCCTGGAAATAGCTGTGTTCTTTAGGAGGCTCTGCAGGAGGAGCTATGGCTTGACACCACAATGTTCTGCCTGGAGGGTAGAAAGCATGGGTTAACGACAGTTGGTTAACAAGCGGTTAACAAAAGCAACCGTTACAGTGGTGGGCAGGTATGTAGTTTGGAGCTACAGGGACTGTCTGTGGGTGGAGCAGAAGGCTAATCCCTCGCACAGGCAAATACCATCACAGTTACCTCTACTGAACACTCAGCCCCACGTAAGATGGAAACAAATTCCTCCCATTCAGATTTTGTCAGCAGAAAGGATCCATAAAAAGTGTCTAGACAAAGGATCTCGCTACATTAGGAACGTGGCAATGACGCTCCATCATCCTTCCCTGCAGGTTTAGGTTTTCGGTTCCCTCATCTTCTTCCTGTTCCCTGTCCTTCATCCAATACAAACATGCCATCCGTGCCAGAGGTGGGGCCGCGGCGATTCGTTACCAGTAAATCCCTGCATTACGCAAGCAGCTGCCGTCTTCAAGCAGTTTCCTCGCTTTACAGCAAAAGAGCATCGGCTGTTTGGCAAGATGGCAAGTGCAGATTCCTCACGTTCAGCGGGACTGGGAGAGAAGGGGCGTCCATCAGCATCCCCCCGCCTCCTGAACCGTCAGCCCTTTCCTTCCGAAGCGCTGAGTAGTAACTCCGCGCACCTCATATCGTTGCTGCTCCTGTGCTCTGCTTAAGCCTGGGGAACAGCAGAGGACACGCAGCAGCATCCTGCTGTCACCCTCTAGCTGGTACGCGGTCAGCAGACATCGATCGGTCACGCAAAGAAGGGTTTTGAAGGGATCGATACGGGAGCAAAATGTCACCGTGGAGTCCCAGCGCTGCCTATTTAAACGCTTGGCTTTTCCAGGAGAAAAACAGCTGGTGAGACTTCCCTGGTTTACACTGGGATGCTGACAGGAGACATCCGCTTCAGAGTTCCCTGCGCGCTCAGCTGGGACCTGAACACGTGCCACATGCCTGATTTACATGGGGCTTGGAACTCGTAGAGCGTGAAAGATTTATCAGCCAAAAAAGATTACGTCCTGTCTTGGTTAACTACGTTTTAAATTCCGTGTCTGCCCTCCCTTCTCGCTGTTCAGCCATGCAAGGCAAGAAGTTCTACTACGAGTGGAGCCAGGTTTGGAGGCTGAAGAACGCAGTCGATGCTTCCCTGTGGCCCCTTGGAATCGCGGTGAGAGGCAGCAGGAGAAAGGTACCACGTCCCGGAAAGAGAGGTATCCCACCAAGCCAGCCACGACGTGTTTTACACTTCAAACGATGTCAAAGAGAGGCCTGCGCCGTGGGACGTGGCCAGATCACCTGCCTGTTGAAGGAGCTGAGCCCCACCAAGTAAAACATACTTGTGTGACTAAAAGCACAAACTGCCTGTGCAGGTTCCAGCTCGTCCATGCCACAGATTTACCGGCTGTAGGTTGAGAAACGGCCCTTCAGACAAATTCCTCTGGCAGGAAGGAAACCGGGTTGCCATCTCTTAGGATCTTTTCAGGAGTTTCGCTATCTCTGCTGTTTTACTTAGAGCCTCAGGAGCCCTGAAATCATGGAACTATGCCAAGTACTGAGCTGCGTTTCAGAGATCAGTTAAGCGCGGGGGCCCTCTACAAAGTGCGTATGGATGGGCCGCGTGTTTGTTTCTCACTTGCTTCGCGCACAGGGACGGCAACATCCCCATCAGTTTCTGCTGATGCTAGTCCAGGGTAAACCTGGTAACGACAACCTAAGTTTCATTTATCAAAGCCCAAACTATCAAATGGTTGTTCTTTACACTGATGCAGAGATCTGAATCCGGACCTAGAGAGGTGAGCGGTGGAACTGGTCATGGGATGCCCTGCCTTGACTTCGTGCCTTGGTGCACTAAGTCAATAGCCGTTGCCCTGAAAAAGCTAATCATTCCTGAGCATGTAGAAGCACCACTGGCCACCCAGTAGCTTCCTCACCCTGTCCACTGCAGCTGAGAATAAAGCCACAATCACCCACAGGCAGTCACACCCCTAGGAAACAGAGTTACGAACCTGCATCCGTGCCTCTCAAACAGCTCCTCTCTTTGTGTGATCACAGCACACCACCATAGCACCTCCAGGCAAGAGCTAGCCCATGCCCAGGAGCTCTGCCAGCCTGGCTGTTTGCTCAAGGTTGCCTTCGGGAGCACCTGTGAGGAGCCTAGGAGACCCCACATCAAAGCTGCCGGGGAATGGGCACCTTGCCCACCAGCAGGTTCATTTCCTCTAAGGGTGCTTGGCGGCGTGCAAGTCAAAGTCGGCGTGCCAGTAACACAACACACGCACCTTTGCCTCTCGCAGCAAGGCGCGATCCTTCTGGAAAGCCACGGCTTGCTTTTTCACGTGCTCTGAAGGTCTGAGTGCTGGTTTTTAGCCTGGGCTGGGGAACCACCACATGCACTCCCACGGCAGCAGAAACGCATAACAATAGGAATAACCGCTGCCTGTGTGGACATCGAGCCTTGTGACAGCGCCAGAGGCAGCAGTACCATTCCTGAAACAGCCTGTGTCACCGAGGGACACAATCCAGGACCCTGTAAGGGGATCTGAGCAACAGACATGGTCTGTTCTGCATACCAGAAGCAGAATCAGACCCCAGCAGTCTGGGCTGCTGCCCGAGCCTTGAGAACCTCCCGTCCAGACAGACAAGAGGATCTCTTCTCCTTTCACACTGGATTGCATTTCCCAGGTGCACTGAAAACCAGATGCAGCCAGCAGTAGCCCTGCAGTCAAAGAATGGAACCTTTCCCTACTTGTGAACGCAAGGCAGGACAAAAGTAATTGCATCAGCTTAGCCACCACGATGCGGGCTAAGTCTTCTGCCCGGCACTGCTGTGCAGGAACCAGAGATTAGACGCTCGTCTCCTCCGCGTCCCTTTCCCTGCTGTCAGCTCTGCGAGACAGACCCATAATCATTTTCCCTGAACAGTATCCAAGAGAAAGCATCTTAAAGAGGAATAACGGTTGAATTACAGCGATTAGCAAGAGAACAACAGGACGGGTATAGTATCAATCACTGGTTTTACTTCTCTTAATCGATGTGCCTCGGTATGTCGGTAACAGCGAGGAGTCAGGACTTTTTCCAAGTGATTGCACTGAACTCTGCAAGTTTCCAAAACAGTTTCCTTTCTACCACTGGAAACAAGCAAGATAAAATTTCTTTCCAATATGGCAATTTCAGAAAGGTTTTTTGTTTGTTTTGTCCTTGTGCCAGCAAAGCAACGTACAAGTATAACTATAAATCTAAGGCAGCAATATAACTTCAGCTTTTATTCCGAAACGGTTTTACGAGACGCTCTAAGGACCGGGAGGTATCAAACAGGGGAAAGGAGGAAGGGAACGCCTTGCCTTTTCAGGCACTCACCTCGCTCAGGTGCGTCCTGTCCCGCAGCAAACTGCAACCACAGACCAAGAGAAAGCACTGTCTTGGCCAACATAGCAAAGTCTGGTCCTGGGCAAGCTACCTTAAATCCAAAAGCTCGGCTCTGTGAAGGCAGATGAAAGACTTAAGATCAGTCATATTACGTGCAAGGATCCACCAGATCCCAGGGTGCCACTTTTATGCTGCTCATGCCTCGAGATCCGACTGCTTCTTTACGTGTGTTTTGCTGGGCTGTGGTGTAAGCGCTGGCTCCTGTAGGCAATTTTCCTCCCCCCCCCCCCCCCCCCTTTTAAA
>VZSC01007697.1:342739-353987 GCA_013398225.1 Steatornis caripensis
CCCCCCCCCCCCCCCTCCTCCTTTTAAAGTCATAAATCCATCTTGACGGGAATAGCTGGAGGAGAGGCACAAACAGCACCCCTGCTGCTGTTCCTCTCCCGAGTTAAACTTGCCCCAGGAGCGTGGATTCAATTGCAGGCAGCCTGTGCGCAGCTGGGCTGGTTTGAAAAAAATATATCCCTATAGATAAAACTTTGGCCCTGCGAGACGCTGGCAGCAGTCCAACTACCAGAAAGGAGGGAGGCAGCGGTGGGGGAAAGCTCAGAGAAATCCAAAGCCGCTCTGCTCTGGAAGGAACCAGAAGAAGGAAAAACACGTATATAAAGGAAAGAAACAGTAGAAAGGCTGGGGAGCGTGCCCTGCCCTGGGAATATTGGCTAATCTTCTGGGAGGAGGCAGGCTGAGCATTCCCCCAGGTCCTAGCGCTACCCAGCGCGTGTCCCGAACACGAGAGGTACAAACAAACGCCATGCCTCACGCCTTCACCCTGGGGAAGAGCTGGGGCAGAAGTCGCCAAGAAACGCAGAGCCTGCGGGCAGCAACGCCCGCCGAGGTGGGGAGCGTCAGCCGCGCGGAAAGGGGCGCGAAGCAAGATTCTCTGCCGCAGCTCGTACGCGCAACAGCCTGCCACGCGCCCGCCGATCACCTCCCTTCAGCGTGGCGTTAAATACATTCTCGAGTCCGTGACTTCTGACTCAAAGGGGACTCACGTGCCTGAAGATAAATCTGTGACAAATATCTTACTGGACGGCGGGGCACAAGAGTTTGGCAGAGACCGAAAGACCTCGGGTTCGACCTTCACCGGCGTACAGCCTTTTCTGCATCCCCTGCACGCAGGAAACTTTTGCCAGGACAAAAAACCAGACCAAACCTGGTTTTCCTTCTCGTGGCTGTCCACGCATCTGCTTTTGGCTCCTACTGATAGGTAGAGGTGACAACAGTCCCTTCCTTCGCTTTAGGTTCTAACGTGCTGAGTTTCTGGACAGACCCAAGAAATTGTTCATAGAGAAGAGCTGGAAAGTTACACCCAGTTATAGAGAGACCCATCAGTCGTCATCTTCCTCAACACCAGGAGTGACCAACAAGACAGGCTAAAAAGTAGCATGGGAGGAATGTTTAGCAGTCCGAGGGATTTCTGAAACTGATGAGCACTATTTCCTCCAATTTGATTTTCTCTCTCCTGGGAACTGTTTAAAAAAAAAAAGCAACCAGGACTTAGGAGCCAAGGAGCTGTGCAGGGTGGAAAAAAAGTTGTGTCCAAAACTCGTCAACCGAATGGAAAGTCAGAACATGCCCAAGACATCAGATCCAATTAAGAAACCATGGATTCAGTCAGCTCGTTAATCTTCCTGGCCACTTGTTTGTGTTTCCCCTCCCAGTCTGGTACCCAGCTGCGTCATGAAGGAGCTTTGCAGTATCAGGTTGTATGACACCACAGTCCCATGTAGCATAACCCTATATAAGCGACAGCCTCAGCCCCTGATTCACTCAGGCTGGAATAAGCATTATCCAGGGTACTCAAGAGAATTAGATACCCCTGCTCTCATGTCGAGAATATGTAACTTGTGAGATCCCCTCAAAGATGGCATCTGGAGCCCGGTGCAATAGCTACGGTGACCAAATACTGTTGGCTAGGTCGTTTCCCTGACAGAGAGCAGAGTTTCTTAGTGTTACAGCTCCCTGAAATAAGTCTGGCTATTAGCAGCCGAGTTACGCCTGACCATAGGCACAGTGGGCTCGATCATTGCCTTTTGAAATCAAGAGCAGATTTGTTCCTCTGACTCAGTGTGGTTGAGTCTTGCCCCTGGCAGAGCTGTGCTCCTTTAGCAGCACGCACGGTGAAGGCAGTAGGAAGCGCAGGTACTCTAGCAGTGAAGCTGGCAGGCTGTAGTCTCCTTTGGCAAGCAAGCTTGCAGGGAAAAATTAGACAGCAAAGCAAATCACGCCATAGTGTAATCACCGATCTGAGCAAACTCATCGATTCTCATTGCACAGACTGACATGCAGTTCAGTTGTTGATGTACTGACCATGCTGGCAGCCAAGGCGGCAAAAGGCTTTCCAAGCCACTGTTGAGGGAAGTACTTGTTCAGTTGCATTCTTGTTCTCTGCTGGTGAACGTGTCTTACTTGCTATTCTCACAATGATTCTATTCTGGACGTTTAAGGGAGGGGCCTGAGGAAGCAAGCGCTGCCCCACTGCAGACTATGTGCTTTTCATCAACTCACCTAGACACCCGTCTGCTCCTCTCCCACCCTCCCTCTGCCCCATTGCCCAACGACCCGTTCAGAGAAAAAGACTGCAAAGACAGGAGGCTAGAAATGCTACGGGGCTGGTTCCCAGGGCTCAGAGCCGCGCGTTCAGAGCCCCTTGACGAGGGCTGGTGGGTATATGGAGCTGGTTTCCTTCCATTACTCACTTCCCAAGGAAGTCTTTCCATGGAAGCGTTGCTCATCTTTGCATAATTCCCTTTTTTGTCAGTTTATCAATGTAAATGCCATTCAGTCTCACACCCTGCAGCCTGGAGAAATTTCAGCCTTTATCTCCCTACAAGTCCTGCTGGGATAGGTGGAAACAGGAAAAAACAGCCTGGAAAATAATTAGACCTTACACAATTTTGGTTTATTTTTAAACTTTACAGTAATTGACAGATCCTGTTTCCAGTAAGACTGGCATGCTGATTGTTTCCGAGCTGCATCCCGCGCTCCGAAGCCAGCGGCATCCCTCCAGATTTGCTCCTATTTAAGTGCGATCAGAATCTGGCTGCAGATCTCATCTTGGGTTCAGCTCCCCACCACCGCTAACCTCATGCTCTCCACCTGTCACCGACTTGCCCGAAATTCCCTCAGGATGATCACCTTATCACGCCAAGTTACAGAACAGCTCAGGAACAGTCAGTGACCGTAAAAAGAAAAACAAAAAACCAAAAACGGAGACCACCACCAACCAGTCTACCACAGTTTTATTGCGATATTACCGAGACTCAGACACACACACAGAGATATTTCGGACAGCACAAACCCTCAGTACTACTCTTCAGCGTTCTGAGCACGGGAAGGCTTTGGTGGCGTGCTGCAGCTGCCGTGACATTCTGGGCATGTAAACAATACGCAATTTCTGAAGAGATGCAATATCCTCTCTGAGACAAATTACCACAGCTGGAACAAACAGGCTTTTGGGAACACAGCCTCAGCCTTTTTTCAGCTCTACATAAAAGTTTTTGTTTGGAGGGGCTATCTATATATGGCAATTTGGAAATTCCCCATTTGGAAAGGAAGCAAAGCAGCTCTGCAGCAGTGGAAGAACAATGCTGGTAAAAGCTCCCCCTTGACCTCCGGGGAAGGCTTGAGCAGCCCAGCACAGGTTACCCAAGTTCCCAGTTACCCAAGGTGCCAATAACCCGACTTGCCTGCACGCGCCGGGGTCTTGGGCTGGAAGGCAATACCTCCGCCAGCTCACGCTGAGCCGTCAGCTCAGTTCTGACGCGGGGGACGCGGATAGCAACTGAACCTCCAACAGCATTCACAGCCGACTTCAGGTTTTCCTCCAAAACCTGACCACGCGTGGCTCACCCGACAGCCCCGCTATGTCACGCAACTTTTAAACAGCTACAGGCTGCATCGCTGGGGGGCACGAACTTGAACTCCACTGACCCCAGAAATGCCATTCTGACTTACAGCAGAGAGGATCAGGCCCCGGTGTTGCCAGTTCTCAGTTAGCAGTGTGTCATGCGTCTCTAGCCTCAAGTCAGCTATTATTTTTGTTTGACTTGGAAGACAAACTACAAAAATAGAAATGTTTACTCCCTGCATTCACCAGTTTTATTTTTCTCAAAAGTTGCTCAGTGACCAGGAATGACTCCACAGTGAAGTAAGGTCTAGCTTATACATGATCTCTTTCATCCCAAAGCATCCCAAAGAGTCACCCAGCACAAAAATACAGCCACTTCTGGGGTGAAGCGCAGTAGCTTTCCAAGTACTTGCAGCAGTATGAGACTACAGCTTAGGGTACATGAAAAAACTGCAGGACAGACCTACTTTAGAAGAATGCAACCAGCTAAATTAGAGTCGTGTCAGTACACTGGGAAAGGCTGCTTCCTACCCTAATATTGAAGGACTAGGGGCTTGAGTATATCCTCTGGCTCCCAGGCAGCACGCAATTTCCTCCTCAGGCTTTATGAAATCTGGAGAACAGGTGCTTGGGTGAGCTCTGAAGGAGACAACTTGTCACCAAGCATCAGCTCTCAGACACCCAAGCGACTTACAGGATCCTGCTGAGCTGGGACGGGATGGACCAGCAGCCTCAGTTCCTCTCCAACTCCACATCCTAGGCATCTCCTGGTCTCTCCACACAAGCTGGACTTGAGGAATTCCAGACAGTATTAGCACTAGCAAGGGGCAGTGGAAGCTGGACGTCTGCCCAGAAAGTAAGAGAACCTAGAGACAGCCTGCAGCTCCTCCTCCAGCATCCCAAAGGAGCTCCTAGAGGAAACCAGCCTCGGCACATGATGCCTCCATACCTGCCATCTCTCGTGATTTCAGACCTGCACTGAATCTGTGGGTCATTTTATTGCAGAGAAATAATATCTAGGCAAAAGGAAACAGTAATTAATGCCGTTGTCACTTTATCCTGAGAATTAGCATCAGTTAGAGAACCTCAATGGGGAGGGAGCAGCTTGCTAAGCAGGATGCCAGAGCCAGAGTTAGAACCCTGGCGACAGATCGGAGGTAAACAGCATCTCCTCACCGCAGCTTACTAGTGCCAGGTCGCACCAGCTGCGCGCTTGGCATCTGTTTGAGACTGAATCCAATTTGTCTGGTCCCTTTCTACTTTTCTTGTGCACATTTTCATCTACGGTTGGCTCTGCTAATATTTTAGACAACTGTAGGAGCCCACTAGCTCTTTGCAATGGCATTTAGAAAGAGCATCACAGTGACTGAAACGGCACTCATTCGTTTGAGTCATACCACAGCAATTCGGGAGTGGAGGAGCATTTATAAGTGAAATGCCTTTTCATTTATAAAGGGCCATTTTTTCCACTTTTCAGTGAGATGTGGCGGGTTGACCCCAGCCAGCAGCTGAGCATCCACCAGCAGCAAGAACCTCATGGGTCGAAGTAAGGACAATCGAAGAAGTGAAACAAAGCCACATGCACAAGCAAAGCAAAATAAGGAACTTACTACTTTCCATCAGCAAACAGATGTTTAGCCGCTTCCTGGAAAGCAGAGCCTCACCACAGGTGAATGCTACTTGGGAAGACAAATGCGATAACCGCAGAAGTCCCCACTTCGCCATCTTCCCTGAGCTTTTATTGCTGAGTACATCATATGTTAAGGAATATCCCTGTTGTCAGTTCAGGCCAGCTGTATGCCTCCCAACTTCTTGCACGCTCCCAGCCTACTCAGCGGAAGCAGCAGTGGGCATTGACGGAAAAAGAAAGCCTCAATGCCGTGCAAGGACAGCTCAGCAACAGCCAAAACATTGGTGCATTATCAACACCGTTTAAGTGACAAATCCACAACAGCACCACACAGGCTGCTGCAAAGAAAATTAACTCCATTCCAGCCAGACCCAGTAGACTTGGGCGAATCATGACACTGCCAAATGCAATAAAGAGCCTACACAAGATGCTGAAGCAATGGAAGGTGACGCCTCTGCAGCCTTTTCCTCACAGCATTCAGGAGCTGGCGCTGGATTCCAAGCTGTTGGGCAAGAAGAGCAGGAGTTCAGATCCTACAACAGAGAAGTCATTCAGCAAGATGACTGTCTTCAAGGCAAGTCCAGTGTGCAGAGGGACTGCAAAGGTGCTGGACTTGACCCTCCTCTGACCACGCAGTCACCTGTCCAGGACGAGAACGCTCCGAGAGCTCTAGCTGTCTCAAAAATGGGCTTAGGACAGCTTTGGCAAGGCAGTCCCAGGCGCAGGTCATAAATGCTACATGTATAGCAAGCACTGTTCCTTTATCACTGTTTTTGTTTGATAACATTTAGTGGATATGAGCAGGAACCAGAGGGAACAAAGTAGGACTGGAAGTAAGAGACAGGGCGAGCGTCGGCAGGTAGGTCTTGGTGCTGCTGCATTGTTTCAGAGCTGATGCAGAGTTGTGACTCTACAAACTCCACCACCCGTTGAAACGGTCTCAGCACAGCTTGTGGAGCAAAGCTGCTGATATCAAGACAGCTTATCTGCAAGCCAGCTCCCGTCACCAGCCAGTAGAATTGTCCCAGACATGAGAAAACATGCCCTAAATGAATAGACCATTCCAAAATTTAGCTGCATCTGATGTAATCCACACATCGGGGCAAGAGATCACATAATTATACCGTAGGGCATACAGGAACTATGTTTTAATGATATAATGCTCCTATTGTCTTCAGGACGACTGTCCCAGAGCTAACAGCAGCTGCTGCTTCTTTCACATTTGTAAAGGCATTTGCAGTCCTTTAAGCAAAAACTGCAGCGGTGAACTAGCATGGGGCTTCGCACTGTTATTTTTGAGCCAGCTATAAAAATAGACATAACTTGTTAAGAGCTAATATATGCAGTTTCATCATGGGCTGAAAGAGATCATAGGAAAAGCAGACCTCTGAACGCAGCAGCACTTCGAGTCAGACATTTATGACGTAGCTGTGCCGCAGCCTGACTTTCTGAGCTGCAGCTGGGCCGGTTTTGTTTACAAGCTCACAAAATTGCACGGGGTTCAACCAGCTTCTTACGCTCACCTTGCTTCTGGGTTCTCAAGTGGTTTTAAATTTGTAGGAACAAACGAGAGCGTTCGCAGAGCTCCAGGAGCTGGTCGAAGGGCAACGCGCTACAGCAGTGCAAAGCAGAGCTGAAGCACTCGGGCCTGACCGGTCTGCCACAGTCCGGCCTCACTTACCCAGCTGACTTCAGAGCACCTCAGGCCCAGAGATTACATTTTCTCCTTGCTCCTGCCTGGAACTGTTGCAATTCCTTTGTGCCATCATAACTGCTCACAGCCAGGGTAGGCTACCCCATGCAGATATGTAGTACTGAAGTAGTAGTGAAGGGGTAAAACAGGACGAAAAGGCAATGTAAGTGGCTCATTGCTCATTCAGAGGCTTCTGGCTTTCTCCTTTGGCCAGGTAGGTCCGAAATAGCCAACATCTCTGGCCCCAGCTCTCCCGGTCACTGTAGAGGCTCCTCTTTTGTGCACAGCACGCTAGATTGGTAACCGCTGGGTTGTCATAACACATCGTCCACCCCACTGCCAGAGATGCTAGTGGCTGTCCGCACACATCAACTTCCCTGCCAAGGAAGAGCTGGCAGAGCGCTCTTTGCTTCACTGCTTCAGTCCTGAGCTTTCAGTTCAGCCCAGGGCTAGGAGGAAGAGCAGGACAGAAAACACTAACCCTCCAAATGAATAGGCAGGACACAGGCTCAGCCATCCTCGTGTGTACGAAAGCCAGACTCCCCCAAAATACACACTGTGCAGTGACGACACCCCTGACATTAACACTAGGGGAGGGGGACACGGACGTGCAAAAGCAATTGACTTCTGCAGCCTGAGTCTTTACAGGAACGGTGTTCTCAGGCCCTGCTTTGCAGCGACGACGTTGCCATAATTAAGTGGGTAGGAGTTCCGCGTAAAGAGCCAACTCCAGTGCCAAGAGCTGCAGGGGAGCGAGGGTACAAAGCTGGGCAGGCCCGCGATAGCCCCTAGCAGAGACCCACTGCGTACTTAGGAACAGAATATCTTTCTAAAGACTGGAAAACTTGTGTTACAAGCTTCAGAGCTGCAACAGAGGACTTGCGGGAAGAGTGGCTTATTCAGACCACGGAGATTCCTGTGTCCTTGCTGAACCAGCTTCTCCACGCAGCTCATACTGCTTCCTTGGGCTTAGCTGGGCACGTGAGCTTACAGGCTCTAAAGAGGGGGGAACCTTTCGTGTTTATCACTGAGAAACCACGGGCATTTACAAACAAAAGGGCAAACTCCCAGGGAGAAGTTACTGTATTCCCTCCTGAGCTGCAGAGTCTGGCAGGAAAGTGCAATGGCAGCAAAATACCAGGTGGAGAGCAGCCGTGCCATAGCTTAACCAGAACGCTACACTGCAGCGGATACCCATCGCGCTGCAGGCCCTGCACCACTCAACGCCTGGCTTCAGCAGGGAGGAAAACCCTGAAGGGTTTTCCCTGGAAGTGCCTTTCCTTCCAGATCTGACATTTCCAGTAAGTGGTCCCTGGAGAACATGGCACCCTTCATATTAATGGGAAATCAGTTCTTTTCTCGAAGCCAGGCTGCTCTGCAGCCCTTTCGTCACCTGGAAAGCAGCATCCTTGCCAACGGACACGCTGGACAGAACTGGCTAAAGTGTAAACAGGACTCGTGGCTGGGTGTACAGGACTTCCCCGCACACTGGGTCAGACTCTGCATCTGGAATAGAACGTGGGAGTCTCTAGCAGAGATTCTCTAAGACTTCAGATTCGTGCATCACTTCCTTCACAAGACAGAATTTTACTGCATTTTTCCCGGCTGGACCCAGACTGTAGTCTCACTTCGCTTGCCAGGAACTGAAGTAGCTCTGAAAATTGGACCTGCTTCTAAGCGGTACAAATGAGGTCTGTATGCAGTGGCCAATTTTTAACCAAAGGCTATTCTTTGGAGTGGATCATTTTCCTTATTGCTTTACTTTTATCCCCTATCTCTATCCTGTTAGGAAAGCCCAGACAATTGGGAAGAGCCAAATTTAAGAAAACCTCCTAGAGCAAGGTTTCCTGAGGAATTTCCAGCTACGCAATAAGCTGAGATTTCCTGTTGAACGGCAAGTTCTCAGCCTTGCAAGCTCTCATCCTCTCTCAATAATGGTAGTCCGTTAGCACGTCAGCCTGGGAGACAGAAGACAATTTGGAGCACAGGCACACACACGAGACCAAGGCACGGCAGAGAAAGCATTCGGCATGCGTGCGAAGGAGACTCATGCATTCGGACAGGCTTCCTGGGCTTGTTTGTCTGCAGGGTGTCTCAGGGAGGAGCCAGCAAAGAAACAACCAAGCCAGAGGATATCAGCTTCTCTCCCCCAGGTGGCTGGACTGTCATCTATTTTGATTATTTCAGCTCCTGTACCCGATTTCTTTCAATTGCACCAGTAATTGTTAAGGCAGTTTTACAGCCTAATACCCCGTGCAGCTCCGCAGGCTCTGACAGACTGCTGCGTGGTTTTTGAAGGTCTGAGTTAACTCCATCATGACTTACAGCAGCTTACTTGGACAACAGCACTGTTCCGTCCGTCTCTGGCTCACGTTTCAAGCGGTGGCAAGTCATGGTTGCATAAGGAGAGGCTACCAGGGCAGCAGTCTCCCCTCACAAGCTCATGCCCTGATGCTGCAACCCATTCACGGTAGGGAATAGAACACCACAGCAACACGGGATAGTTTCTGTGCCTATCAGCAAAGTGGCTGCTTTTCAGGTGTGCTCGGTTTTTAGAGGCTTGTCTAAATCTCACCAGGCTCTGCTGAGTTCTTAGCTTGGTGGGTGGGGGGAAGCAGGCAAACACATAGACGAACGGGCCTCCGAGCACCCACCAGACCTGCGCGCAGTCACAACAGGAAAGGGAAGCAGCGCGTTGCGTACAAGTTCCTATCAGGAGAGGCTGCCTGGCCCCCGCTCCAGGCACAGCTGCACGAGTGCTGGCCAAGCTATGCTCTGCTCACGGCCTGGACTTCAGAAGGCAATGAGGCAGATTTTCCATCAGCCCCAACACCCAGGTGACAGAGCCTCTCCCCTCCCAGCTCTGCAGGCCTCCTTCTCCAAGGCCCTGCCAGCCTTTTTACCCTCACGCCAGCAGCCTTTGCCACCAGAGGAGCTCCGTTTCCAAATAAGCATTGTCTGACAACTGGCACGCTGGGATGGAACAGGTTCAGCATTTGTGTGGCTACAGCGAAGGAGCACACCTGGACCTGCCTGGGACAGGGATTTCCAGAGTCCTCCTGTAGCGCTTGTTTCTCTGGTCCAGGCTCCCGGACAGGAACCTGCCGTCAGTCTCCAAGTTTAGAACTAGACTGCCTCTAAGGTAGGCTTCACAGAGGGCTTGCTTTTCATCTGAAGCTTTTCACCCCCTCTCAGCAAGAAGGCAAAAACATCTGAGCAGGAACAAGGCTTCAGGCACAAAAAAACAATCACGCTTTTTGTCTGAACCCAGCAAGGCAGCGGGGAGTGAGTGGGAGGGAAGGGAACGAGCCCCTGCGCTGTCAGCAGGGCTCCTCCAGCCCAGCTGGCCTTGGCGAGCTCGCTCCGCACTCCTGGGACACTTGGAAACTTGTCCCTCCATGCTGCTTAGTGTCAGAGTGGGGATTTTCTCTCCAGCCTCCACACCAGCCCCTGAAAGCCCGTAGTTCATGACTGTGCTCCTTGCGGACGCTCTGCCTCTGCTTTTCACAGGGCAGAGCATGGGATGAGCTCTGGGTCAGATCCGAGTTTCTCCTTCAAGGCACTGATTCTTCATTTTTCCACATATTCAGAAAGTTCTAGAGGTGTGGATCCAGGCTTTGGTGCCTACAAGCCACAGACAGGATGAGACAAGCAGCGTGCCGTCCCATATAGCAGATGCTGGAGAAAAGGACTGCCCTGTCGCATTAAAGCCAACGCCACACTGAGCAGGCGGACACCAGCAGAGTCAAGCATAAACCCACACAACAGGCTACCACCTTCCCCTACCCCATCACCACCTCCCACGGTCTTTCCGTGTGGGATTCTGGCTTTTCTGGCACCAAAGAGCAGAACCAGATGCGTCTGGAGCAAAGGCAGACACTTGCAAGCTCAGGAGGGAAAGCGGGGCGAGCGGCAGATGCTGTCCCTGGGCAAGGCCGCCACTCCCCACACAAACCAACGCTCAGGAGCTGGCAAGAGTCTCACAAGGCTTTTTTTGGTTTTTTTGGTTTGGTTTTTTTTTTTTTTCCATCACAGACTCAGTTTGAGGTCAGCAATTTTATAAACCAAGAGGGTGGAGGAGGGCTGTGGGGATTTCCAAGGACTGCATGGTAAGCTTCCTTCTGCAGGCTGAAGGTAAACTTGCCGCTGGGTTCGGGGACCAATTGCACCATGGGCCAGCTGATGTAGGCAGAAGCCTAACTGCATCTGATGCCGTGTGGTGGTCAACACGTGGTGGCCTATAGGGGACACAGGCCTGCATTATTAAACTTGAACTCATTCCTGAGAGGAGCCGTACTGAGATCTGAGGGGGCAGGACAAACTTGCTGAAATTAGAAGTAATGCTGGGGGGGGGGGG
>VZSC01007697.1:354121-372962 GCA_013398225.1 Steatornis caripensis
CAGGGGGGGGGGGGGGGGGGGGGGGGGACACAACGACTTCCTACCATCAGCAAGTTGCTGTTTACAGTTGGAAGAAGGCAGGTGGGGCATAGGGTCCTAGATTAGAAATCCTGTTGCATAAACAAGCCTGAAGGAAGCAAAGGATTCTGCTGGGAAATGCTATGCCTGACAGCTATCCTTTCCTTATTGCAAGTCCTGCCAGCCTTACACTCCTCCCACGTCAGACTAGGGAAATAGTTGCAATTCCAGTAGTCCGTAAAGAAAGAGGTGACTTGACGCACGCAAAGCAATCAAAACAATTCCCGTCTATTTTGGGGATAAGAGACTTTTGTTCTAGAGCTGGGTGCTGTAATGCCTGACCCAATGATGAAAGAACAAGGGCAAAAATATTCCCTTGCAAATAAGTAGTACTATTAGAAAGAAATATCCTCTCTGCTCTCCACCATTCCACGGAGACACAGGTTCCCTCTGCAAGGATGAATTTGTTTCTTCAGTCAAGAAAGAAGAGACGGGGATGTGAATGCAGAGCCCCTTGCAGCCACCCACCAACGGAAGCATCATACGCTTTCTCTCTCTGCGAGTATTTAACGACAGTTTCTCTTGTTTAGCAGGCAAACGAGCTCTATCCTTAGAGTTTCCGATCTCAGACTCGGGCCTGGCCCCTGCTCTTTGGCTTCCCACAGCAAAGACGGTCAGCACGGATTGCTGCACCGTGGGCTTTTTAGGAATACTCTCCGTAAGCCTCCAGCCCTGTACCTAGATCCATGCATGCTTGATTCAAGGGTGGAGGATAACTGTTATTGTTCACCAGTTTTCTTACCGTTCTGGGAAGCTTGTAAGCACTTGGGCATCCATTACGTAAACACTTGGACACCAAGTGCCTTGGAAGAACTGGAATTGGGATTGCAGTCCATGGCAGCGGAATACTTCGCCAAGCTCGCTGCTCTCAGTTAGCAACACCAGTAATTTATTTACATTTCCAGGGCTTTCTAGGTTAGTTTTTCATATTCGTAGGATTACGCAGCTCTAGTCACACTCCTTACATCTATAATTAGATCTCGCATGTAGTTGACTTTGACAGCAAACGACCTAAAGCTCTGCCAGGAGATAACACTATCTCCCGTGCCCTGAAATTGGGATGGGGAGAACTAGAAAAATGCTGCAGATATTTCTGACTCGATTAGCCAGTAAATATATGATCAGAACCACCCCAAATTACCCTGAAATAAGCGTGCTTGTCTTGGCAGTCTCCTGGGCGAGCACTGACTCACTCCTTTAGCCCTTTCCAATAAACACACCTTGCCTTCTCTCCCATCACCTGCTCAAGGAGGACTGCCGCCGTCAGCCTTCTTCACAAGGTAGTTCTTCCGCACACGTGTGGTAACAGATGCATGAAGTAGCATCAGGTAGCACTAAGTAATAGATTTACGCTGACATCTGGATCTGTGGCTACACTCNTTTTCCAATAAATACACCTTGCCTTCTCTCCCATCACCTGCTCAAGGAGGACTGCCGCCGTCAGCCTTCTTCACAAGGTAGTTCTTCCGCACACGTGTGGTAACAGATGCATGAAGTAGCATCAGGTAGCACTAAGTAATAGATTTACGCTGACATCTGGATCTGTGGCTACACTCCTCACTGCCCTACAGGAGAGGAAAGAGGACTCAATCAAATAAGAAGCATTACTCAGGCTGGAAAGGAATTTAAATCGGTTGTGGGGTTTGCAAACAGATTAGCCTCGGGGAAACCTGCCACTGCAGCAAATTCTGATAGCATGGTCCTAGAAACCCCCCAAAAAGCGCGGCAGGTCACTGGGAATGCTGCTGAACATTCTGAGAAATAGCACATCAGAAACAGCAACAGCGAAACAGCTAAAGACGCACTACCACAAACCCGCATCTCTATACACACTTGTGCTCAAATCCTGGTCTTTACTGAAAACGTGAAAATTCATAATTCCAGCTGATCCTCCCCCTCCTGGGTGCAGTACTGAACCAAGGAAGCAATGAAGTGATACTTACCACTTCCACAGACATTTTCACTCCTAGTTCTCAAAAGATGAGGCGAACCAAAGCTGCATGTATATACACAGAGATGGGCTACAGGGCAGAAAAAAGGAAGTAATCAGCCGCAGGCACGTTCAGCTGCTAACCGCAGGTGGTGTTACTGCCGCTCAAGGGAAGCGGCAGGGAAGCTTTGCTCAAATTGGGCCGATGCAAACGCGCGGCCTGCCCTCATCGCTTGTCCTGCTTGCACGTCTGTCGCGCAGAGGAAGCCTGGCAGATCCTGTTTAGCAGAGTTCTCCCACACATGGGGCTTTTCTGCCTCTGCACCGCTTCCTGGCACCTGTCAAGGATATTGCCGTTCTGATACTCTCCCCGTGAAAGGCACTCAGAAGTCAGTTAGAGCTTCTCTTTTCGCCTGCTCTGTCTCTTTCCTCATCTCTGCCACTGACAAGTTCTTAAGAGGCCATGGCAAGCTTGTCCAGAGTGGAGATAATGCAAGAAACACGATGGAGAGGTGTCACAGAGGGGTAAACAACAAGAAANGTGAAAGGCGCTCAGAAGTCAGTTAGAGCTTCTCTTTTCGCCTGCTCTGTCTCTTTCCTCATCTCTGCCACTGACAAGTTCTTAAGAGGCCATGGCAAGCTTTTCCAGAGTGGAGATAATGCAAGAAACACGATGGAGAGGTGTCACAGAGGGGTAAACAACAAGAAAAAGGGCTGCAGAATGGAACTGTGACATTGAAAAAACAAGGCCCTTTGTCCGCAGTCTTCCCCCGAGGCTGTTTGTGTTATTGCCCACGTGTTGTGCATATAGGCGACCAGGGCCTTGCACGGAATTCCCTGCAAATCTCCAGAGCGGTAGTGAAATTCTGGAGTTCCTCACTCGTCTCTCCTGGGCCTTCGGACCAGTCTGTGGCTAGGTGTGAGGGGACCCCCTTTGCCCCGGTTTTCATCAGCCTTTGCCAGCTGGAGAACCCAACGAAAACGCAGGGGTTTCACCCCTCTACGTTAGACCTCTGACCCTAACCGGAATCAAACATTTTCCAGGATTTTAGATCAAAAAGCAGACACAACGTTTTAGTGCAGTGGTTCCTGGACTCTTTCTTCTTACAGTTGTTCATTAATCAGCGATGACAAGACTTTCCTGTGTTGCTGTTCTGGAAGGAGCATGAAAGCCGGAGACTGAGCTTACGTCATGTATGCTGCAGTAAGTATCCCAGATCCTTCTGCGGCACACATAACCACGTTAAAGAGGATGCCAGCAGGAATACAAAGACAGATACGTCCTGTGGCGGGCCATGGCAGGGCACCCTGCACGTGAGGGGTTTCAAGCCCCAAGAGAAAGTTTTTCATTTCTGGCTGTGAATGATCGAGACAGTGGGAGGAACTCCAGCAGTGACCTCATGAAAGTGTCTTGTGCCAGAGAAACACTTGGCCAGGCTTTGGAGAGAACTTTTCTTGTCTCCAGGATGTTCATGGGGTTTTGCTAAACAGCCATATCCAGCAGGACTGAGAGTGAGATGGTGCATCTGTTGTGAACAGCCGCTGCCCTGGAGTACAGATAGTTACACAGGGAGCAACCTCTGTTGCCTGTGTGAGCCTCGGGCCGGAGTGCTTTCTTGTATCCTGCCAGTCTTTCTTGAGGGGACTTGGTGGTCTCCAGGTTTTCCTTCTAACCGTTGTTAGTGGGAGTCTGCAAGTTACTGTGAAATGGTTCAGAACTTATCTTTACTGCTGTAGGGAAGCCTTTCCTTCTTCTGGAAATGGAGTTGTTCTGTACATAATGACATCCACTGAAGTGCCAGTATCCGCCCCAGCATCTTTCCCAATTCACGCTCACAGTGGCGAGAGAACCTGCTGGGGTAGCGCTCAGCATTTTTTGCCACTGCAATGCGTAGCATGCTGCAAAATACCGTGTACTGATTCCAGACAAGATTGCAGTGTACGGTATCCTTCTGCTGCCAACACCAGCAGCCTATAAAGAGAGGCACTAGGAGGCACCAATATTGTTGCCTTGGGATTTGACCTTTATTTAAGCCCACAAATCCAATGTAAGTAATCTCTTTTTTGCATCAAACCCCTGTATTGAAAAGCTAGCAGCTATGCTGGGATGAGGGTTAACTTTCTATCATTGAGAACCATAACCCAAAGTACCCTTTCTGGTAGAAGTGGGGGAATATTGCTGCTATGACATTTGTACTCCAAGAAATCTCAAACTGAATTTCTCCAGATGAAACGTCGTAAGAAACCCTGTTCTCGATCACTGCTTTCTCGATGATACAACCCCAAAGGCGCATCACACCCTTTGGCTATGATGTTTGTGCGGCTAAAATTATGGCAAGGAGCAACAAGAAGTTAGATGATCAAGGCAAACACCAAAAAGCCCCATCAACAAAAGGCCCTTGATCAGAGAAACCAAGCAGTTGAGGTGAGTTCCACCCACAATACCTTTGCAAATCTCAAGGAAACCTGATTTGCCAAGTGCTGACAGGAACGGTCTAGCCCGCGGAGACAGGCAGGCGCAGAGCCGTGCCTGGCTACTGAGAACAAGCTAGAAAAATAACAAAGTTATCCACACCCTTATTCAGCTGCATGACATCCATAACTGCAACGAGGCAAAAGGGTTTTTGTCTTACCCCTGCTCGCTCTGCTTAGTAGGATATGGAGAATTGCATTATTAGTAAGAAGTAGATCAGAAGGCTGGATGAACGCTTTCCCTGTAACCTGAACTAAAATCCTCTTGTGGTCTGAAGAAGTCTGACTGATTGATTTCCTCTCTATGCTGCTTTTTTATTGCCCTCCAGATTTCTAAGTATCTGGAGTCCAGTTGTGACTAGAAAGCAAATGCCAGAACATCGCAAGCACAGTGTTTGCCTGGTGCATTTGGCTCAGATGGAGTCAGGAATCAACAGCAAATTAAACGGCAACTCTGCGTCCAGCAGCAGGGCGAAGCGCAGCTGGTGCCTGCAAGAAAAGTGGTCTTTGTAAAAGCATCCATCCCCGAAAGCCGATAGAATTCCACCCTCCCTGTCCATGGGTCAAGACCTCATGAGCAGAAAGGCAGTGTGAGAAAGGAAAGCTATCTCCAAGAAGAAAAAAATGGTATCCCATAGCAGTTTGCAGAAAACTGGTTGGATCTCTTCCCTGCTTCCCGTGTACGGCTGTGGTAAACCTGAGCCTCTAGCAGGAAAGCCAGTCCCTGAACGTGCTGCATGGCTGAGCTCATTTCAAGAGATAAGGACGTTTGCTTTCCAGCTGGACTCCGCTAACACTTGTTCCTTTGAAATAATGAGTGCTGTGTGAGTGGAGAGACTCCGCTTACATCTCCGCAGCAGACATAGCTTTCGCAGCTGGTTTAGAGAGGCTGAGGGATCCAGGATGGCTGAAAAGGTGGGACTCTGAGTGTAAGGGCTGGTAGCCAACATGGGACCACGGTCACCGCAGCTGACACAGAAACCCAAAGGCGAAACCCTCCCTGCTACCACTGACCTCAAGGACAGGCTGGGTCACAGCAGTCGGAGGGCTTCCTAAAGCCATCGGTGTGGAGGAGCTGAACTAGGCCCCCATGTTCCTTTTCATGGCAAGAATTTCTCTGTTTTTACCAGCACTGCCTCTGAGCTCAGCCACTGATCAGCTGCAGTGGCCTTGACGAAGTTTCCTCCGGAACCCCCCCGATGCAGAGCTCTTACAAGCCCCTGCTCCTCACATGTGCAGTAAAACGCTGTCGTGGACCAGGCACTGTATTTTTACTGATAAACAAATGGGTCATATCAAAACCATATCCAAAAGAGTTAGTCATGCTGCTTGAGTGTGTCTCCCTCCACGTACATCCATGCACGCCGATCCATACGCAGCAGGAGTGAGAGACGCAACCTCGCGGGAGCCCTGTTTAATGCTCGTGCAGGCGGCGCCAAATTTCTAGATAGGGATGGTGTCTTTCAAACTGGACAATGAACGCTTCTGTAACTCTGCTGGTGTCTGTGGGAACGGGCTGTGAAGAGCCCACCGGGGAACGCTGGCACAGCAGGTCTTTCCAAAATGTGCTAAACGGACCCTCAGCCTCAGCATCACAACTGGTGCTGAAACAGCCTGGACCAGCGAGGGGAAGCTGGTGAAGGAGTCAGGAGGCCTTTTCAGGAACAAAGCAGATATTTTTGGCTTTCAGCAACAAGAGGGTTATGTCTGGGAGGAAGTCTGCTCCCCTGGTTTCTATTTTTACTCCTGCTCAGGGTCTAGGGCTTGGTTTCCTCAGCTCTATACGGTGTACTTGGGAAACAATGAAAGCAAGCACGAGTGAAACTGGCGGCATCTGAAAGCAGAGAAGCAAACCAGACAGCACCACTGTTTTCCTGACTGCTTTGTTTGGGATTTTTTTTTTTTTCCTTGCTTCTTATCTCTCCCTGAGCTTCGCACAAACCCTTGAAAACCAGGTCCAGCCCTGCACATCCTGTCTACTTCTTACCTGCGGGAGGATTGCCCACCGAGTGTCGGCGGGCAGAAGCACGTCCGTGTCTTCTGGTTGGACCCAGCAGTCCTTCCCGGTACGGTTTCCTTGATCCTTACGATGCCGAGCCCACCAGTTTTGTTGACAGTGGAACAAATTGCTTCGTGCAGCGATGTCCTGTCTGGCAAATCCAAAAAGACAGTCTTACAAATACAAAGAGGCAGTATGTCAAAACAGTCTCCAGCACCTAAAAGGACTGGGAACGGCTTTTCAGCTCCCCCCTAACTATCCAGTAAGATAACTTGTGCCAGTAGATCTGGCCAAAGCCCCAGGTCTCCAGAGCCTGACAAGTATACGCTGAAACACCACGGGAAAAGAAAAAGGACAACTGTGTTTCCCCTTCCTCCTCCCCAAACGTCTGTCAGAAAAAGTTACCGTCAGTGGCATCAAAGGCGAGCCACAGCTGGTCTGTGCCTGTGGGAAGCCCTCAGCAGCCTGGCGTTGTGTTCTGCTCAGACTCACGCCCTGGAGATGCCAGGGGTTTGCTAAGCGGCTCATTATGAAGCAAGGCTTTTATGAATGTCAGATCCCAAGTGCAGAACGCTTCCGTAGTGAAACCCACCAGAGCCAACTGCATTCCCATGTTTTCTTGTACAGACAAGGGACTCGGAGCCAGCTCCCTTCACACCCTTGGCCACCTGCCTTTTCAGTTCCCAAGCCGGCCCAGTCGCTTTCTCTTTACAGTTTTCACTGCGTTATCCAAAACCATCTTCCTTAGGCAACTTCTCACTGCTTTACACTCACTGGAGAGAGACAAGATAGGAGCAGGGGCTGGGAAGTTGTGATTGTCCCCTTGCACTGACAATCACGTTAGCTGCCAGCCTGCGCAGGTCGGCAGAACAGTCATAAACCATGTTACTGGCATTGCAACACTTCACAAAGGCTTTAACGTACTTCAGCAGCCTCCTGCTTGGGGCCATGCAGATAAAAGAGCGTTGACAAAAGAGTAATTTCAGCACGTTGGTTTACTAACCCTGCTGCTGAAGAGCGGGAGCAGACCGGTGCTTTCAGGTGAGCAGGAGGAATTAACCTTCCTGTTCAGCGCCACGTCCCTGCCGCCACGGAGTTATAGAGCGAGCCGGCACCTTTGTGTGATGCGTACTGTCTGGCTGGGTAGCTGCATACAACTCCTTAAGTGCTCACCAGCTGGCGTGGCTCAACAGGGAACTCAACTTTAGGATGCTCTTCAAGGGCCAGCGCCCGTTTCAGTAGCTGTCGTCTTACTCAATGCAGGGCATGTCCTGAGTAAACATCCTTTTGCTCCTCCTTGCAGTTGGCTCAGGAAAGAGGAGTCCTTAGGCCTGGCCTCAGGGAAAGAACCCAAGCACAGGTCCCCTGGGCAGCGCTGCCAGCAAACCGGCATTCCTGGAGCACAGCTTTAGATTGCACTTCATTTGGTGTAACTCGCGTAGGTTCTGAGGGTGTCCCTCGTCCTCCCTTCTGTGGTCCCGGTTACACAGTCACTCCTGCCTCTTTGCTGTGTGGCTGGGCTTAGAAAGCTGAGGGGGATTGGATTGCTCCTGGCGTTCAGGTGCACCCGCCCACGGCACGGTGTCGTCCCTGCACACCACAGGCTCTCCTGCTTGCCCACGCCAACTGCTGGCATTTCCATGAACTCATGTACTGGCAGAGAGGATGAGCATAAAGCAAAACCGTGACAGCGGCAACAACCCTTGCAGCGCTGGGCATCCAATGGGGACAATTCGTGGCTTTTCTCACCAAAAGTGGCTCTTTTGTTGGTCCGATCAATGTCCCTGTTTGTCCCACTGAGAGCAGGGCCTGGAGAACGGGGTGTAGATCCTTTGCTTGGGTGCCACCGCGCAACCCAGCATTGCCCAGCCTGCCTCCGCGTTGCTCTTTCACATGGGAATGATGGCAGCCCCCAACAATCTTGCCGCCACAGACAGGCAGAGTAATTATTCCCGTCAGCAGCTCGGCTCTGGGGGAGTCAAGTTTGTATTCAGCTGCAGGAAGTGGTTAGGCGAAGGTCAAAGGGAAAGCAATGACGTCTGCCTTGGGAGGTGATTGCTGGCAGTTACAGAAAATGTGTGCATTGTGCCAGGACACACTGATCCCCTTGAATTTTCTTCTGTGAAATGACACTAGCTTCCAGCAATAGCTTGTGGGATCATACCATTATATACCACCTCTCGCTTTGCATTTTTCAGCTCTCACCAGCTCAACAGGACCAGGTCTGGCCGGAGCTCCAGTGACAGATGCTGTTAACCAGAAGCGGCCTTGCCCAGTCAGAAGGGATTCAACCCAGAATCAATGCCCGGGCGCGTGGTCGCAAGGAGAGCCTGCGGGATGGTAATGCTGAGCCAAGGCTCAAATCGAAGCACCGATCCAGCCTGTGTGCTCAGTGCCACTGCCACCCAGTCCCGTGGCTTTGTGGTTTCACAGTCTGGACATAAGCCGCTATGAAGCCAATTGTGTCGTGCCTTCCCGGCATCCGTGGTGCTGGCTGTAGTCACAGGTAGCAAACAGCACGGTGTGCAGGACCGGCTGTCCCAAATCAGGAGGTCTCGCTCCAGTCCGGATGCACCAGAGCACACTGGCGTGTCCCAGGCTCAGCCCCACAGCACCATCTTGAGGCGTGGGCACCCAAGAGAACAGCTGCTCCTCCAGGCGTAGGACAAGCTACATCATGCTTTTGCATACAATGTATGGGATTAGGGGAAATTCCATCCTGGAAGATGGCAGACAGCTAAAGGGACACCAGAATACCAGAGGCCAATTCAGCTACACGCTTCCGGATACAAACCCAAGAAACGCCATGGTCGTGATTTGCCCAGTCCTGTTCTCCTGGCCCCTGCACCGGGGGCAGCAGCTCACGAAACCACAGCTCACGCTCCCCTGGAGTACTGCTGCACGTGTTCAGCCAAAAGCTGTGTGGCGCCGAACCGAATAGCTAATCTGAAGCTGGGGCGGGGAGAAATTGTGAGCGTTTTTGCTGTGAGGGACTAGTTTGATGTAGGTGGAGGGATTGGTGTACCAGCAGCCCAGGTTAAATTGCTGCTTTCGTTCTCTCCTTTATCCCTTCCGTTTGCACAGCTCTCACCCCAGTCGAGTCCCAGGGGAGCATTCCCAGGACAGCGCTGCAGTCTGTGACCCATTCTGCAGGCACTTACCTACGTATGAGGAAGATCAGCTGACCGAGGGAAGGAGCTCTTGGCAGGCGCTCCCCGATTATTCTTTCTTTAATCACTTCCATTCATTCTAACAAAATTTTCCAGCAGAGCTGGGAACAGTCATCAGCGACTACTTAGCTCAGTGAAAGAAAAGGGAGGTGAAGGAGGACAAGGGAGCCTTCCCCAAAGACCTTCAAGTTACAATTAAGCAGTTAGCAACACAAATGCAGACAGCAAAAGAAATTGTCCAGCGCATATGTCATCGGAATTATATTACCATGCAGATCCCTGCCAAATTAGCCTAGAGAGTTATTCACAGAAAACTAAACACATGGACTATTAAACTGCCTGGGGTGAGAAACTCCTACGAGCACTTTGCAAGAGACTGGTAACTCTTACTCTTAGGAAGAACCAGAACCCCTCTGGGTGTGAGCGCTTGCAATTCGCGTTGAATTTGTTCCCTTTATAACGCATCTTGCCATGCCCTGGGTGATGGAGGAATTATCCCAAGAAGCAGCAGCAGGCAGCCATAGCCCTTGCCCTTGGATCTATGCTCCACTTGCTCCCATGGTACGTGCAGCAGGTTCCAGCTTCCCTTGCACCAGCTTCCCTTGCACCAGCTTCCCTCAAAGGAGGAATTTAGCGTCCTTCCAATAAATGCTGTGTTGTCCTTGGCTCTAAAAGAAGATCTTTCTGATTTCAGTTCAGCTTGACAGATGGTTCTTATTTGCACTGCCCAGCTGAGTGCTCCAGTAACTGAAGGCATCAGAGGACCGATATCCAGCTGAAAGCTGGGACAAGGCTTAAACATTTCTGCTCGAATTTTTGCTGGACTCAGAGGCTTCAACTGGCAGCTGCAGGGAGGCAGGGAACTGGTTATTCAGATCCTGGTTTCCACTGGCTTAGAATTTCCCTGTGTTTCATACAGTTCTGCGTTCCCTTGGGCTGAAGCATGCTCTCGTTTACCCTCCTGCAAATCTAGGGTGTCTCCACTGATTTCAGTAATGCTAGGCTGGATCGATGCTTGTGTGAGAGAAGAATTTGTTCTTTATTTCAGGAGCGCCTGGGCTTGTTCATCACTAGCTCTCACACACAGTACAAATCAGAGAAACTCTTTAATGGGCCTGTGCGTTGAGAGCAGCTCTTCCTCTTGCCGCTTGTGGAAACCTGTTAGTCTTCACTTCCGTCATATTAAATCCATGTATAATCCGCATATAAGGTTTCCATAAATGTTTATCCACAGCGATGCTGAGGCCCGTGACAAAGTCTGCGCGCGGAAGCGGAGGGCTGAGGTACTCAGCTCAGTGTTGCCAGGTTGGACAGGCTGTAACAGCACTGCCTTGCAAGGAGGGAAGTTCTACAAATGGGGACTCATTCCCTCCCTTGCAGCTACATTGCACTTCTCTTTCACCTTCCATAAATCTGGCCCAAAGAAGCTGTCTCCTGTCATTCATACTAAGAACATACCCTGCTATGGCTCAAGGTAAATTGACTGCTTGGCACCGACTGTCAGCACTTTCAGTTCTTTCTGGGCGATTTTCTATCCTGGGAATTCACAGTGCAGAAATTTAATGCTCCTGCAAATGTTGGTTCATTTCACAAAGCACAGGGTAATGTTTTCAGCACGCCATTCTGGGTATTTTTCATAGCCTTGAAGAGCTCTTCATGTCTTGCGAGGCTGGCTGGGTCACACAGGTGACGAGGAACTCTCAAGCTGATGCTTCTAACCAAGAGGAGAGTTTGTCCTAAGGACGGCGAGCGACTCCAGCACCGCGAGGCCGGGCAGGAGAGCTGTGCTCCCTTCAGCAACGGCTGATTCAAAAACCCTGTAGTGTCTCATCAGACCAGGTCCATAATCAAAAAGAAAAAAAAAAGGGAAAAAGAAAGCGAGCATGAAAATCCTGTGTGTAAGACTGGAGGGGACCTCAAGAGTCTGCTTTTCAGTCCCAGGAGAAACCCAGTGCCACCCACAGAGAGGTATCATTAGTGCTTTAAAACACTTCTGATCTTTCCAGGCAATTTCACTGTCTTCCTAGCACACTGAGACTATTCCAGGGTGTGAGAGGTTGCTGTCCCTGCAGTCGTGTGCGTGAGAGCATTTCAGCCTTGTGCCCTCCCTCACGCAAACCCAGATACGATACTGGAGTAGGTGAACGTGCATTTAAAAGTGCGGCTGTTGCACAGTATAGGCTGCAAGTGCCCCTCTTCCCTAAAAACCAATGGCCCATGCTCACAGCCCTGCTCATTTACCAGACCCTCACGCTGTTTTTCCAGCGCTGGCCAGCAGTTAGATGCCTGGTGTTTGCCTGACTCAAAGCCGGGAACGCTGGCAGAGGCGTGCGTGCAGGCTGACGAGGAAACGGGCACGGCTATCGCGAGTGAGCCCTGGACTGCTGAGCCTGGGCCACAGGGCTCCGCCGGAAACCTCCTCTGCATGTATGAAAGCCGGTCCTTAGTGCTGTCGCTGACTGCAGCAGTGCCATTTAGGAGCAGTGTGAGCAGTTGATAACCAATTAAGAGGAAACGGATAATAAATGAAATACTAAATACTGGTAACCAAGAACACCTTTCTGTGCTGGAGGAGTCACCTGGAAGGGTGACAGGGAGGCACATGAGCATCAGCTGTCCTAATGGACAGGTCCTTAGTCATATTATTAACAAGAGACAGGTGAAAGCCTGTAAAAGGCCTCCTATGTTGTGCTCAGCAGCACGATTCCCCCTTGTGCACATTTGTGTGTGCATGGATTTAGGAGTGCAGCTCTGCATTAGCACCTGGGCCGCTGTGTGTTCCCAGGCACGACACAGGAGCGGCTGGGCAGTTGTGTCTCTTCTTTTTTCGTCTCTGCCAGAACAGCTGCTTCCAGCCCTGGAGCGAAGGCCTGTGTCATGATTAAACACGGCACCTCTCGAGTGATTTCACCCGCTTTGGATCTGGGCTGTTCAGTGATGACAGAGGAGCGGGGAAGCACAAATAAACGCTGTACCCGGCCAAAGCCTTCTTGGGTGGAAATACATTTCAGTGTCTTCTGAGGTACATCAGCACCGGGTCAGTGCCGTGGCTTTGAATCATGGAGAGGCTGTTGCAGGGAAATTAAATCCATACACAGCTGGGCATTTAAAAACCCAGTTAAAACACATTTCTTTCTGTCCTCCTTCAGCACCTTGCCGAGCAGAGCTGTGCTCTGAACTCCGCGCTGGTCGGAAGAGGTGGGCATGGCTTGGTGGCAGCCCCAACGTCTGTGGGCACAGTCCGTGCCTGGCACGCGAGCCCTGCGGGACGCAGCCCGGCACAGCTGCCCTCAGGATTCGAGCCAAGGCTGAGGATATTAAGGATGTCTCTGTACTCTCTACAGGAAATTTCGGATCAAAGCAGCTTCACGTCAGAGCTACGGCACCGCTTGCAACGCATTGCTGTGCTCTCCACGTGTGCCGGGACACCCCCGAGGCACCGCCTGAGCTACCCGACATGAGGTCTGTCCTGCTACGGAGAGGAAGTGTGCTTTCAGGAAGATTCATTTCCCCCTTTTGTTATTAAAACACTCTGTAAGGTAAAATACCAAATTAAATCGATTTTTGTTTTATGAGGAAGGCGGTTGCCAATAGCCCTTAATTTCTTGCGCAGAGGCAGCAGTGGGAATGGTTCACTACAATACCGGCACCATAGCTAGGTTTAAGAATACCTTCCTTGTAAAAGCAGTTGGATTAAATGACAGGCGAGCAAAAGGAACAACAGCTCATATCAAATATCTGTACGCAGTCAGCAAACATTGCCTCCAGGCAAAACCTTATTATCCTGTAGCACGTTATCTCCTTTTCATGAAATTGAACTTTCTTCCTCAGTCCTGCCAGAAGCTTACGGCTACGTCTCCCCTTTTAACTCTCCAAGATGAGACAGACACTGACGGCAGAGCTGTACGGACGAAGCAGAAGGTCCCAGCAAAAGGAAACAATAGCAACGAACACCGTCGGCAGTGGGATCAATTGCAATCTATTTTTAAGGATGCTTTGCTTCCCACGGACTGAGGCACAACGTGAGATGATCATGTGCTCCTGACGCTAAGCTGGCTCTTTATTAAAGGAACTGGTTGAAGGAGCACTGTTTTATTAACCCTGTGGCTCCAGAACACCTTGCTGATGCTTTCTCCAAATTTTTCCCTTCAGCACGTGTCTTTCTCACCACGTTCCAAGCACACCTGCAAGCACAACAGAAGTGGAATACAGCTACGCCCCAGGGTTTTGTCACTGTGCAGATGAAACACACCGCAACCTGCTGTCAAAACACCTTGTGGAAGGGCGTTGCTTAGAGCAAACCCGCTCCTGTCACCCCAGGAGGGCAATCGCAGCGGAAGGTGGTGCCTGGCAGACGAGGGCACGTCTGTCAGAAGAGCTGCAGGACACAGGGAAGTCCACAATGTTCATTTGAGCCTAGATCTTTAGTTTTAATGAAGGCCAAGCCAGAGACAGAAAATCTAGTGTTTCAGGAACCTTTTGGAAGGTAGTGTTTATAAACACTGTGTATGATAGTCTGCAAGGCTCTCAAGGAAGCCATACAGAGGAGCGTGTCACCCTCATCTTGTTTTATGGGCTTTTTGCTAGGAGGCAATCAGCTTATCCACTGCTCTCTGCGTCCCACAGTGATGAAGCGGGGATGCAGAAGCAGTGCCTGTGCAATCTACTTAATCTGTCAGCTTCAGAGTATTTACAGAAAAGGAACTTTTTCTTCTTGCTGCTTCAAAGCATCCGAAGATGTAACAGTTATCGTTAAAGCTCGGAGCTTCAGAATAGCCATCTGTTTATGAAAGGACAGGAGTCTCTAGCTTAAAGGAAAGAAGCTCAAACCAATTACTTGCTGCTCCCCTTTCAAGTCAGGCAGTCCATTATGCTTACACAACGGCCCTGAGCAAATGCGAATGCACTCTTGCTCTCCTGAATGGCATCAGAACAATTTAGTCAGCACTTTCACCCTGCAAAATCCTGGAGCAACAGAAAAGCATTAAAATGCAAGCGCTACATCAACCACTCAGGTTCTGGGATGGAACAATCTTGTTCATTCCTCTTCAGTACATAAAGATGTCAAGCAACAGCTAGAACTGTAAATGAAAGATATCAGATCATTTGCACCTGAAGTATCGCGGAGGTTGTTTGTTGAGGCTTTAGTTTAATGCAGCTGCCAGGATGGGATAAATCGCGATGGAGACTGGCAGAATGACTCAGCCGAACACACACACGGAGCCAGCAAAGTGGATATATTGCACTGCCGCCCATCCGTTTGCAGCACAAGGAGCTGCACAGAGATGCCTGCCTGCTGGGGTCCAAAGCTAAGGCTGTGACCATCACCAGGTAACGTGATGGCCAAAGCCCAAAGCAACGGCTCTAGTCTCTCAAAACAAGGGGTCCCGCAACAGTGCCACGCTTACCTCCAACTGCCCCTGTGCTCTTGTCTGCTTCGGTGGCTGAACCGAGGGTCCCACTGTCCGCGCACAACGTGATTCCTGCCAGTTCAGTTCGCTTTCACCAGCAGCCGCCGCTGGCTGTTTCTCTGGGTGAGACTGGGGCTCTGCAGGCTGCATAGGCTGGAAAAACCAATCCTCAGAAAGCAAGCAGAAATTGCATTTGAACTTACAGCGACACATCGTGCGGTACAATGGGCACCACACGGCTGTTTCTGATGCAGCCAGGGCTTTGAGACAGAAAAGAGAGAAACTCCCTCAGTGGATGTTTGGCACGATCTTTATTTATACGTAACACTTGAAATGGTTATATTTGGGAGACAGGGGAACTACAGCCAGCGGGAGTACACAGCTTGCAGGGATTAGTACACAGACCCCACTAACTGAACACCACAGGGACCTACAATGATTTGAAGGGAGAGAACCATGCATTAAGCTGCCATGCTTTTCCCTGCCTGCCGTACCTTCTCGCATGTGCTGTGCTTTTCACTCAGTTGCAATTTATGGCACGTCACGTGTCAGAAGATCTGCGGTATTACTTCAGAGATCACTGAACTCAAGAGGGAGATCCAGCTGGCTTAGCTAAGCACCAGTTCAGGCCCCGTGGGAGTTCTGCAGAATCACAGGAGGGAACACAGGCTGAGTTCAGCAGGTTTCAGACATGTAGCCCCTCTCCACGGAGCGTGCCGCTGTTGCCCCACACATCACCCTGGGTATTGCCGGTCACATATCCAGAGCAGCAGCCTCCCCAGACACCGTCTTGCTGCCATACTTGCATTTTCATAAGGGGCAGGCAGTCTCTGTGGCCCATGCAGTCCTTATTTCACGCAGACTACAACACAGTGCCAGTGCTGAAACGGCTCCGGTGTCGGTATCCAGCCTTGTCGGGGCACTGAAAGGTTCATAGCATTCAGCAGTCAGTTTGACCCTTTCCAGTTCTCCACTCAAACTGCAGCACTAACCCTAAATCCAGGTATCCGTGACCCTCAGAAAACGAGACATCATACACCGTCCCTCGCAGGCGGAAGCTCTCAGCTCAGACCTGGGAGAGCTTGTAGTGCTCAGCAGCCACTGTGAGTCCTCAGCTCCTCCTGCCAGGAATCCTAAACCTGACCTGAGCCCTCAGCCGGATTTAGCCCCAGACAAAACAACCTGACCACAGCATGGAGGACAAGGAGCTATTTGCTCATTAATAACCATCAGCCGTTACCAGACAGGCGTGGTTCAGATCAGCAGCTGGCAGGGAAGGGACCCAAAGATCAGCATTTGCTTCCACAGCCATCCCCGTGCCCCTGGCTCGGGAACAGCAAAAGGAGCATAAGCACTGCTATAGACACGGGAAAGAGGGATTGCTAAGCAGGGGAAGAATATCTGATGTGTAGGAAAGTGGTGGATCCCCAGCATCACAGAGGCAGCAAACTACAGACATCTTTGCAAGAGGTCAGAAATGCTGGCAGTCCAACACTTAGGAAAACCACAGCTGCTTCCCCTTGGCTGGATGCTGCACCAAAGGCTGCCTTTTCCAAGAGAACTCTCCAAGGCACGTGGCAAAGTCAGCAGCGGCTCCCACCACTGTTTAATCCTATACCCGTGCACTCTATGTCCCACGTGAGGCAGAACACGCTGTCAAGACTGGAAACAGGACCGTGCTCCGAGTGCAGCATACACTGGGAGGAGTTAAGGGTTCAGGGCTGGATATTGCCTTTACCATCAAGGACCTGCGTTTTCTGTATTTCCCTCATGGTGGGCAGAATGCTGCTGGCTTGCAAAGCTGTAGGAGATGGCTCATTGACAGATTTCCCTTCCTCTCACATTTAGGTACCACACAGCCTTCATCTACAGAGACCTCAGGATGGTGATTCTGGGAGGTGATGGTGAGGAGCGACTGGGCAGGGACAAGAGGGTGCTGGCCAGGGCAGGACCTCTGGTGCTGCAAGCTCATACCCAGGCCTTGACTTGAGTGTTCCACCCCTTGGCACAGCCGCACAGGCCTCCCTCCTCGTACCAGCGCCACTTCACCCCCTTGTACACAGCCCTGCTGTACGGCTGGAAGCACATGAAGAGATGGAGGCGCCTTGCCAGGCTGCAGTAGGTAGCCATGGCCACCACGATGAGAGGGGACATGATGACGAAGCCAAGGATAATGAGGGCCGAAGAGCTGTTGTCATCCAAGATGCTTTTGCAGTAGCGGGCAGTCGAGTGCAGCACCTGTGGGAAGAGACAGAGCTCGTCACAGACCCGGTGGTACACGGGGCTGGTGACCAAAGTACCCTTGAGTTTCTGGTGCTTTCGCAGGAAGTCACACTGCTTCCCTCTCTCCGAGCTGAGCTCAGCAATCTTCCGGCTGCACTGTGACTGACAACACAGTTTAATCAGGCTTTCAGTTGTCCCAGTGTCGCTGTGAGCCGAGAGCACTGCACGCTGATGCTGAAGCAGGAAACACTAATCTGTATTAGATTATCAAGATAGCACAGCTTGGCATTTGATAGGCAGAAAGCAAATAAAAAGGCCTCCTGCGGCTACATTGATGTGGGTGGCACAACACACATTATATTATATTATTATAAATTATAACAAAGTAAATAAAATAGAGCAAGGTGTTAGCTTCTGCAGACAGAGGTTGGTCATTCCATAGCTACCCACTGGCTGGAGATTCTCCAGACTCCCGTCCTAGAACAGACCCTGTTGTGTTCTGTCTTCTACGTGCACACTGTCCTCATTTCTGCCACCTAACATTCTCTTTGAGCTGCAAAATCTGCCAGGAAAACCTGTTCTCCCCATGTTGCTGCAAAACATCCAGCACAGGTTCTTGCTGAGTGGTTTTGAAGTGGTATTTAAAGGCCTCCTTTCATCCCGGCAGCAGGAGAGCTGAGTCAAGCCACTCGGTTGTTTTGCGTTCACAAGCGCTACAGGCAACTCCCATGTCGCCTAGCTTCCTTTCCTTTTTCCAGATTCTTTCAGCGGTAAAAGAAACACAAGCCATGAAAAAAAAAAAAATCCATCTAATGGATCTGCAGTGCAGAAATTGGCCTCTGGCTACCAGGAAGGCATTGAAAAGCAGAAGCCCGAAGACAAAGGACTGCTCTCGCCAAGCCACGCTGCGGCAGTCCCTCTCTGTGCCTGTTAACGGAAAGCCTGTGCTCAGACGCCTTACAGCTAGCAGCAACGTGGTTGCTCTCACTTCTGATGTACTTGGCTGTACCCAAAAACCTTTTGCATCCCCTTGGGGCCTTCAACTGGAGAGCACTGCGTGTGCAAAGGAGAACCTGAGGTTTGGCAAGGTGAGAGTCGAGCAGAGCAAAGGCAGTCCTCATGCTCTTTCCCATTTTGGGTCCAGTTTGAAGTCCGTGTTTATGACTTTCAAGGACCAGTTTCAGATCATAGGAAAAATTGATTTAAGGGCTTTACAGGCAATGTCCTATTAAACCTGCCCTAAAAAGTCTCACGTCTTGCAGGATCTGCATCCTCGCGGCACTTTTGGAGACGGCCCAGCCATTTTACCAAGGCAGTAGCCCACACTGAACTGTCTCCCATGGAGAATTTATTAGGTTATTTCTTGTGAAGGCTTACTTTTCAATAAAACAAAAGTCATTCTACACACATGCCCTTTTAGATGCGAAAATCCTAATCCTACGTGGACCGTAAAAGGAAATGGTCACAACCCACAACGAAGAAGGGCTGCAGGACTGTTCAGTAGATCAGCAGCCCTCTGAGCCACTTTTGCTCTCTGCAAGCCCCCCCCCTCCCCCCC
>VZSC01007697.1:373132-388026 GCA_013398225.1 Steatornis caripensis
CCCCCCCCCCCACAAGAGCCTCCCACTTCACCCTGTTGGGCATCTCACACATTTGCATCCCAGGGTAAAATATTTCCAGAAGGTGTCAGAGCCACAGGGGGAATTGTCTGGCCGAGAGGTACATGATTTCTCTGTGACTTACGCTTCACTCCAACTAGCAGCAGCACTTGTGTCTTGCCCTCTTCTACAAACCAATTACCATGACAGATGTCTCCTTGCTCATTCGCTTGCAGGATCAGGAAAAGCTTTTCCGTAAGAGCAGCTATGAGTTGTCATAATTTCAGGGCAATAAAAAAGCCAAATGTCTCAGACCAGCAAACGCATCAGTACTGAGAAAACAATAATAGCACAGTCCCTTTGCCAGGGAGCTTTGAGATGGGGAGCTGTGAGCTGACAACTCGTGGTGCTGGGCTGTCAGCTGAATAACACAATGCAACGGCTTTATTGCAAAGTTACGGCACATTCCCCGGTCAAAGCTATAAATGCTTGCACTCAGCAGCATGTCTTAATGTGCTGTTGTGTCCCAAGGTTTAGAGGCCTCAAGTGAGCAAACTAAGATTCCACCCACAGAATGAGCACCTTTACTGCACGTTCACAGCCCCTGAGAGCAAATATCGCCGGCGCTGAAAGCGCTGCCAAAGCAGCAGTTCTCCCAGAGCTGAGTTCACACCTCTGGGAAACGTGATTTTTACCCTTCAGCTAGGCAGAGAGAGCGTCTCCTCCTTCAGGTAGGCTCCTTTCCTACCGACCAGCCATGCTAGGGTCTGCTCGCTCAGGCTGAGGTCCCAAGGACTTGGGTGATTAGGTACGATGCACAGATTTCATGTAAAGGAAGGGGAAAAACTTTCTTCTTTCAATATTTCCCAGGTAAATATATCCGTCTGAGAAGATTTAAATAACCTCCCCTTTAGTTCAGATTCTGTGGAGCAGGGAGACCAATAGCATCTATATTTTGCACCAATTCTCCCTGCTAGGAGAACGTACTACAGTGTGCGGGGTTTTTTTCCCCAAAGTAGGAAGTAAAAGAGCTCTTCTAACTTAGGATAATTAGCAAGAGAAGTCATATTGAGCTGGTCTAACAGTCACTGCCTGCGAGGAAAACATCTCGCATCCACGCTTAGTCAAGTGGTTCCACAAATATTTACAGAAATATATCAAGAAGAAATTCATAAATCATGAAATAATGAAATCCAGAGGACAGCAACCGACTGGAACAGACGCGCACATAGCCAGAGCCCTTACTGACAAAGCAGGCTGTGAGAAACTGTACAGCACGTTTGGGAACGCGTCTGAATGCTAGACTGGCATAAGAAAGGGATTATATATTCTGTTAGACTTTACTAGTTCTAGAATTAGTCACTAGGCAGATCAAATACGACAGACACCATGGAGGGCATACTTAAATGGCAAGTAACAAACCCCATCAGAGCCCACGCCGGCCTTGTGTGAATTACAGAGGAGTTCAGGTTGGCAGCTCTCGGTAACGCAGGTCTCAGAAAAAAGAGAAATATTGTGACATTAAAATGCAAACAGCAACTCTGTCAAGCCAGGGAGTGTATTTACCTGACCTGTCACAGCGGCTTGTTATTTTCATGGGAAAACAACTTTATTGCCCAATCAATCTTCCATTTCCCATAATACTGGAAGGGGGGAGGGGTAAAAATGTATCTAGCTCGTTCCTGCCAGCGTTCAGCTGTGCTCCCAGGATTGGCATCTCGCACAAACTTGTTGTGAAATGCTATAGATTTATCTCTGATCGCTTTACACTTAATCGACTGCACAAAGTGCAGCACACAGGGGATCGGGACCAAGGGGTCCCGTGCTAGCTCGGTCCCCAAGGAGCTGGGCAGTCACAGGCAGCTCCTGTGTTCTGCCTCTCCGATGAGAGCCTTTCTGTCCTGACCTACCGGCCCCACGCACGGGTGCCAGCCAACTACTTCAAGATGGTTAATCCAGAAACCATAAAGCCTGTACTTCCCTAGACACACGCACATGCCAGCGCTGCTGATAGCTGTCACGGGCACCAAGCAGAGACACTGCTCCCGTGTACGAGCAGGAGCCTGCAGGTCAGCATGAACTGCCATAAACCTGTGCTTGTCAGGTTTAGTTTTATAGCCTTGTCAGGTTTATAGTCTTGTCAGACTACACACGTACCTGTCCCCCTCCACTAAAAAAATCTATACGCATACCCATCCCTCATGAAAGCAAAGCCCAGGCTCGGGGAAGCTAGCCTTTCCTTTGCAGCCACTGTTCCCCACGGGCTAAAATAAACCCCTGATGGATGGCTCTGCCTTCGAGGTGGCTGTTAGCAGCCGAACGGAGAAAGGCTTACTTACCTGGGAGTGGCACTGGAAGCCAAAGTAAACCACCNTCTTGTCAGGTTTATAGTCTTGTCAGACTACACACATACCTGTCCCCCTCCAATAAAAAATCTATACGCATACCCATCCCTCATGAAAGCAAAGCCCAGGCTCGGGGAAGCTAGCCTTTCCTTTGCAGCCACTGTTCCCCACGGGCTAAAATAAACCCCTTATGGATGGCTCTGCCTTCGAGGTGGCTGTTAGCAGCCGAACGGAGAAAGGCTTACTTACCTGGGAGTGGCACTGGAAGCCAAAGTAAACCACCACAATGGTAGGAAGCAGCACAATGGTGAAGATAACAAACATCAGGAGCAAATTCATGACAAAGACCAAGGAGTTCATGGTGACTACCAACAGGGTCCATGCCAAGCAGCACCAGGCACTCCGTGGCTCCCTGGGAAGGAGCTGGTCATCCATGTTATATGGCGGGAGGCCAGGAATCATCTGAGACTTGTCTGAGAGGTTTTCTGCTCCAAAGTGCTCAGTGTCCTGGCCAGACATTCTTCAAGAAGGTAGCTAATCAACCCACGCTCTTATCCAAAATGTTTCCTTTGCTTTTGGCAACGAACCTGGGAAGTTATTTTCAGAGGCTTTTCTTGCCTCTTCCACACACGGACAAGAACGCTTAGCCAGAGATCAAATGGAGCAAGGAAGGAAAGCCCTCTTCTGGCCACCTGCTTTCCCAGGCCCTGGCCAGCACAGGTCGTTTCCTTTCAGAATGTTTTCCAGCAGCGTCCCAACCTCAGTTTCAAAGTCGATGTGGCTGCTGGAAGTTTAACAACAGCTATTATTTTGCTTTCGAATCCATAGCACTCCTGAATTTGTGGTTGTTCTTCCTAGGACTATGATCCCAAGAGGTCCCAAATAGTTGCTGTCCTAGCTTTGGTCGGCTGCTTGGTTCCAGAGAGCGCCTAGCTTTACTATCCTCCTCCGATCACTGCTGTTTGCTAAGAATATCAGGCTTAGGCACTTTCAGACAGTTCCTTGACTTCAAATCATCTTTCCATGCTCTTCACCCTGTTACCGAAGTAAATATTCCTGCTCAGCTCTCATCCAAATGAAGTGACCAGTGAAGATAACCAGCAGCAGCTGTTTCTCGACTCTCTGCCTCGCTGGAGTCCTTGCTCACACCACACGGAGCTGGAAGCAAAGACTGGAGCAGTGTGTGGTTTCTCTGCTCTCAGCTGCCTGCAGTTACAGGCACTCAAATACAAGCAATGTCTCCCTTTCCGAGCTGGCTCTCAGAGCTTTGCAACGCTGCTCTGTTTACAGAGCAGATTCTGAAGCTGCTTTCTGTGCTAGCCAACCCTCTACATCTGCCTCGCTACTAAAATGATTTAGCACACAGCACCCAAGAGCCACACCCAAACCATACATTCCCAGATCGAGATGGTCCCTTTTCAATTTTAATTATTCTGCTTCTGATTCATTTTCTACAATTTCTCTCTAGATTAAAAAAAAAACCCTTAGAGAAATTGGTAACAATCACTACATACCTCAGTCTCTGCAGTCATCGATGCTGTTGTTTGCGGAACAGATATTCTTTTAGCGAAGGCACAGCAATTATCAATTATTTCATCTGCCTCACATGATCGATATTGTTTAGGAATTTCAGTGATACTTGCACATTTATGTAAGCCTTTTAGATACATTCATCTATGGGAGGTGATCCTCCCCCTGTACTCTGCCCTGGTNCTGTGTTCCACTTGACGCCATTTCTCTCAGAAAATTCTGCCCTAGAAAAAGGTTGTCAGAAAAATGAGCTTCACGCAACGCTAAATGTAAAATGATTTTATAATACAGACGAGTGCTAGCTTTCCTTCATTAAATGCTTTTATTAAAAATTGTACGCCTTGGGCGCCCACCCCCCTGCTGCTGTGGGGTATTTTGGTGTGTTTACCTGCCTTATTTACTGGCTGGCTGTAGCAACATGAACAGAATTAAAGCTAAGACAGTTTCCTGCAAGGACTTGGACAGACCTGCTTATGACGCACGCACTGGTGGCCCATTAAAGAGCTCTACCGGATGATAAGTTAGGGCTAGCAGACCTCTGGGCAGCTGCATCCCGAACACACCATGGCTCAACAACAGCCCCTGACAAAGCCGTGCCAGCAGGAGGAGGTGACGAGAGCTGCACAAACACAGTGTCCAGGCTTGATATTCTCCACGCACGGCTGAAGCAGACCGTTACTGATTTCGGGTAGTGCTTTTGATTAAAGTTAGGCTGCATTGCGCCAGGCACTCCAAACACGTTGATGTGCACAGTATATCTTACCGTTCAAGTTTTAGACACAGGGAACAGGAGTACGTAGCGTTAAAAGGGGTTGCCAGGCTTTTTTCAAAGCTATAATTTGGATGTAGATTTGCAAGTCGCAGGCTGCTATTTCAGTGACAAGGCAAATATGTGCCATATGAGTAATTTCCCTGGCTGCAGAAAGTAGGCTATCACCCTACAAAGGTACAGGCCCATGCAGTCAGAAGGATTGCCTTCTAATTGAAATAGAATGTAATTGAACAGCTTCTGTCCTCTTGCTGCTGAAAGTACCTTCTCATCCTGGGCTGGAAGAGCGTTACACACCGCTTGCAGAAAGCGAGCAGGGAGACAAATTGAGACTATTTGCAGTCTGCCACGTGTAACCAATAACAAAACAGAGGCTTTAAAATTGAAGTGAGTTGAAGAGTTGTGTGAGGATACAGATTTCAAAGGTGTAATGAGTGATACTGGTGAGAAGGAAGCCTTTTGAAACAAATAAGTAGTTTTTAAACAGCTCAACAATGTCCATACTTGTTACGCAATTCCCCAGCTATGAAAATTGTTAGTTGATCCACACTTACCACTTCAGGATTTTTTTCTTATAGTTCTTCTTGAGCCTCTTAGACATCTAAAAGGGTCTCACAAGCTTCAGCCCGATTGGTATCCAGCAGTAAAATATCATCTAGCTAATCTGTACCAGATCACAAGTCACGCGTATCATTCTTACTAACAGCAGAAATAACTCATAGCTGTGTGGGGCACTTTGTTCTGTGCTTACCTTTGACATGTCTCAAAGCCCATCAGAAAGATACAAAGCTTCAGCCACAGGAGGCTGCTGGAAGCTTGGCAGTAAGTAAGTTGTTGGCGCTCAAGAGATGGGGAGCCCAGGGCAGTACCTCAGCCGGCAGAACAGAGGGTTGCCAGCCAGTGCTCCATCCCACAGCGCCCAAACAAAGTGAGCAGAGTAGACTCAGAAGTAAGATTCAGCTAAGAGTCCAGATCTTCAGGCAAGCTTAAAGTTATAAGGCAGGCCCAAGGTCAAGCTGGGAAATCAGCCTANCAGCAGTAAAATATCATCTAGTTAATCTGTACCAGATCACAAGTCACGCATATCATTCTTACTAACAGCAGAAATAACTCATAGCTGTGTGGGGCACTTTGTTCTGTGCTTACCTTTGACATGTCTCAAAGCCCATCAGAAAGATACAAAGCTTCAGCCACAGGAGGCTGCTGGAAGCTTGGCAGTAAGTAAGTTGTTGGCGCTCAAGAGATGGGGAGCCCAGGGCAGTACCTCAGCCGGCAGAACAGAGGGTTGCCAGCCAGTGCTCCATCCCACAGCGCCCAAACAAAGTGAGCAGAGTAGACTCAGAAGTGAGATTCAGCTAAGAGTCCAGATCTTCAGGCAAGCTTAAAGTTATAAGGCAGGCCCAAGGTCAAGCTGGGAAATCAGCCTACAGGTCAGAGTCCAGGGCAAGGTGCGTGACCGGCCTCGGCTGTAACCTAGCTAGCCCCAGACAGAGGAGCACACCTACAACAGCAACTCAGGGAGGGGGGAAATTCCCAGGCCTGAACTTAAATGGGCTCCCAGGCAGAGGGCGTGGATGGAAGCCTCAGCTGAGGCTTATCGGGGCCATTAAAGCTTATTGGTGCCCTGAGGACCCAACACCCCAGATAAAGCATTGTGCGGGAAAAGGAAACTTTGCTTATAGTGGTGAAGACAGGTCATCTCTTCCTCAGGCCTTGATTCCCACCTTTTAAGAACCAAACCAGATGAACTTACCAGAAGTTTTCTGTTAATTTGCTGGAAACACTCACATCGCTGCTATTGTCCGCCAGCTCCCTGGGGAACCAGGCTACAGAGCTGGAAGGCGCACAGAGGTGCCAGAGGAGGTATGTCTGTCTCAGTACAGTGCAGTGATCTGCTTAAGAGCCTAGGAAAGTTACAAAGGCAGGCTAGTATTCTGCATTTTTTAGAATTAATGGCTTTGCTGCGGAGGTAGTTGTGTATGTGAACCAAGGGTGTTCACGTCCATGCGCATGAGGAATCTTATTTCCTTCTGCTGAAAGATTACTCCTGTGTTTGGTTACCCCACGTAGCTGGAATGCTGAAGGACATCTTGGGTACCACAGTGTACGGCACGCTCTCATCACAGGGAATTGTGGTTTTCCTTGGTTTTCAACCTGAAAAAAATCTCTGAAAATTGCTTCTTTAAACTGATTATGAATTCATTTACCACAGCTCTGCATTGTAAGTGAAAAACAATAGACAACTTTCTATTGGGTAGAGATGATCAATCTTCGTTACTTCATTTAATAAGTTCTAATCAGGGTCGTGTTTTTCCTCTATTGCTTTCTCAACGTGGAATGGAAAACATTACTGCTACTACTGAAAGTGACAGGTCTTTTCAATATAATTCTAATTGTAAAAGGGTTTTTTATTACTATAGTTTAATGTAAGTAATGACAGCATTGCTGAAGCTCTTGGGAGCTGCAGGCATGTCCTGCTCGTTCCAGGTGAGTTGTTCTTGCTCAAGTATTTTCAAAATCCTAACCCCAAATAGCTCTCACACCAATCAAATGGCAGGGGGTTTACTATCTGTCAGCAAGGGCGTGGGCATGTGGCAAAAAACAAAGCTGCTTAATTTGTCATAAAAGTGCCATAAGCTCTAAAAAGCTTTGCTAAATCCAGTGAAACGTTCTAAAGTTCTTTTGGTATAATGGAAATGCATTTTAACCTGTGGGAGTTCTGAAAATTGTGTTCTTTAGATTTATTTTCCTTTGGAAAAAACCCACACATTCTAATGATTCTTCTAATAACCAAGTGAACTTCGTGTCAAACAAAGCCCAGTGATAGTAAGAAAGATTCCCCAAGCTTCTAATTCTGTAATTTCCACATCCTTGACTAGTACCTGCCCACAAGTGGGAAAGATGCCTTGACGATGGCGCAAGTTACGGAGCAATTTCTAACAGGAGCATCATTGCTCTGAGACGCTGAAACTGGTAAAGATTAAAGGTGATCGGACAAATTCATTAGTTCTCTTCTCTGACCACAGAGACCCTTGCTGCTAAGAAACAATTTTTGCGCTGTCTATAATGACAGCACCATCTTGTGGTTTGTTCCAGTGCATAAATGTTCACTTTACATCTCCATCTCTTGCACACAGAAGGATACTGTAAGACTGGCTACCCAGTATGGAATTCTTCCAGTCGCTGGAAACAACACAAAAACTTCCCACGTTGCTTTAGCATCACCTGTTCGAATACTGCTAGCAATACAGCCCAGCGGTGCTGAGATGGGTGCTGAACAGCAGCTGCAAACGGGGCCCAGGAACTTCATGAACAGCTCCAGCACCTCTCCGGACAAAGGACAATGCAAAAAAGCTGCTCCCTCCTCATGACTCTATGGACACATGGGTTACTGTTTCACCGAAAGCGCTTTACTGAGCAAGCCTGATTACCTGCCACGTCTAAAGAATTAAAGGTTGAGCCTTTGCATACTGATAGCACGTGATCCAGTGTTTGAGGCTGCAGGGACAGGCCACTGCTTGTCGGTACATCTGCAGTTCAACATCACAACTCAGTATCACAATAACCCATCTTTGACTACGGTGGTCTAGTATCATTTGGTCTGTTGCGGTTGCATTTACCTTCGAAAACTCTCGGCGGCTGACACCCGAGTCACTGATGGACTGAATCCATCGTTATCTTTGCCTAGAGAAAAGCTTAGCCAACAACAAAATAAAAACAAACTGAAAGCAGTAGACCTGTAGGTTCTAACTGTAGAATGGAATGTTGACAACATTTCTGAAAGGAGTTTCAAGAATAGAAGAAAAGGCATTATACTGTTAACTACAAGAAAATATTAGCAGTGGCCATAATTCATTCGGTTTCCTGGTAAAAAGCATTTGGCATGCTAGGGGCAGAAAACAAAGACAATGTTTTCAGAGCCGGTATACTTCATTCTAAAGTCTGTGGACATTACCAGGAGTAAGCCAGGAGTACCAAAGAAACACTATCGCACTTTATCCCTGAGTATCTTCTAAATCCTCAAGATCCACAAGCCTATGCATATGCTGAGGTGACTGTCAAAGAAAAAAGGCAGGCACAGTTTAGACTGAGAAATTTTCCTGACTGAGAAATTTCAGTGTTATAGGCATGAGAGTTCAAGGTGAGGGTTGGAAGGTGTAAAGCGGTAGCTTACATGGTCAATTCCATACCTGCTTTCTGCAAATATGTAACACAGAGATTTTAAACCTTATGTTAGTTGTTAAAAAATACCCAAAACAAGGAAAATGATTGAAATTTTAAGGAGGCAGAAGAATGGCACAGAAAAGTAGAGGCTGTTGAAAATATAAAATTTCAAACTTCAAATAAAGCTGAACCCTTATGAATAAAACATAACATTTAAGTTGGAGAAATTAAACCATAGGAAGAGCACAGCTTCTGATAGGAAATATAAAGGATAAAGAAAAGGCAATGGACTACAGGCAAGTGGTAGAGGCATTGTTTATTGATAAAACAAAGAGACTATTTTGATAATGTACTATATGTATGCTCACCAAAACATTCAACAATACCCAACAAATGCCTTAAAATGTCTCACTTATGACATTTACTATAAATGTGGGACGCCTCCAGCAAAAGCACAGCTGTGGAGAAGGCCTGAGGCCTCGCTGCAAGCGTCCAAGAGGGTTGGAGGCCGCGTAGGAAGGGCCAGGACTCTGGACACGCATGGTCAGGGAAGGGGCCACGGGCTACACACGCAGAAGAGCCTCACCCCGCACTGAGATGGGGGGCTCGTTCCGCAACGGCCTCAGAAAAGCTGCCTCTTCCCGAGGGGCCAAAGGAAACAGCTTGACCCCTGCACTGCAGGGAGCCCCGGTGCTCAAGGCACCACGGGCCTGCCCGCTTCTCAGACCGGCAGCTCTTGCGACCGCTACTCTCGTTACAGCGTTGTTGCTCGGCCGAGGCTGTCGGTGTGGCGCAGTGCCGTAAGGGCATGGACCGCAGCCCGCACCACTAGATGCCAGGGTTTGAGAGAGCGCAGTGTCGGCCATGAGCAGCAAGAATGCAACCAGCATCCTCAGCTTACAAGCTTATATTTAATAAGCTTACAGCTTATATTTACTGAGTACATACATATTCATTGTATTTTTGAGACATCATTGTCTTAACTCTTCCTGTTCTCAGAACCGGTCACGTATTTACTAGTTAAGTTATTTCACAGTCCCGTGCTGTCATCTAACGCCCATGTTTATGTACTTCAGTCGCTCTGGGGGTCTCTGGCGGTTGTTTTACTTCATCCGGTGCTCTTCAGCAGGTGACCGCTTCGCGAACTCTTCGTTCTTGCAGCCTTTAGGGCATGCGTAGTAAGCCAATACCTGTGCAAGCTTAAAGATTTGGCAATTGTGTTGCCTTTGGTAAATGATTGTTACCCACTCCCCGTTCTACATCTTGAACATCTGTTAGTTTGGGCTAGACATCCTGCTTTGCCTACAACAGAACTTATTCAAGAGGTCGTAAGATCCTAAGGCTATTTTACCCGTTAGTTAATCAATACTTAGGCCGGAGTCTGCACGGTTCAGCAGCATCTGAAATACGTGAAATGAATCTCTTGTTTGACGCAACATGGAATGAGCGCACCCCATCAGATACATTACTGGTGTGCTGCGGGGCACGGGTAGGCGCTGCAAAGTCTGCTACCCACACGTGGGATGGACACCGAGCAGCCCGGTTCCTTCTCACTCACGGAGTGTCGGCAACCGTTCGCTGAATGCAACCCCGTTACGCTGTGCAGCGACCAACAGTGTTGGTGTGTAGCCGCTCCTCCAGCGAGGCGCGGATCTGGCCCGCTCCCAAGGGCCAGCTAGATAACGGCGCTCCGAGCAACCTGGCGGGGCTCTTCCCCACGCTCGGGCACTGGCAGGACCACCACAGCACGGNATCTCTTGTTTGACGCAACATGGAATGAGCGCACCCCATCAGATACATTACTGGTGTGCTGCGGGGCACGGGTAGGCGCTGCAAAGTCTGCTACGCATACGTGGGATGGACACCGAGCAGCCCGGTTCCTTCTCACTCACGGAGTGTCGGCAACCGTTCGCTGAATGCAACCCCGTTACGCTGTGCAGCGACCAACAGTGTTGGTGTGTAGCCGCTCCTCCAGCGAGGCGCGGATCTGGCCCGCTCCCAAGGGCCAGCTAGATAACGGCGCTCCGAGCAACCTGGCGGGGCTCTTCCCCACGCTCGGGCACTGGCAGGACCACCACAGCACGGCACGCCCCGCGCAAGCACCCAAAACAAGGCGGCCCCCGGGGCAGCCGCGGAGGCGCAGGGCAGCTCGGGGCGCCGGAAGGGCCTCGGCCGGGCCCGGGTGCCCGCCCCGGAAGGCGGAGAGCGCCGCGCTGCCGCGGCCCGCCGGCCGCCATGGTGCTGCTGAGCGCCCCGCGCTGGCTCCGCAGCCGCCTCACCGACCGCTTCTGGAGGGTGCAGGAGGTGCTCAAGTACGCGCGGGTGAGTGTCCCCGCGGCCGCTTCCCGGAGGCGCCCCGTGCTCCCCGGGTGTCGGGAGCGAGCGGCCCGTCGTCGCGTTCGGGTGTCCGCAAGCCCGCGCCCGGCAGGAAGTCAGGCAGCGAGCAGTGTAATGGCGCTTGTTCCTAGGGACGTCGAGGGCCCGTGAAGTTGGCTCCGTTTGTTGTTTGGTGTGTGTGTAAACTTGCCCGCGTTTGGTTGAGGCTGGGGGCCGTGGGCCCGGCTGGTGTTTGTGCGGTGACACGGCACGCGCGGAGCGGGGGGGAGAGCCCTGGGGCGGAGGGAGTCCGAGTTCTGCGGGAAGGGCAGGCTGTGAGCTCAGCACGCTCTGAACTGCTGTTGGTTGTTGGGTTTTGTTGTTGATTCGGGTTTTTTTTTAACTGAGCAAACAGGGAAAAAAACCCAGTCTTTAACCTTGCTCTGCAAGTGTACTTTAGAAGGTGAAAGGGACTGCTTCCCAGCGTGATCTCAGCTGAAGTTCAGGCTGTTGTACCTAGGCTCGGGAAGAACCTTGTTCAAGGGCAGACTGTTAGCACCCTGGGAGGTAGTACGTCTTGCTGTAGTGATGAGATGGAAAATGTTGAAGTGACAGTGTCTTGGTCCTGTAGTGCCTGAGCTGCCCACAGTACCAGTAGTAGTTATTTATTTCTCTGACTGTGCAGCACCGGCTGCTTCTTCCTACTTCGTGTTAGATGGATGTCGGTGGTAGCTCCAGTAAACTTCTTTCATTATGCTTTCTGTTTGGGCAACTGCAATCAGGATCAGAGGCTCCTGTCCCATCCCTGTATTCATACTGACAAAACTGAGAGGATACCTCAGAAACGAGAATAAACGCGTGAGTTTAGGGGTTGGCTGAAAGCACTGAAGCTGATTTTGAGGTTGCCTTCCCGCTGGAACCACATTCCGAGATGAGGTCTGGTTTTGGCTCCCTCCTGCTGGACTGAATTTTTTCAGCGTGCTCCAACTTTTCAGCTTCAGGTTTCCCATGCTATAAAACGAGGGAAGAATATTCTCATTGTATGCCAACTGAAGGCGTAGCTGATGTTTGTGAAGTACTCTGTGATCCTTGTTACGAAGAGCTGTGAAATGCAAACAAGCATATATATTAGTATTACTGAAGGGTTTAACAGCATTAAAGGTAACTGAACAAGAACATCTTGTTTTGGTTTCAGCATTTTCGTGGAAGGAAGAACCGCTGCTATAAGCTGGCTGTACGAAGCGTTCGGAGAGCTTTTGTGAAGTCTACAAAGGCCAGAAGAGAGAAGAAGAGGTTCCTAAGAGCGGTAAAGAGCAAAATGTTAGGTGCAAACATTAAAACGGGAGATGAGCAGAACTGAAATAGGCATTTTCCTTACTGGAGGGTTCTCTCAAAATGTTTTACCGGTGGGTGAAATATATGAGTTTAAAGTAAGCATAGTCCCTCTGTGGTCTGAAATAGCTCACGTTCTGAAGTTTGTACATATATATGTTGCACTGAGAAGACTGTAGGTCTGAAAACATTGTATTTACTAAGTGCTTGCAGATCATCATGACAAAAGGTTTACTTTTAAAGTATTCCGTCATCTAAGATGTAAATTTTTACACTTTTTAGCTCTGGATCACTAGGATTGAAGCAGCTTCTCTCGAACATGGTTTGAAATACCCAGCCTTCATAAGCAATCTGCTTAAGGTAAGGATGGTGCTTGAAGAATAATTACTTTGGAGCAACAAATTGGAGAAAATGTCTGATAGTGGTCTTCTGAAGTGCCAGGCAAATTAATGTCTTAAAACTCTGAAATCTTTCATGTAGATGTAATGTGACAAAGCATATCAGAAGGTTGCCGGTTACTGTCTGAGAATGCAACTGCAAGGAATTGAAGCTGCAGCTTCCGCTTGCCAATCTCTGGAGAATAACGGTGGGGACTTCCAAATTGGAGCCTGAGCGGGCAATGGCGGCTTAGGGTGTGGGGGAGGGATTGAAAAGCTCCTTCTGTCATGCTGAACTTCTGCCAACACAGTCCTTCCTAGATCTAGCGATGAAAGGCCTGCTTACAAGTTTCGTTCACTTCAGGAACTAAGTTCTGCTCTAAACCTGTTTGTCTTCCTTGTATGCATAATCCCCTTTTATCCCGGTGAACGTTGTTGCTCTACGCCATGTTCTGCCCCCAAAACTTTTACTCAAGAACGAGACTTGTAAACTGCTTTTACGCTTGTTGGTACTGCTGGTATTAAGTGACATCTGCCTTAACGTCAAGGAATTTAAAAATACAAAGCTTGGATTAGCAAAAGCAACCCTAAGAAATCTCTGGTGTTTCGCCTCCTAGCTTTGTGTTTCAGTGAGCATGGACAACGCAGAGAGTTGGTGCCATTGTCCCTTGTTCCTAAACACGCTGGGGAATTGGTTTTAGTTTGTTGATACTGGAGCTGTAAAATTAAAACTTCTTGGCTGGGATTGTAGTGAAAAGGTAGTGGTTCTGCTTCTTAAAGTCAAACTACACATGAATTTATAGCATATTTCAAAACATTTTATGTATATTCCGAATAAATAGATAACTTTCTAGGTTTTCTGACATATTTCCTGTAAATTAATATAGTTTCTGATGTTACACACTCATTCTCCTCGTTACTCTTGTCATACTGTAACCAGAAGAACCAAGCACTGCCTAAAAGCTAACTAGTTTTGCCTTTTTTTGCCTCAAGATGCCTGTCCCTTTGATTCTTGTCTCAGAGCAATGTATTTTTGTTAGGTTCTCTGTTAAAAGATTCAAAAGAAGCTGTTTTATGTAATACCTCCCTCTTAGAATATGCAGTTAACCGTGCACTATCTAGAGTTGTTAAGAGCGTTTGACCCTGCAGTCTTTCTTTCTCTACTCCAGGACACATTTTAAGATACCAAGCAGCTTCTAGCACAGGTAAACTTGAATATGTCTAAGAACTGAAACGAATGCCGCGGATTAACCTGTAACACGTGGCCTTCCATGAAATAAGGGATTCTTCTTCAGTTCTTGTTTTCTGCCACAAAGACTTTGAGACAAAGTCAGTAAAAAAATTTTACACAGTGGCTTAATGAGACGTCCGTGGCTGAGTACTCATGACTGACAGTTCTCTACTAGTTCCAAAACTGTGCACTGTAGAAAAAACGTAATTTGCCTTAAGACCATCGTTAAGCATTGCAGTGTTGTTCCTGAAAACTACCATACTCAACTAACAGTTTTTCTCACATTTAGTCCCAGGTGGAGCTGAATAGGAAAGTGATTGCCGATTTGGCTATTTATGAGCCGAAGACATTCAAGTCCCTAGCTGCCTTAGCCCAGAGGAGGAGGCAGGAAGGCTTCCTTGCTGCTCTGGGAGATGGAAAAGAGCCAGAGGGCATATTTTCACGTATCGTGCACCACTACTGATATTAAAAGCGTCTGCAGATGTGTGTTACAAACAGGAACTTGCATCGCAAAGTAAACTCGCTTGCTGGCTGCTGCTGAGGTCGTGGATGAGGAGCGAAGCCCTGTAAGGGCGGTGGGTGGACAGGGCCGGGCGTTTACCCCTGCGTGGTAACCGAAACACGTGCAGGTAGAACCCGCGCTTCGAAGTTAGCGGCGATAAGGCAGGCCTGTACAGGTTCCAGGGTTAACAGCGTGTATCGTGTGTGTATGTGTTCTGTGAAGGCCTCAATAAAGTTGTTTGTTTGTTTGTTTGTTTTTGTAACTGCTATCAGAAAAACAATGCGGGTGGTGACTTCTGGTGCAGCGAGCGCACCCCATCAGATACATTACT
>VZSC01007697.1:388446-410818 GCA_013398225.1 Steatornis caripensis
CCGGGCCCAGGGACCGCCGGCGGGGCTGAGGGCGGTGGCGCGCGCCGGAAGTCCCACCCCCTCCGCCCTGTTCGAATTCCGAACGCGATGCGTCACAGTGCTCCGTTCCGTCGGGGGGGGGGGGGGGAGGGGGGCAGCGTCAGACGTCGCGGCGGCCGGGCCAATCGGCGACCGCCGCTTCGCCGCGCGCCACCAATAGGCGGCGGCGGGGGGCGCTGGGGCGGAGACGCCGCCCGGTGGGGAAGGAGAGCGGAGCCAGGCGAGGCGGCGGCACCACCACAAAATGGCGGCGGGGCCGGGCAGCGCGGCGGCGGTGGTAGCGGTGGGAGGCAGCGGCCCGGCGGGGCCTCAGGCTGCCAGCGCTCCGGCGGCGGGATCCGCCCCGGTAGGGAGCGGTGCGCCGGTGCCGGGCCCCGGGGCGGTGCTGATCGGGGACCGGCTGTACTCGGGAGTGCTGATCACGCTGGAGAACTGCCTGCTGCCCGAGCACACGCTGCGCTTCACGCCGTCCATGAGCAGCGGCCTCGATCCCGACACCGAGACCGAGCTGCGCGTCACCGGCTGCGAGCTCATCCAGGCGGCCGGCATCCTGCTTCGCCTCCCGCAGGTGGGGCTGGGCCGCGGCCTGGCCGGGCGCGCCGGAGAGGCCTCTCGCGGGGGAAGAAGGCCGCGGCGGGGCGGAGCGGCTGTGGGGTCGGGCGGCCGTGCTTCCTGGCAGGGGGCGGCTTGGGCCGCCGGCCTTCGGCCCGCTGCCCTCGACGGTGGGCCGCCATCCGCGGGTACAGATGGCCGGGGGAGCTGCCCCTTTCGGCTGGGGTTTGGGACGCGAGAGGCGCTGGGCCTTCCCCGCCCGGCTGGGAGCAGGAAGCGGGTGATGTAACCGCCTCCCCCGCCGCCTCCGCGGGCCGCCGCGGGCGGGGCGGGGGCTCCGGCACTGCTTTAAGCTCGTGTCTTGGGCAGAGAAGGGCTTCGTAGACTTCTTGGAACTCTCGTGAGCTACGGAGGGTTTTGTTTCCGTCCTTCTTTGTTTCCTTCCAGTCGCAAACAGTCTCGTTGCCCTCCGAGTGTAAAACTTTCCAGGCATCTTCCAGATACGAGCATATGCAAATCATAACGCGTTACATTTCCCCCTTCCTTCCACGCCGGAAAAATAAAAGTTTTTCTGGCATGCTGACATAGTTTTAAGTTTCATTGAGCTCTAGTGTTTGAGTTGTAGGGCTTTTTACTTAATTAATTTGGAGCATGTTTTCATAGTTTAAAGAAGTTTGCGGTTTGACATATGTGTTTCGAGTTACAGTGTTTGTGGTGTTGATAATGTTTTGGGCAACTTAATTTGTTACCGAGGTGGGCGTGCTAGTTTTCTTCAGATACCACTGAATTTACTCCCATACTCAAATATAGCATAGCTAGTCTTCTGGGTCTTAAATGTGTTGAAATTGTTCCAAATATTTTCTCTTTGGAAGTGGTGGTAGTTTTTTTTAATACCTGCTGTGATTACTTCCTTTTTAGGTGGCTATGGCTACAGGACAGGTGCTATTTCAACGGTTTTTTTATACCAAGTCTTTTGTGAAGCATTCCATGGAGGTAAGAAAATATTTGAAAATATATATATGGCTACAAGTGTTATTTAATCTTTGATTTGTTTTGGCAAGTTGTGAACTTGGATGGGATCAGAGTGTCGGTAACTGGCCTGTAGATTTTACTTAGCGATCAACATGGTTTTACAAAGCTACATCGTACTGATTTTGTCAAATTTTTAGTATTTCCTTGTTTTACCGCCGTTTTGTCTTGTTATCCCTCCTTAAGCTGTTGGAGGCGATCAGTTCCTGATTTGAGCAAAACATCAGTATGTTGCAATACTTACATTTCAGCATGTATCAATGGCCTGTGTTCACCTGGCATCCAAAATTGAAGAAGCGCCGAGACGCATAAGGGATGTAATTAACGTGTTCCATCGCCTTAGACATCTACGGGAAAAAAAGTAAGCTTAGACTTTGAAATAATCTGAAGTATTTATCTTGTATTTTAATTATTAAACTTCATGGGCCGATGATAGTATCATTCCCTGTTTCATAAATCAGGGAACATCTTGAAGAGATCTCATGAAGGAGAAAAGTGAGTTGACGCACTTTATTAAGTAAATATTTTTGGTGTTACAAATAGTGACGTGTCTTATTCTTACACGAACACAATTTAACCTGCATACAAGTGCTCTTGAAGTTAAGATTATCTTCAGAATTTGAAATTGTCTTGCAGAAAACCTGTGCCTCTAATACTGGATCAAGAGTATGTGAACTTGAAGAATCAAATTATTAAGGCAGAAAGAAGAGTGTTGAAGGAGTTGGGATTCTGTGTTCACGTAAAGCACCCTCATAAGGTTTGTACTGTATAAGTTAACTTTATAATCAGTGTTTTGTATGCAGTAAATGCTTTGAGTAGACTGCTTAACTGCATGGAAGCTGTATGGTTTGTACGTGATAACGCTGGTTAATTCAGTAAAGCTAGCTTCTTACGAACCCGATGTCTCCTTTCTCGTTCAAGAGATTCTTGCTAGTTGATCTTGTATCACTGCTGAATGACGACTGGAGGTGGATGCAGATGCTAAGTATTCCTTGAAGTCAAATTATATAAGTAGGTAGCTTTGGTGTTGGAAAAGGTCAACTAAACAGATTGTTAAGCACAAAAGAATTTGGAGACCAAGGGTTGTGATACCCTTTTACCAGAAACACTGTGTGTCACGATCGATCCTTGTGGAAATACGCTGAGGTTATTAAACCCGTATGAGCTAGTTAGCAGTGTTTCTTAAGTTCTAAAAAGTACACTCAGGTGTGAGGGGCTTGACTAGAAATGAGAGAATTCAGACTAGGATGATAACTTGGAGGATGTAACTCCTGCAGATGTTTCTGCTGGCACTTTAGTACCATTAGCGTTACGCCTAAGGTAGCTAAGTGCGGTAGAAGAACCTCCTGCTTCTGTGCCAGCAGAAGCTGGGATCTTGCTCTTTCTTCCTCTAAAAACTACTGCTGTCTTTAGGTCCTTCAGGTCTTTTTAAGCCTGCTTGACTTTCAGAAGTCACTCATGTTATCGGTACCCCAGAGGACAGTTGTACTTGCTTGTTAATTGGTGCCGATTTTTGCTGTTGAGTGGTCTATTTATCTGCATCTTTGTCTTCCTTTCAAACCTAAGAAAAAAAACCTAGATCTGAATAAACCAGTGACACATGACATGTTAGATCTGTTGTCTGCAAATACTGTTAAACTTCTGTTACTGCTTATTGCCGCTAGCACTATTTTCTCCGAAGTCACGGCTAAAAAGGAATCGTGAATTGTATAGGAGAGCATACCTAGCTTGAAAACAGTTGAAGACAAGACATCTAGATGAATAGCATGATGACAGCTCAGAAGACGGAGAGAGCTAGGAAGGTCAGATCTGATTAAGTGTCAACTCATGCAAACTTTTGCATTGGAGAGCAGAAGCTGTGTGGAGTAACACTGTGAATGTTGCAAACACACTCTCACGTGGAGTGTTTTAGAACTTGAAAGAGAGTAAGCGATGCCTCATGGATGTCCCTCTGAAATAAATAGGTGGTTATCAAGATTCGTGTTAATAACACAATAACCCGTATCTTCCAGATAATCGTTATGTACCTTCAGGTATTAGAATGTGAACGTAACCAACACCTGGTCCAGACTTCATGGTAAGTTGATTTTCTTTGTTATAAGAGACCAGCAGGGGCAGTAGCAGAAATATGTCACTTGAGGCACTCTGGGCAGCATTGCTCAGAAATGATTGTGGGCCACACCAGACAGCTCCGGTGTTTCTTGGCGTGCCCCAAACTACTACCCAAATGTTGATCGGCCTCTTAAGTTAGAGGCACTGTTTTAATGGTAAGGTAGCTTTCCACCCTGACTTCTCACTTCCCTCCTCTCTGCTTTCACTTTACAGCCGAAGGGAAAATGTTGAGTGGGTTATAGCGTTTCCTTGCTTTTTTGTTCTTCAGAGAAAACTTGTGTAGCTAAAAAGTCTGTCACCAGTGCTGGGAAATGGCTTTTCCCAGGGCTTGAGCTTGATTACAGGTGTATCAAAAACTCAGCATAGATAAATTTCTTTTATCTATATGGATAATGCAAGATGTCAGCTTTCAAGACTGGATAAACTCAGTGTTTTCTTGTTTGCCAAGAAATGTCCTCTGCCTTGTCGCTCTCATTACAGTAAAGATTTGCTCGGGGATGGGAAGCTTAGGTAAAATTCCAGGTCTTAAGCTTAACAAAGACAGAATGCTTTTTAACAATACTGTGGTTTAAAAACCTTTAGTGAATCCAAAGATCATATTTCTGCTGACTGAACTGTCTGGTACTGTGACTTGTGTGTAGAGAACCAGTTTTGACTTTTCTTTTCTGTACTCTTTTAATCAAAGGGTAGCCTCTGAGGGTAAGTGACTAAGACTTCTCCTCTGCTGCCCAAGCGCTATGGTGCAGGGATAGCTGCCGTCTTCAGTCAAACCAAAGCAGGCTCTACAAAGAGAAGCTGACTCTAGACAGGTGGTATATACATGATAGTATAGTAACTGGCCAACTGCTTCTTGTGCTTATACTTTTTGACTTTTTTTTTACTGTGCATTTTGACTGTTGTATATTTTCTAACCTGATTGTTGAAGTTCTGAAAGATTTCTAATGTTATATTTCTATAACTGTTAAAATGATGTATTCTTAAATGAGAAAGCAAATTAAGGTGGTGTTTAAGCCTTAAAGGGATGAATTAACACAACAAAACCTGAAATCTAGTTTCCATTTGTAAACTAGTTAAAAACCCATTTGGGTAGGTGTGTGAAGCTTGGAGTCAAATGTAATACATGGAATTTAGAGAAACTTCCCACTGCCTCGTTGCCCAGTACCATTGCATGAAGTACTCGAATGTGAGTTACGGATTACTCATTACCAGTTTTCTACTTGTTGCGGAAGGAGGGGTAGGTGAGAAGGGAGGAAATTCCCCCGATTGCAAAATGGTTCAGATGTTAAAATAACATTTGTGTACTGATGCTTGTTGCTTCCAGTACCTGAAAACTGGTGGATATCCAGTATAATTGTTTTTCAAAATGTGCGTATTTACAGCATTGCCTTTTTTTTTTAAATACTGTGACAAGGATTCATTTCCTCATGTGTCTGATTCTGAGCCCACAGGGAAAATAAGCAGAGGCCAAACTTGGAAGCAAGCGTGTTTTTCAATTTGGCAAATTAGCTGTATGACTTCCAGATGTTTGAAGTCCTGCTTTTTTTTTATCGCTTCTTTTGCCAAAAGGTTTGTGCTCTCTTTGTAGTGGGACAAGAAAAGTAGGTTTTGAAGTTCCCTTCTCCCAGAAGGATGAGCTGATGTTCAGCATTGCTTCTCTGGGGTAGCAGTTGCTCTTCGTATAAACAAGAACGTAAGACAACCGGGGCAGGTGGGAGTTTGATACTCTTGGGATCCAAGTTCCTTTTGTCTGTCCTCTGTAAACTGGTACAAGAGCCTGGACTGTGGTCTCTGGTTTGGATGTCTTGGGGGCTAGTGAATCCTTGTGTACTGGGTACCCACATGGTTAATTACTACTTTCAGGAAGCGTATTATTTTGAGGACTTTATTTTGTGTCTGGTTTTACCTTTTCCCCACTTGATACTTTACTTGACATATGTGCTCAAAAATCTAAATCTTTTTAAGCACATCAGCTGTCAGATTCAGAGGAAGTTGCTTTGTGTATTTAAGATTTAGAGGACTAATGCTTAAGTGTACTGACTGGAATATATGCAATATTTTACAGTTTTCTCATTCTGTGAATATTCATTTTAAGCAACCTTACTGAAATGGGACAATTTGGAAACCGTATTTCATGTGCCAAAGAGGAGATGTGCCTGAATACTGACTATTCTCCTGAACTGATGTTCCCAAACACCCTGATTTCTTCTATGGCTGCTTTTTGCATCAAAAAGAATTCTGTTCTGGATGGAAAACAATGCTTCCAAAGGAAAAAGGACCCCTTAAATCTCCAGTGGAAGTTGACGTGTGCTGAAGTGGATTGCGTTTTCATGGGAGAACTGCTACAGGAGCTGAAGCTTTCAGCAAAGCGTTTGGGTTCAGCCCTGTTGCAGAGAAACATGTGAACCTAAGTCTATAACTGAGTACTTCAGATCATATTGTATGTTGTCTTGATGAAAATAACTTGTCTATTGCATGAGAGCAGGCCAGTAGAGATCCAGAAGGAAAAGTGAAGTTAAAATTGGTTCTCTTTTTCACAACTGAATTTTCAGCAGTCAGTCAGTCAGACTTAATTTCTGTCACACATCACTCCCCTTGAGGGATTTGTTTTATTATTTATTTATTAGTAAAATCATCCAACTTTTCTTTAAATTTACAGGAGTAAAGTCTAGTAAGTGAATGCAGAAAGAAATAGTCCTTGTAGAAATAAAAATAAAACAAACTCAAAAAAACCCACAAAAAAATCTTTGCAGTGCAATGCAACTTTGCTGATATCCTGTCTTTCAGGAATTACATGAATGATAGCCTGAGAACAGATGTCTTTGTAAGATTCCAGCCAGAAAGCATTGCCTGTGCATGTATTTACCTTGCAGCTAGGACGCTGGAGGTGAGCATACATAACTTCAAGTTTGTTAGGTCTTATAACAGAAGCAGAAAACTGAGCATGTCTTCCCTTCCATTTCAGATTCCACTTCCTAATCGTCCACACTGGTTTTTACTCTTTGGAGCAACAGAGGAAGAGATTCAAGAAATCTGCATTAAAATTTTGCAACTCTATACTCGGAAAAAGGTTTGCTGCTTTTTCGTATTGTTAGCCTTCATTAAAGGCTGACGCTTAGGACATGAGTTGGAAAACATTTGAAACTGGCTGCCAGCCTGGTACATTAAGTGGAACAGGGTAGTAGTCACAGCGTCTGGGTTTCTTTAAACTTCCCCACCACCACCCCTGTAAGTGAGTAAGCAAGCTTAGTGTTTGCTAAGTTTTCTCATAAGCGATGCTCCTGTGTTCACAGGTTGATTTGTCTGATCTGGAAAGTAAAATAGAAAAGAAGAAATTAGCTATTGAAGAGGCAAAAGCACAAGCTAAAGGTCTAGTACCTGAGGGAGCCCCAAGTTTGGATAACACATCAGGATTTTCCCCTGTACCAAAAAACGGTAAGTAGTGGATAACTTGTTTTTAATAACTCTTTCTCATCTTAAATGTATACGTACTCTTTTGGCATGCATATACAGTGTGATTTGGGTTTTGTGGGGTTTTTTGTTTGTTTTTTTTTAAGCTGGCTTCCAGCAACTATTCAAATGGCAGAGTTTGAATAACATTGTAACTTTGTAATTTCTTTAAACAGATAAAGGCTAAAATCAAATTAGTCTAAAATTAAGGCTACTTTATATTTATATAGTACAGGGACTTGCTTTTATGTGGTTTTGGCAATAAGCTCAAACAAATACTTGCAATTGGCATGTTAAGCTAAAGAAATATTAAAGCATAGGTATGATTAGGAACTCTGGCAGGAGTAGTAATTTGGATGATGACTGGGGACTATTTTTCTGCATACTTGGTGTAAAGTTTCCAGTCTAGTGCACGTCTTGCCTGGAAGATACACTTACCATCTTCCTCCTCAGTTTACCTTTAAAAAGATACTGAATAATTGGCAAGAAAAGGAAGTTGCTGTTCTGCCTTTTTGAAGGGGCTTTGAAACAACGTGTTACTATATTGCAGTTAACTCCCTGATGTTCCTTCAGTATTTTGGCAGACGGGTTTCAGATTAACTTCTGCCTTCTTTGAACTTCTTCACATCTGGGGTTGTATGTGCATGCATGTGTACACATATATGCAAGCTACGTGTACACAGTACTGATGGTTACAAAGATGATGAAACGAGGCGAGGGGGGCTTCGGTCCTTCTTCCAGTCACTAGCAATACTTTCAACGTAAGCTAACAAAGGCTTGTTTTCCTAGAGTCTCCAAAAGAGGTTAAAGGAAATAAACCCTCACCGCTACCTGTTCAGGCAATGAAGAATGCTAAAAGGAAAACAGAGGGAGCGAAAAGAATGAGTTCAAATAGCCCAGTAAATGGGTAAGGCTTTCATACTAAAGAAGCTTATTTTTTTCCCCTTACTACTTTAAGCAAAGTAACTTACTGATTATTGTCTCCTGCAGCGTTCAGAAAGGAAGAGAAAGCAGAAGTCGAAGTGGAAGTAGAGATCAAAGTTACTCAAGATCTCCGTCCAGATCCGCATCCCCTAAGCACAGGTACTATTGTAAAAGAAGGACAGGCTGCGAGAAGCTCCCAGACTAAAATTTCAGAGTGAGCTTTGGCAGTTTCTCAACAAGAGAGGCTGTAAAATAATGTAGCACTATGTGCTGCTAGTTAAAGCTCCAGAAACATTATGGCTAAGAGTTGTACTGTCTTGGCTCACGGGTCAGGGCTGTTGCAGTGTCTGACCTTGTCATATCTGCGCCAAATAGATTGAAAGGAGAGTGTAAGCATATTGGGACGTTTTAAAATGTCAGCCTGTTTACTGCTGTCATACGGCCCACCAAGCAGCAGGGTTGTTTTGGGGTTTTTGTATTTAAAGCTTGGTGTTTGTGGCTACTGCCTTTATGTTTTTACTGAACTGTACTGGTGTAGTTAAAGCATCTTCTGCAGAATGAACTCTTAACTCAAGCCTTAGTCTTATTGGCAGTCGCTACTGCGAAACCTTAATGTATGAAATACAAAATAATCCTGTTTTGTACGTAGTTGACAGTAGTAGATTCATGACCCTTGGTCAATGTAAGTTTGACTTCTTAGTCTACAGCCTGTACCCCACTGGGTTTGGGTGTGTACTGATAAAAGTATGGCTTTGTATTAATGTGCATGTGGAAAAGACCAAAGCAAAAATCTGCTGTTTAAAGTTATTCGTTGTTGAATTCAAAACTGCATTTTAGTAATTATCTGAATTTAATGAACATCTTTAAAAATCCGCTTTCTGTACTGCCTTTGACTTTGAAGTTCAGCATTTAACAATGATAGCCATAGAGGGGAAATCAAAGAGACTGAAAGGAACATTAACTCCAAACCTGGGTGTTCTGGTACGGTAGTGCTGCAGCTGAAGCAGGAGAAGTAGTTATGCCTCTTGTCGTACTGTTGGCAGCACTTTGAATCTGGCAGTTAGTCTTGGCTATTCATGCGTGTTTTCTAAGTAGTGAAGGAAAAAATCTAAAACTGGGACGTGACTACTACACTCCAAATGGATATGGATTTCTAAAAATCAATATTTCTACAGTAACCAGATGTGATCAAATCTGGGACACAAGATTAGTTTTCATGGGACACTGAACAGCAGAATACAGAATCAATCTCAAACTGCTTGCATGCCTTGGCTCTAGAAGTGAGACGTATTTGTCTATATGGTACTTAAACTGTGTATGTATGTATTGTGAATATGCTTGGGCGCTAATAGTAATGTAGAGTCATTCCATTTAATGGTAAGAAAATAATACTTTTTATGTCCTGTTCTTTTTCTCTTTCTGTAGGAAAAGTGAAAGTTACTCTACATCAAGCGGTTCCAAATCCCACAGCCGTTCTAGGAGCCGCAGTGACTCTCCACCAAGACAATTCAACCACAGTTCTAGCTACAAAGGTTCCAAGGTGAGAAGTTACAAGAAATCAAAAGACTACAAATACTCAACACACAAACCACGGAAATCGCGCAGCAGGAGTTCGTCACGTTCCAGGAGCCGATCCCGGGAGCGATCTGACCATTCGGGGAAGTACAAGAAGAAGAGTCACTACTACAGAAATCACAGGCATGAGCGTTCGCGCTCCTATGAGCGAGCAGGTCATCGCTATGACCGAGACCATCCTGGCCACAGTAGGCATAGGCGATGAATAAAGCAAAAAGTTCTTCCCTTTGGAATTCAAGCAGTGGAGCTCTTTCCCATTTGGTCTTTGCAGTATAGGGTTAACCTGGCTTGTAAACCACATCTAGCTTGAGTAATGTCCATTCTGCTGGCAATTCTGTACTTACTATCCTGAATCCAAAGGAAAGAGATTAACAAGACAGGATGATGTGAAAGACTTAATCTGATAAATGTCTCGGTGACTGTTGTGCTGGAGCGTCACCTAATAACACTGCAGAACTTGTCTCTGGATGCTCCTATGGCTGCTCTCTAGTAATTTGCATACTGTAGTGCAGTGGAGTGTTACTTGGGACTTCCAGTTCTGCAAGCGGGACCTCCATTGCTCAGTAGTTGCAGTTACTGTGCTGAACAGTCCTTCCCTGTGGAACTAGAAAGCTCAAGATAGTTCATAAAAAAACCATTGGAGTGGCTTGGTGCTAACGAAGCTGTCTTTTCATACTGACTCAACTATGTTGTACAGATGTAAGGTGACTTTTTTAGAACTGTTGCCTATATTAGGTTATATATGTGTATATATATTTTGCAGTGTTACAGTACAGTATGGGAATATGGCCTTACTAGCCTTTACACTTTATCCACAATGTAAATAAGCATTTGTTTAATACAGGTGGAAGATATATACAGAAAATTCAAAACTTGAATTCTATCAAAAGACTTGTGTAGAAAATTCTGATAAATGTGAAAGTATTTAGCTCTGTGTATTGAGAGTAGTATATTTTTATCTGTGCAATGCTGTGTGCAGGCCACCAGCTCATAAGACATTTGCTATATATTCATTTTAAGTGGTTTGAAATTCTTTACTCAGGATCTTTGACACTCTGAAGAATTAGTAGTTTGTCAATCTGCATGCTTGTTGAAGAACAGAGCATTTAAAAAAGAAATAGCAAAACCCCCACAGCCCAGTAGTATCAGTTCTAGTGGTATATCTGAGCTGTTACTCTCATGCTCCCTAATTTCATTAAAGTATTTGATTTTCTATTAAATTTACTTGATAGTAGTTTCTTATGAGCTATACCATTGTGCCTACTCATAAGGAAAGAAATTTGGTGCTGAATGAAGAGATTGTCAAATTGTAGTAGGTTTAAGACCAGCTGAAGTTGTTACACCCTGAATTTAAGCATAGTAGATGTCATGCTGTGCTTGTCCCGGAGGAGTAGGCTGGTCTATGCTGTGAGATAGGGTGCTGTTATTTGAGTCTTTCAAGCTCTGTGAGTACATCTTACTAGAACCACTGCCTGCTGGTTAAACTTCCTCTGTCCACTCGGGGGGAGGCAAGATGCATGAGGTTTTTGGTGGTCAGTCTGGTAGGTGTCTCAGTGTAACAGTGACTCTTCTAACATTTCTTTTGAATCCAAACCAATCTCTTGGCAGTTTTCTTAGCTTTTAGCATGGAGGCAAAGCAGCTGAAAGGATTTGTGGTCAGCCTTTCTTTAGCCAACCTCTAGTGTACCGATTTCCTGAGCTGGAGGTTGTGTAGGATTACTCCGTCTAATTACCAGTGGACGTATTTGTGAACCCGACTAATTTTTGTTTGACCTAAGCGATGCTTTTGACCTGTGCAGCTCCCTCTGACATGCTGTTCCTTAACAGGACAACACAGTTACCTGTTCTGAATGCGTCGTTACTGGATGGTTTCAGGGGTGCCCCTTTTTCTTGTGCAGGGGCAAGACTAGTCATTTCCTGGTCACCTTGCGGTAGCAGTAGTTGGTCTGTAGTTCTTTACCCTGGTTTAGATTACATCTCAGCTGAGAAAAGACAACGAATTGAGATAGGCAGCAGATACGAGGAAAGCTCTGTGGAGCTTCAGCAGAGCACTGTAAGTTAATCTGTTCCTGAATTGGCAAACTGTCTGCCTTAACTTGACCTTAGCACACAAACGGAAACAAATTATTTTGTACTTGGTATGCTGACTAATTGAGTAGAAGTGAAAGCATTAAAGTAGCTCAGACATAATGTGATCCAAAAAGTAACTTTGATCTATTCAAATACAAACAACCTGAAGTAACTGTTCTCTAGATAGTTCCCATTTTAAGTCAGATTCTTACTACCTGGATACTACTTGGAGCAGGGCAGCCCCAAATCTCTGTTCACTAATTCCAGTTCTAAAAGGTAGTCTGTGTTTTTTTTCCTTTTTAATTACTTCATTCTGCTCCGGATGCTTTGGAGTTGCCTCTTGTCCGGTTCCTGAGGTAAGCGACATACGGGGAGGCAGGTTTCGCAGCTGCAGCCTCCTCTATAAAGACGCTGAGAGGAATTACCTTAGTTAAGTCTCAGTTCTGCTAGCTACAACCATGACCTTCCTTCGGTGCGAGTAGCGTGGACAAGGATAAAGGTAAGACCCAGGCTGTGTACACTTTCCTGCATGGACGTAATGTCACTTGGCATAAAAATCGGCATCTGTGTTCTATAAACTACTGTGCTTATGTACGGTGCTGAATAAATAGTAATTACTTTCTAGTACATCTGTTAAAATCTGGAGAGGAAAAAACAAGGGAGAAAGTGTGTATATTTTTGCAGTAGAGTGGTTTTGCTCCAAAACAAAAGGGATTATATCACGGGATCGAAAGACGTCCTGTTCTAGAAGAGAACAATCTGTCTCTATGAGCAAAAAGCCCAATACAGATAGCGACGCAGTGTCTTGGCAGCGAGGTGGGTTTGGGGGAAGATGCGTAGAGTAGCTAGAGGAAGTGTAAGGTAGAACTGCTGAAATACGGGGGCTGATCGTGGGATGGGAGTAGGTGCCCGTCTAATAGAGGTGTGCCTGTTCTTGCTGTCTGGTGTATGGCACGCAGCCATAAGGGCAGGCAAATGTATTATTCTGCTTTGCTCGGGAAGTCCAAGATTAAAGAGTTCTCACATGTATTTGGTAACTCTAGGGAAATTTACAAGCAAGTAGTTTTTCAGCATTTACTGTGCTGAGTGCTAAGAACTGTAGTATCTGTCATGTTTCACTCTGAAAATAACTGGCTCGGCATTCTGAAGCACTCATTCCAGAGTTTCAGTTTAAGCTCAACTTGCGAACCCTTTGAATTAAATCCGAATTTCCTTGAAGTTAGGGATCTTGGGCATTCTGTTAGTTCAGTCACCTCTCCAGTCCCCTCACAAGTCTGCGGGATGGAACGTGCATTTCTCTTAACTTGAAATGTAGCTGGCGGATACCCCCGGAATTTCCTGAACAGTAATGGCTCTGGTCCCCTTCACCCATGCAATAATGAACAAACTGCCCAGGTAACACCTATAGTTGATCTCTGGGAGATTCCAGAACTGTGGTTCAGGAGAATTTTGCCCCTTGACCCATGGAAAAGAGAAATGGGTGAGGTGCCAGTTCTTGGGGCGTGAAAATGTTTCAGAGTGGATGAACATCTGTGATGGTTTTAATGCGAGCCAGCCGCAGGAGCTGTTTGAGGAGTTAGTGCTGCTGACAACAAGCAAGCCAGAAGTCCCATTAATAGAGCTGACAGATTATTTTCTTCTCCTTTTCTTGGCGCTGGTTTGCACTTGTTCACTTCATCTTTTGTAAGCACAGTTCCTGTGGTAGGTGCCAAGTGGATGTGATTGGGCATGACACTGGAGAAAAGAAAACGGCCCAGTCTGGAGAAAATGTGAAAGATGTACTGTGTCAAGTAATTTCGTTGTTCCTCAGGTATGCTTAGCGCCCTCTTACAACCCTGCTTTTTGTCTCTCAACACCCGATTGTCAGTTGCTTTTCCCAGTGTTCCCTACAGAGCTGAAAGGAACAGGGCTGCTTTTTGTCTTATTAGAAAAACATCCTTCACCTTGGGGTCATCTGATGGGGTAGCAGTCGGAAACCACAGGTTTTGGGCAAAACTGTGGCAGTTCATGTGAAATGATATGAAGAGACAGTCTTGGCCCTAACCACTGCTTGGGAAATGCCCCTTCCCTCAGCGAGGCAGTCACTCCTGCACATGAGCCCTTGGGGAACTTGCCAGTTCTTGGGTGAAGAGCTTGATTTCTGAACCTGTTCTTTAATTTCTACTCGTTTTCCTAGTAAGCAGAGCAGAGTATAGAATAAATGATGCGTAATCCTGGTCAGGCATGATTTCGTTTTACCGAAGGATCAGCATTAGTCTTTGGTCTAGTGCATGTTTCAGGGGGCTGGAGACGTGGGGCAAGCCTGTGTTATGCCTATCCTTGAATCCAGACATAGTCTAAGTCCTTGTAGTCAGCAAATGACAGCCTCTGACCTGACTAGTTCCTCCAGCTGAAAGCTGTGCGTAGATGTTTTCACTGTATTTATAGAAAGGAGACCGGTATTTTTCTTTAGCTCCCCCAGCTGCCAGTGCTTGTGGCTATAGCACAGATCGTACAATAGTTAGAACTTGTTTACAACCTGTAGCCCTACTGGGTAAGAAATTGTGATTCTTAAGTTTTCGTTACAAGAAAACGGGGGAAAAAAATCTAGTTCTCATGGTTACAACAATTACAAAACACAGAGATCTGTGTATCAGGCTGAGCAAACAAGACAAGCATCTTAGGTAAACCTAAAATAAAAACCCCACTGCATTTGTATGTACGTGCGTGCATATGGAAGCCTCTGCTCTTAAGGTGAGCTACGGCTTCTGTTTTCTGCTGCAACGTGGCTCTCGCCCATCAGAACATCTCTCAGGTTTCTCCTCTGCTCTCTCTGTACCTGGTGTTCACGTGTAATTCCTTCTGCTCGAAGAGAGGTTATCTTGCTGGCTGAAAGCTTTGCAGGGACAGTCCTCCTTATGGAAACCTCTGACCTGAAGACACTACAGTCTTGGCCAGGCTTCTGGTTCTCTTTCCTCAGGTAAAGCTGCCTACCTGCTCTGGCAACACAGCTTGGCCCTCCTTCGTGGGAAATAACCCTGTAGGCTTCCTGGCTCGTGTTTCCTCAATGCTGGACTCCACAGCTATAAATCCGACGTGCAGGTGGAAGGTCACACCTTCAGATCTGTATTTGCTCTGTATCAGCAGACGGTCAGCTGACAAAGCTTTCCTTTTTCAGGTGAGAGCCTAAATAATTATTTTCTCAAATGCGGAACAAATTCTGGCACAGTGTTTGCGGGGCAGGTGGTGACCAAGAGGGAAAGATCCCGTCCTGTTGGGTGAGCCAAAGCTAGGAGGCCAGCAGCTGACAATCAAAGAATTGAATGAACAAAGCTTGGAATTCTTGAGATCTGATGAGAAAAACAGATTTCAGTTACCTGTTAGACATCTGGAAAGGAGCCTTTAATTGAGATTTTTCTATAGGCTTCAGTGCAGATGTTGCATCCATGCAAAGCTGGGTGCTGAGCTCTTTGCACCTCTGGAAAATCAGTGTGGTGGGAAAGGGGAGAGAGGGTCAGCCTCTGTCAGAAACTGTCCACCTTCGTGGCTGAGCTCACTGCGTCTGCCTCTGGAGTCTGGCCAGAAGTTTTGGATTCCATGGCCGCCTCGGAAGCCTGCTTAAGAGCCAGTATGCCGAGGTCTGAAGGACTAAAACTGATGATGGCTTTGGTTTATGGCAGTCTCTTGTGCACCTCTGTGAAGTGTGGCTACTCTTCTCGTGTTTGAGTTCCTAGAGTCTGCCAGAACTGAATTCTGCTGACCTGAAGGCTGTGGATTGGTGACTCAAAATCATTTGGAGTGTCTGTTTTAAGCCTTATTTTGCTTGTTTTGCCCACAGACTATCACTCTAACAGTGATTTATAGTTCCACAAAGACTAGAAATATCCTGATACTCTGATATGTTCTTGGGAAGAAAAAGTGCCAAAGACCTGTAAAAAAAAAAAAAAAAAAAAAGCCTTGTAGCATGTCCTGCACAAAGACAGACCTGCGCCAAAGAGGAGCTGAGCGAATGGAGTTCCCTCAAATACAGAAACTGTAAGTAGCCATTGTTTAGGAGTATTGCTTTGTACAAAATAAAAGGAGTATTTCCTCCGTTGTCCTGCCAGGTAACTCCTCTCCGAGGGTTGCCAGGCAACCCTTGTTTTTATTGCCCTTAAATGTGGGTGAGAAATCAAGCAAAGCCGTTCTGCCTCTGGTGTATCCAGCTCAGGCTGAGCTGAACAGCATAAAAATTTGCCTTATTAGACTGTGGTTAACAGTATGCTGAAACCTGCGCTTCACTCCAAGAGTTAGGCAGAAGCAGGGCTGGAGGAACTAGCTTGTAGGACGTAGAACTTGGTTACAAGCCATGGCGAAGAGAGCAGTAAGGGCTGAAAAGGAGATGATGAGAGCTGAGAGGGCATGACTGCGGCTGGCCAGATGGACTTTGGATGCAGTTCAGCTCCAGCTCGTGGAAGAGAATCCCCTCATACCCCGGACCTGGGTGCTGTTTGCCATCTCCAGCACAGCAAGGAGCTCTGGGCAGTGTTTCTCTCGCACCTTGCTGTGTCTTGTCACTTGGATGTCTACCTCCTCTTATTCAGAAAAAATGCCTTGCTCATGGGATGGGACCTCGCTTGCCCGGGGGAACCTGTCACCGACTCTGTGACCTTGGGCTGTGTGACAGGGCCCTGCCCCGGTTTCCGCACCTATAGAAGCAGAGTAAGTGCTCTTTTTTTTTTTTTTAGGAGAACTTCGGAGCTTTGAAAAGCACTGTGTAGAATTCTGTACAAGCCAATTCTGTGTCTTGTGCATCTAGACAATAGCAGGGATTATCAGTATATGTTTTACTTACTGATAAAACATCTTCCTCTAGTCAGACTGTTTCTTCCCCTTTGAGAACTGCTCTGAATTCCAGACAAGAGACAAGCACCCTCGGCACGAAGTCCTAGCTGTGTTCTGCCACTGATAAAACTCCCCTTGACTTCAGTGGGCTTCGAGCCTTTTCGTTCTACTGCTCAGCGCAAAAGCTGCTGGCAGGAGAATTCTCCAAACAGCTCCACAAAGAGGGGCTTCCACGGACAGGACCCAGGCTAGAGGAGGATCGCCGCGAGGAGTGCCTGAGAAACTGAATGCAAATAACACTGAACTAGAGCTGAAAAGCAGTGGTTAATAGATACAATCTGCAGTCGGCAACAATTATGTTTGATTCCAAGCACGGCACCAAGCACAGCGCCTAATGGGTGTCTCCGATGTCTCAGGTCAGCAAAGTTGCGCTGCGATTACGTCAATCCTGATTATAGTCCTGTTACGCTGCGGAGGGGGTGTCGCAGGCTTTGCAGTGCTCGTGTGCCAAATGGAGCGTACGCACCGGCCCAGGGGCTGCCAGTCCCAGCACTGCCACCGTGGGCTTCACTCACACGTGCAAAATGCCAGCTCTGCCTGGCAGCGTTAGCACTTGGATGTGCTGGCAGCAAGGACGGAATAAATTAGAAGCACAAAGAGGTCAACAAAGCAGTCTTATGCCTGACAAGGATTTTTTTTTAAATTCTCCAAAACTAACAAAATGCTGTTGGTAATGCACAAAGAGAATTGTTCTGAAACTAACATAGCGCACGTGGGAAGGGAGGTGATTGATTAAGCCACTTGGAAAAGAAGAGAGGGTTAGTGCTTGTGACACGGAGACGGACTTCTGGAACGGAGCTTTACTTGGAAGAAGGGAGACAACCACAGGTGTCGGTATACAGGGCCACCTAACTGTTGCCACCTCTGATCTTTGCACAGATGAGCTTTTCCCATTGGCTTTAGGGAGAAGTGGAATCTAATTCTGTGGCTCCACTTTAAGTGAAGGCTGATGGCTCCACACATTCATTTTTACACACGGCAGAGCAATGCTCAGAGGTTTATTGGGTTGGTTTGGTGCTCTGGAACCTCTTCCTATGAGCCATTGGGTTTTGTGCGTGTGTGTGAGCACTGGCAGCTTATGCATGGCTGAGTACATATTTGTTCCAAAGCTCCGTGCATGAAACCGGCCTCTTATCTGCAAGGCTGAGCTAAGCTTCAGTGAGCAGCTCCTGCTGGCAGGGTAATCAGCCCCCCAGGCAATGCTGTTTACAAAACCCCTGCATCCTGAGAGGATGGAGAGGTGGGAGGCCCTTCCCAAGGGTGCTGCTGTGGGCTGTCGCTCACAGCTGCTCCATTGATGGCACATGAATTCCTTTCAGCCTTTAGAGCACTTTTCCTTATGAAAACAATGCCATGGACCCAGAAGAGGACACACTATGGAAATACAGAGAGGGATAGTCATACCGCCTGAGAGCTTAGATACCGAAGCTGGGGAATTCCCTCTCACTCCTGTACAGCTGATGGGTAAAGACGGGTATTCCAATTTCAGTTAGAATTCTCCAAACCCTGCCGTGGACGAGTTTGTCTTTCAGAACCACACAGGAATAGCAGCTGCCTAAGCAATGGACCAAAGCTAGGCAGCGTGAACATACTCTTGCTCACTTGCCCAAGCTGACCAAAAAAGTTGTTGTATGCCCAGGAGCTGAAATATAAGTTCTCTAATCCCAGCTGAGCCTCTGAACCTGGCTAGGGCCGAGGGAGAAACAGTGGCCTGTGCTTCGCAAGCGATGCGCGGCACTCATACCCCGTGGTGCCTCTGCTCCTGGTGCTAACAGCTGCTAAGAAGCCAATGTGACTTCAAAATGAATGTCTCAAGGGACAGAGAGAATATTTATATGGGAATAAGTCAGGGAGAGCAGAGTGAGAGGCAATGGTGCTTTCAACATCTCCTTAGCGGTCCTCAGCGACCTGATACAAAGCCCATTCAAAGCAGAAGAAATCCCTGCATTGTTTGCCTTACTTCTCCCTGCGCTGCGCTCCTTGGCATTAAGAGACTGGCAGCAGACTGTTGGCTTCCCTGGGTGAGCCGGATGTATGGCGTCCCTGAGCCCACGCTCCCCGCCTCGGTGTCCATTTCTGTCAGGTGGCCCGAGAAGGGTGTCGCACATTGCAGCCTCTCATGTTCATAGCAGGGACAGGGACAGCATACACACGCTGGGAGTCCTTCCACAGGGAATAGGTTAAAGCCACTGGCTCACGCTCGTTAGCTGAGGGGTGGTATTTGGCTGTGTGTGTGCTCCCTGCTCGTTACAGATGCGATGGGAAGTGCAGCAGCTTACACCAGAGATGTCCGTACCGACCAGTTCTATCTCCTGGACTAGGTGATCTCCAGAGGTCCCTTCCAACCCCTACCATTCCGTGATCCTCTTTGTGCCAAGGAAAGAACATGTGGGTGCCGGTAATACACAGCCAACCTGAAAAGCTGCAGCAAATTGGTTTGAGCCCAGTATGGAGACTGGTCCTGGTTCCCAGCTGACGTACGTGGGTAACCCTGCACGGCAGTGAATGAGGCTGGGACGGTTTTCACACAAAGGCCTGGCTGCTTGCACCCGAGTAGGAAACCATCTGAAAACCAAGGTGGCCGTTTCCCTTTTGGGGCGAGCCATCCATGAGGCAGGGCGCGCTAACTGGGTGTTCTCCCCTGACCTATGGCTCAGCGGCCTCGAGACAAAACGTTTCACGTCTGTTCCCGGCAGTGAAGCGGAGCCAGCTCTGCTTGCTGCTTCTGCTACGTTTTTTCAGCCCTATCAGGGAAAGAGGCCGTTTATGATGGATCTTGCCCTTACAGTTTGTTTGCAAAGTGCTGTGTATGTTTATGATGCCATAAAAAGGCAAGGTAACACACAACACTTTGTCTCCACTAAACCTTGGACTTGGGTTTCCTGCTTTAATTAAGGTTAGGAACCTACAGAAGCATTTGGCTCGGGAAGAACCCGGGACTCCGCGCTTGCTGAAGGAAGCGAGCAGGCTGGGGACCGTTCGGCGTAGAGACTTGGTGCACCAGAAACAAGCGTCACAGTCGTTGCTTTCTACACAAAGACAGCAACAAAAACACTGATCAAGAAGCCGTGTCACTGGTCAGCCTTGCTCGCGGTCAACGCTTTTCACGTCTAAGGGCTTGAGAAATGACTGCAAGTGTCTCGTCATCTTCATCTCACCCTCAGGGTGTGATGTGACTATCGAACCCTCTCTTGAGCTGTCCAGCAGTAACAGACCCTTCCAGATACGCAGGTCCTGTGCATCGCTTGGAGCTGCTGCAGTTGTCTGGAAACAAAGAAGCCAACAAAAGGGAAACGGGCAGACTCATCGGATATTTGGGGCTTCCCCGCAGCGTTTGAACAAATTACCAAATCTCTTTGTGCTTTGTTTTCACAAGCACAAGGGGAGAGGCTGTTCTTGACCTGTATCGGGTTGGAGTTGACGTTTTAAAAGCTTGCTGATGTTTTAATAAAGAGCGAGCAACCCAGTACTAACCGATGTGATTAAAGCCTTCCTACCTACATGTACTAATTTGTATGTATGAGCGCGTGCAGATCAGTAACAGACTTTATCTGGGAAAGCATGCACTAGCGCTGTGGGTAATGCGTGTGAGGACTAGGTAAAGCAAGGAAGCCCGTCACAATTTCCAGGATTTTCCCCAATTTCCACAATGAAAGGTAAAGTATTGCTCCTAACAGCTGAAAAAGCAGCTTGATCTGTGCCTCTGGCAGGAACTCAGGGGAGTCCAGAAATGTGGGTTCAGTCCCTGCCTCTGCTTCGTCGCCGTGTTAGAGAACGTACGTCTTCCGTTGTTCTTCGCGCTCCTAGATGCCGGGGGTAGCGATTTCACCATTGTCCGCATACGTCAGCCTTATGAATAGGGGTTTTCCTTCTCCCGGAGCCGTCCCGCAACGCCCAGCAGCTCTGCAGCCACTCGCCGCTGTCGCGCAGAGGCTTTTCCCCGCAGAAGTGTGTGACGCGGGGCGTTTAGGTAACGGTACGGGGAGCGAGTTAGCTTGTGAACTTTGCGGGAGAGGGGAGAACAAATTCACCTTCCCCTGTTCGAAGGCCAAGCGTTTTCCGAGCGCTCGCTTTTCTGCTGCGGGGGGCCCCGGGCTCTCGGGACCGTCCTGGGCCCGGCCCGGCCGCCNGCTGCGTGGGGCTCGCCGGGAGCAGAGCGAGCCGAGCCGAGCCAGCATGGCCCAGCCGCGCTGCCGCTCCGTGCTCATCACCGGCTGCAGCCGGGGCATCGGGCTGGGGCTGGTGCGGGGGCTCGCCGCCGCCAGCCCCTCCCCGGACTTCGTCTTTGCGACCTGCCGGTACCCCGAGAAGGCGCAGGTAACCGCGCCGGGAGCGCCGGGGCTGCCCCGCCGGGGATGCTGCCAGCCCGCGGGGGCGCCGCCTCCGCTCTGCGCGGGGCCGGGAGCCGCGGGGCCGCCTGCGCTGGGCTCGGCTGCCGGAGCCCTCCGCCCCCGGGCGCCTCTGGAGAGGAGCCTGGCCGGACGCGCAGCCCCGAGCACCCGTCCTGGCCGCTGCCGAGCCCGCGGCGCCGGGGCGGGGATGGAGAAGGCGCTCCTGGAAGCGCAGCGCAGGTCGGGCATCGGAGCGGCCGAGCGCCGGTGCCCCGCAGTCCGGTGGCCGCGGTGGGATGGGAGCTGCGGGCTGAGCTCCCGGCCGGGGTGGAGCTGGTGCCCTGACAGCCTCCGAGGCCGGAGGTGACCCGAGCAGGGGACATCGCTGTTCGGGCGCTGCCGAGAGGCGGGGAGGCGAGCTGGGAACAGCGCGGCCCCGGCGCCGTCGGGGCAGGCAGCACGGACCCGCTGCGGCTCCTCGGGCGCCCCTGCCAGCCGCTTCCTCCAGTCCCCGGGCTTCGCGCTGCGTTTGCAGCTGGAGATAAGCACGTCCTGGCCTTCTCCAGGTTTGCACGGAGCTGGAGCCCTGCAGGGGTATAGCCCAGCCGCAGAACCCTTCCCAGGGAAACCCGTTCCAGCTTTCCCTGTCTTCACAGTGTGTCTGTGTCCCCAGCAGGAGCTGTGCCCTCTCTGTCTCTTCGCTTTCTCCGCAGGACTTGAAACAAGTGAGAAGGCCCAAATGAATGACAGATTAAACGCTCCTCTTACTGCCCTTCTTGGCTGGGTAGGGACCAATGCCTTCTGCTGAAAATACAGCAGTTCTGTTAGATGTTGCTGGTGATTTCACTTGCAGCCCTTTCGCCTTTCAGCCAGCGTTCCTGCTGCTACAGCGTACTAGTAACGTGTTTGGACTCCTTCCCCATCCCTAGACTCTTATAAATGACTGTCAGAGAAATTAAAGGCACTCCCCGAACCTTTTGGGGGGCAAACTAACAGTGAGGGTTATCAGTCTGCTTGCTTTGTGGCCGCTGATGTCCTCTGTTGCATCTCTGGTCTGATCCTGACCGCCTCAGTAAGGCAGAGGGCTGCTACAGCAGCGCAGGTATCGCCCTCTTCCTTTCCTAGGAATACTCTAGTGCCCCAGAGCTGCAAGAATCTGAGCTCCCAACTCCACACCTGTCTCAGACCCCTGTGTACTGTCACAGGCATTCGGCAGGAGAACTGATACCAAAAGCCCTGCTTCTGCACCTCCCGTCTTTCAAGCCCGGCACAAGGCTNAGCTTGTGAACTTTGCGGGAGAGGGGAGAACAAATTCACCTTCCCCTGTTCGAAGGCCAAGCGTTTTCCGAGCGCTCGCTTTTCTGCTGCGGGGGGCCCCGGGCTCTCGGGACCGTCCTGGGCCCGGCCCGGCCGCCTCCCCCGAGGGCGCT
>VZSC01007697.1:410923-422609 GCA_013398225.1 Steatornis caripensis
GCGGGGGCTCGCCGCCGCCAGCCCCTCCCCGGACTTCGTCTTTGCGACCTGCCGGTACCCCGAGAAGGCGCAGGTAACCGCGCCGGGAGCGCCGGGGCTGCCCCGCCGGGGATGCTGCCAGCCCGCGGGGGCGCCGCCTCCGCTCTGCGCGGGGCCGGGAGCCGCGGGGCCGCCTGCGCTGGGCTCGGCTGCCGGAGCCCTCCGCCCCCGGGCGCCTCTGGAGAGGAGCCTGGCCGGACGCGCAGCCCCGAGCACCCGTCCTGGCCGCTGCCGAGCCCGCGGCGCCGGGGCGGGGATGGAGAAGGCGCTCCTGGAAGCGCAGCGCAGGTCGGGCATCGGAGCGGCCGAGCGCCGGTGCCCCGCAGTCCGGTGGCCGCGGTGGGATGGGAGCTGCGGGCTGAGCTCCCGGCCGGGGTGGAGCTGGTGCCCTGACAGCCTCCGAGGCCGGAGGTGACCCGAGCAGGGGACATCGCTGTTCGGGCGCTGCCGAGAGGCGGGGAGGCGAGCTGGGAACAGCGCGGCCCCGGCGCCGTCGGGGCAGGCAGCACGGACCCGCTGCGGCTCCTCGGGCGCCCCTGCCAGCCGCTTCCTCCAGTCCCCGGGCTTCGCGCTGCGTTTGCAGCTGGAGATAAGCACGTCCTGGCCTTCTCCAGGTTTGCACGGAGCTGGAGCCCTGCAGGGGTATAGCCCAGCCGCAGAACCCTTCCCAGGGAAACCCGTTCCAGCTTTCCCTGTCTTCACAGTGTGTCTGTGTCCCCAGCAGGAGCTGTGCCCTCTCTGTCTCTTCGCTTTCTCCGCAGGACTTGAAACAAGTGAGAAGGCCCAAATGAATGACAGATTAAACGCTCCTCTTACTGCCCTTCTTGGCTGGGTAGGGACCAATGCCTTCTGCTGAAAATACAGCAGTTCTGTTAGATGTTGCTGGTGATTTCACTTGCAGCCCTTTCGCCTTTCAGCCAGCGTTCCTGCTGCTACAGCGTACTAGTAACGTGTTTGGACTCCTTCCCCATCCCTAGACTCTTATAAATGACTGTCAGAGAAATTAAAGGCACTCCCCGAACCTTTTGGGGGGCAAACTAACAGTGAGGGTTATCAGTCTGCTTGCTTTGTGGCCGCTGATGTCCTCTGTTGCATCTCTGGTCTGATCCTGACCGCCTCAGTAAGGCAGAGGGCTGCTACAGCAGCGCAGGTATCGCCCTCTTCCTTTCCTAGGAATACTCTAGTGCCCCAGAGCTGCAAGAATCTGAGCTCCCAACTCCACACCTGTCTCAGACCCCTGTGTACTGTCACAGGCATTCGGCAGGAGAACTGATACCAAAAGCCCTGCTTCTGCACCTCCCGTCTTTCAAGCCCGGCACAAGGCTGACTTAGCGAAAGGCAAATTCCCCAGCACGTGCGGAGGTAAACAGAGCCGACACGTCTGTTCTGTTGTGGCAGATTTTATTATTTCCATTGCGATCTGTGATCACACCATGCTAGCAATAAACAAAACGTAGCAACTTTTTTTTACCGCTTAGCTACGCGAAAACTTTAGCTGGTGGTGCGGAGTCTGCCCTTCAAGTATGACGGCATGGGGTGGGTCAGGTAGCACCCGCGACCCGACCACTCGGCTCTCCAGCAGCGCTGTGCTGCTCTACAGGTACTTAGGAAACTGAAGGAAAAGGTCTTAATTTTGTTTCTCCAGCACAAGAGCACCTTTAGGATATTTCTGAATCGAATGGCTTAGGAAACAGTCCAGCAAGACTGAAATCTGGTGCACAGGCTGCCTCTTAGAGCCACTGGTGAAGCTGAAAGCTTCCCCCCCCTTCTCCCAGCCCCCCTTCTGCACTACATGAGCTCCTGAACAGGTATTCATTACCATTCTGTTCGTTTTTAACTCCTGTTACAAGATCTGGCATTTGTCCCTGATGTGTTTCCTATTAGTGATTGCATAACAGTGTGGTGCGCTGGTGGTACAGGAAACCAGCAGAGACATATGACCTGTTGTTAGATAGAAATCTCCCTACTTAGTTGTTTGTGCTGAAGCTGCCTTAGCCGGCGCTGAGGGAGGTTCTCTTTTTCACCAATTGGCCCTCGTGTTCACAGTAATTTCTCATTATAGTGGTCTGGGATCAATTACATGGAGAAGCTAAATGGTTCCTTCAATACAAAGAGCTCCCTAGGAAACATTATACGGATGTATCTTGACACAACCTGTGAGGTTTTTCGCATTGCCTGTACTTAAAACTCTTGAGCAAAAAAGGCTGGTAAACCTGCACGAGAAGATGAAATAGCCTTCAAACAGTGCAGGGGGCCTGGGAAGAGCCTGGGTCACTTCTTGCTTGCCGCAGTAGAAACCTGGAAAGACTGCTGGCGGTCACGTCCCACGTAGGCAGGAAGCTGGCCACAAGCCGCATTCCAGGAAGCCGGAGTGGTGATTCTGCAGGCCGCATGGGGTGCATCCTTGGATTTTTTTTTTTTGGATGGGGCAAAGTTTGTCCTTGGTGGATCAGGGTGGGTTTTTGTTCTTTGTAAGGACCTCTAGGCCACGCGCTATGCTTTGGCAGTACATCAATGCAAACCTCTGCGGCCAGCTAAAAGCATGTTTCTAACAGATGGGTTTGGAAACTCCACAAGGAAGGGGAATCTTTGCTAAAGGTATTGTAGCAGTCTCGCTGGTATTATCTGTCCCATCTGCAATGCATAAAGTTGGCACAAAACTGTCTGACCTTCCGAGGTGTTTCCACCGTCCTGCTAGTCCTTCTGGCTGGCAGAGGGCAAGCACAGACGTGCTTGAGCCTCTCGCAACGGGAGCCTTAGCACCACGTACAACTGACCATCTCAGAGCTTGGATCCAGTTTGGCAATGTTGCTTGAGCGTGGTACGGTAAGCAAAGGCAAAGGTTCAGTGATTTTCTTTTCTTGTTTTGTTTTTCTTTCCCAGAGAGAAAACTTTTTTTGCTTTCACTGGCTTTCCAGTCAAATCTTGAAAACCCAGCGCTCGGGTTCCTGCACTCCAGAGACCGGCACTGCAGGCTGGTCTTAGTGCGCGTGAAAGGGGCTTTGCCCATCTAAGACCTGTTGGTTGACCGTGCAGGCTGGGCTGTAAAGTTGAGTCACTTGTTCTTTCTCTGAACGCCATAACTATCGGTGCTTGCTTTTTGCCTTGACAGTGATTCAAGTGGTCGAATTTTGTTTCCTCCCATTTCGCTTTGTGGCAAGTGACCATGTGAAAAATCCCGCTTAGTATCAGTGCGCTGCTCCCCGCCTCCTCTCCTGGATTAGAGGATGAATGGGGAGAACAGCAACTTTGGACAGTTCTCTCTAATTGTGCTCTCATCTGGTTTGGTAGAGTAGCATTTTTCCTGTTGCAGAAAGCAGGGAGGTGAAAAAGGATGGGAAGAGCTGAAATGAAAAGCCTTTTAAAAATAATCTTCCCATTTTCTGAGGAAAAGTGAATACATATGCTTGGCTGCTGGCAAATACAGCGCCCGTCTTTGGGAAAATAGCCAGCAGCAATTCCCTGGTAGCCGAGAGTCATCCAGAGAATCTCTCAGCAGTGTGTATGCTGTTACACGGATGACAGCATACCTCGGAGTCCTCCGAACAGCGGACAGACAAGAGCTTCTAAGGACCTGACTCTAGAAAGAGATGCTGGAGAAGAGCCTGACTTTGCTTTCCTCTGCTTACTACAGAAAGCAGCATTTCCCCGGTAACTTGCTAACCCTGGGATAATGCTGAACAGCTGCAAGCTTTTGCATGTGAGCCTGTGCTGGCAGAAGTTGTAATAACTTGAGTTCTTGTGCTGAATAGCTCCTAGGTGGCCTCCACAGAACATTTGCCTAACAAATGCGCGTTAGATCACACGATAACACGCAGCAGGCCTGCAGGCGCATCTAGATAACCGTTGCCCCTCCTTGAGAAGTACCATACTAGACTCCTTCAGCCCCACTTTGATTCTGATCTGCCTTTACTCGGGCCGCTCCAGCACTGAGAGTGGAAGCAGCTACAGATCTCTTGCAAAATAATCCTGACGTCCTGTCTTTGCACTCCAGATGGATAAAACCACAGTGCAGTTATTATTAGGCAGCCTGTATGGGCTCATGGACCCATCTGTAATCTTCCCCCCCTTCCGCTTTTCTTCCTTGCTCTTTCTTACTTTATCCTACACCTCATGACAGTGTAGCCCTGCTCTGACTTGTTGAAGGATGGAAGGGATGGAAGGCTTTCGGGGGATCCAAATGGCCGTGGTGTAAATCTGCGCACAGTGCGCCCTGTACTCAGCTCGGCTCCGCTAGGCTGCGCTCAGAGCTGAACGTGGGAGCTCAGGACAGGAGCATCTCTTGTTCCTCCCGCTCTCCCTGCAAGCCCAAGTGTGTTCGCAGGTGAACAAGGAAGCCTTCAGTTCCTCACTGCTCACGAGTCCTCTGCCAGGCTCTGGAAAGCTTCCAGGGCTTAACGTGCTGTTTCCCTTCCTCTGAAGCAGGAGACAGCGTTACTAACAGTGCTGCGTCCGTTCCCTTGTCGGACACGGGGCTCTCACCGAAGTGCTTCTGCACACTGTCTCTGTCAGTTTTTGTCTCTGTTTTTTTTTTTTTCTTTGCTACATATTTTAGCCATGTGGTCTGCTATTGGGAAGCGCAGCTGAGCGATCTCCAGAGCAGTGCTCTAGCGAGATAGACGTGTTGTATCGGGCAAAAGGGGCGTTCTTGAAGTCTGTCTAATTTGGGGTGATTGCGGTGTTGTGTGTGTTTGTGGGTTGTTTTTTTTTTTTAACTCTGGAAGCGTTTCGCCCTTTCTACAGCGTTAAGGTCTGGCTCATCTTGAGCCAGAGAGGACTGTGGATTTGGGGCAGCCTGCAGCAGCTTGGTGTAAGCTGTTACACAATCAAAGAGTAAGTTGGCTGTACACTGTGACACCGAATAGCCTGTCTCGGAGAGACACGAGCAAATACGATACATCTTTGACTTTGTCCTGAGCGCAAGCAGGATGATGTGAAAGGATATCCAAGTACCCTCTGCCTGACAAAGCTGCCTACAGGCTGTGTTGGTTTGGCTTGATTGCTTCCAACCGGCTTAGCATGGCCAGGCGCTTTCCAAGAGTTGTAACTGAAGTGAATAATGCTTTCTTAAAGAAGGCAAAGTAAACCTCGCTAATGACAAAGACAACATAATATTCCTGGTTCAAATCTAGCAATAAATATCCTGTGTACTGATGAATCTGTATCTGGAGCTTTGAGTGCCAGAGGATCTTGTTTAAATTGGAGGAGGCTGACTCTGTTAATTGTAATTAAAATCAGTGAGGAGGAAACAACAGATGCTAATCGGAGTTTAAATTTTTCTTGGAATCCCAAAGAGTTGATTCTCAGGGGTAAGTATTCAGGTGCAGAGCACTTCTAGAGCTACTATGCTGAGCACAGGATTAGGGGGTCGTGTTGTGGTTTTTTGTTGTTTCTGTTTGCCTTGTTTGTCGCTGAGTTGGCTGTCACAGTACACTAACTAAAAATGACTTAGCCTGGGATACGTTGGCTGTACCTACGGTCTTTAAATGAAACTGTGTGAACTGACATTAAAATACAAGCTGCACTTTGACCAGCAGTACCAATGAGCTCACTTGCTCTTATGTATGCATTGCCACCGTGGGCTGCACCGGCTCTGTTAGACTGCGCTCTGCGATCTTGTTTTCCCGGGGATTTAACCTATTTGCCCAGGGTGCAGTGCCACTGCACTAGCACGTTGGCATAAAAAAAGTGAGCGTGAGCCCACTGAAAAGAACCCAAACTTGCAGACAGCTTTGGTGGTGTAGTTTTGCTTTTTTTGTGGTTTAGGGTTTTTGTTGTTTTGGTGGGGTTGTTTTGTGTGGTTTTTAACGGGGGGAGAACAAGGCAATTGACAGATGACCCCGATGAGTTTCAGGAAAGCTTATCCCTTCAGTGGGCAGTCAATAACTAGTGCATGCATGCATTGCAGTAATAGTTTTCAGAGTTCTCTGGACACAGGAGGCTTTTGATCTCTTTGATCAAAACTACTTGGAGTTGGGGAAGAGGAGAAGCAGCCTACATGGCTGGTGCCTTAAAATGGTTCTATCTGATTGTGCTGCCACGAGCTTGTCTCAGTCTTCCTCTCCACATGTTCGTTTTAGTCACAGTGGGGAAAAGAACAGGCTTTTCTGCAATTCTTAGGTTTCCTAACTGGATTTTTCAGCTTATGTTTAGATCAGGTGGAGTAACATTATTGAAGACCAAGGCTGTCTAAGTTAGCTTTATGCCTGGAAGGTGCTTCTGAGAAACTTAACTGGGAGTCACTTGTTAACCAAGTAATTAACTAAATGGAAAACCCATTGAATTTTAAATGTGATTTCCATGCAGCACTTGTAACTTCATGTTATTTATGTTCTGGAGAATGCTTAATGCTTCAGTGTCTGGAGTTCTTAACTGAGCATATTGCTTACTCACTTTAGAAGCCGCTCAGTTGCTGTCACTACGCAAAACATCTCTGGCCTTTTAGCCAACGTTAGTAGCTTGTTTCTGTCGGAGAGTAAAGCAATCTGACTGTAAATAAATGAACAAACCTCGGGAAGCCAGAGCACTTCTGGAGTTTATTATCAAGTAAGTGATACTGTCAAACTGAAGTCCAGTGGACAGTCCAAGGCCACGTAACTATTGCAGGCCTTGACATGGCAGAACTATTTCATGCCTGACTATCAATAAACAAGATAGTGTGTTCTGGGCCTTTAATCTGTTGAAAACTGTCCCATTGAGCCCTGTCCAAGGGAAGGAACATCTTTCGGTTTTGTGTTTCTGACTTGTTGCCCTTCCTTCCCCCTCACCTTATAGCCTTAACTGCAGTTGTAGATTGTCCTCAGTGGGAGAACAAATTTTCTAAACAAGCCTGGAGAGAATCCTGCAGAATATGAACTGAGATAAAAGATGTGATGTATTATAGCTTGACAGAGGACATGGAGTCCCTAACTGTCTCCAAGTGGCAAAGAAATACTCTTTCAAAATCAGCCCTCCTGACCCCTGTTCCCAAAGGGCTCCTAAAGAAATGGATTTGCTTGAGCTGGAATGCTTGGCCAGGTTTGCTCAGTCTCCTAAACGTGGCTGGGAGTATACAATCCATCTGTTATGCTTGGCCACACTTCCCACTTGGCTACATGGCACAGAAACCCAAATATTCCAGCTGGGCCTATAAATCCAACTTGGACATGCTTTGTCCAGCAGCAACACCAGTATAGAACTCATTTTCTCCAAGAACACTACTCATTCCTCTACTGAGAGGTAGTAGACAGATCACTGAATTACAGCTATCTAGCAGAGAGAGAATTGCTCTCGTGGACAGTTGCTGTGTTCATAACCAGTATCATGTGTGCTTTCCCTCTAGTTACAAGAACTGAAGCTAATGGGAGTGCTGGGGAACAGAACTCCCATGGGAAAATTGCTACGAAACTTTTCCTGCAAACAGTAATTCCAAATGGCTTTTGTTAAGCCTTCCTGTTGCTCTGAACTGATGTCGAGCACTAGCAGAGCTTCAGGAGAATTACGCTTTTCTTGCAGAAGTGGGGAATGACTGGCTTGGAATGCAGTCTGAGCACCCGGTCTGCTGTGGAATTGGCAATGGTAGCCGCTTGATCGAAGACCTTTTGTTACACTGCAAACACACCTTGAGTTGTACACGCTGAGGACTAACTCTGTAATCTGGCGTGCTGGTATCTTGACTAAGCAGGCGAAGAGTCCAGTTTTCTGGAGCAGTTGATCTTGCTCTCAGGAAAGCTGCTCAGCAGGTTGGAAAACAAAGTGGTATCACTGCCTTTAGTCCAATTATGAAAATAAATGGCAGTAACAATTCTGGAGGTGTGGACCTCAAACTGGTTTATGTAATACCTGCATATATATATAAATATGTATAAATAACACAAATAATTTCTTCTTCCTAGGAACTCCAGCAGCTTAGCAAGCAATACAGCAATATCAAGCTCCTCCAACTGGGTGAGTAAAGGACTTGTACGGAAGTGTGTTCAACTGAGTCAGGTGAGTGCATCTTAAGAAACTGATCTCCTGGGTGATCAGTAGCTGTACGTGACCCCCAGCAGCTGAAAATGATCACCCTCAACTTAAGATAACACTGGGGAAACATAGTCTATGTAAAGTCTTCTGTGCATTGTCATCTCTGTGTGCTGCCTAAACGTCCCCGTTCACACTAATGCCTTAGCTTTGGTTTAGCATGCATTGTGTAGTGGCAGACCGGCATTTGAACCACGCTGTTCACTGTGGCTGTTCTTGGCCCCTCTGTGCAGATGTGGTATGTGAAAACAGTATCAAGAAAGTAGTCAAGGAAGTGGAAGAAATCGTGGGAGAGAAAGGTCTGAACTGCCTAATTAACAATGCTGGCATCAACGTACTTGCTTCCTTGGAAGAAGTCACAGCAGAGACAATGCTCACCATTTATGAAACCAACACAGTTGCCCAGCTGATGGTCACCAAGGTAAGAATTGGGAGGGATGTGCTTGATCTATGGTTCTATAAGAGGCTTTTCCTGTAGAGAGCTGGACATGGAACCCAAGCATTTGTCACCTTGGAACTGCACAGATACGGGTCTGATATCAAACTGCATGCCTAGAGAGCAGCAAGAGACCCTTTCTATCAACGATCTTTGTCTTTATTTAAATCCGCCTGGTATGAGGTCACTTCAGCAGACAGGCTGGCCTAGGAGATGAGCAGAAGAGACTGAAGGTCCTTGCTACTTACAGCTGGCTGTTATAGAAAGTTTTCCTGTAGTCAGCTTGGCTGGGGAGCCATCACCATTCTGCGCTGGTGGCACAGAGTCGTACTGGAATTATTCATAGAGCAGAACATGAAAGTCCGGCTTGCCTTAAATAGCAAGCTGACCAAATTAAAACAAACTCTTGTTTTCACAGGCGTTTCTACCCCTTCTGAGGAAGGCAGCCCAGCTGAGCACAGGAATGGGCTGCCACAGAGCTGCTATTATCAATATGTCTTCTCTTGCTGCCTCCATGCAACTCGTCCAGGCAAATGAGATGTTCCTCAAGGTCTACCCCTACAGGATAGCGAAGGTTTGTAGGCTTCCCTGGGCTGCGCTCACTGGGTAAGGGCAGGCTGTGAGTGAAAGACCTCTCTGCGCTTAAGACGATGTGAGGTGTGCAGCACCTACGTGGAGAGGCTGACACAGGAACTGTTCTTGTTCTTCATGTGGGTGGAAATGGGACCTGTGAAAACCGTGCATCTGGAGCAAGCGTGCCAGCTTCTTAAGAACAGGCTCACGAGTGCCTCATTGCTACTCTGGTAGAGATCCATTTCAGAGGGACTTGGCATTCAGGGAAGAACTGATGCCATCAAGTGTGTGTCCTATTAGCTGTGTTCCTCTCCAGCCCAAGCAAGATAGCAGGCATGAAACTCAACAAAAGGTGTGCTGACCTGTATGTGGTAATGCTAGTTAGTGAGAGGTGGAGTTTTGACTTTTGTCACATCCAGAGACTGAGTTTGTACGAACAGTCAAGATCAGACATACAGTTTCTCCTACACCACCTACTCATAAGCTGTTAATATACTTGTTTTCCCTGTTCAGAAGTAAAAAAACTGAATGTTTGTGTAGTGATTATCGCAGAAAAACAGAGTCCTTATGTCAATATTATTTTCCCTACAGTTCCTTAGGAGTTTCAAATGCTACTTTGTCTTCCATTATAACTTACATTCATCTTTGGGCAGTAAGCTTATGGCAATACAGCTTTCACAATGCTTCTCTTAACAGGAGAACGAAGCCCCCACTATACTGTTACTGCCCCTTCATTTGTCAGGAGACAGCATGGTGGAAGGGAGGTGCCAAATGGCTTGGCTTAAGGTCTTGCTCAAGGTTTGTCAAACTAGCACGCTAATAGATGGTTTCCTCTCTTGTAGACTGCCCTGAACATGATCACCAGGTGTCTTGCTGCTGACTTGAAATCGGATGGAATTCTCTGTATTTCTTTGCATCCAGGCTGGCTTCAGACAGACATGGGTGGAAACATGGTAAGTGACATCTCTGAAAATGTGTAAGTATGACTCCCTTGTTGTCCTAACCCTTGAGCAAGAACCCACTGTACTGTATACACTTCCACGTGCTGCAGAGTCACACTATGAAACATCAAAATACATCCCACTATATTCTAGTAACTCTTTAAATGCATGTGATTCTCATCTGCAGGATATTCCCAGCGATAATCTAAGCTTGGTTTTGCTCTAGGCTCCCATGCAGGTGCAAGAGGCTATCCCAGGTATTCTCTCCGTTCTGGACCGTCTTGGTGAAAAAGAAAACGGTTCCTTCCTGGACTGGCAAGGGGAAACCCTACCGTGGTAGAAGTGCACAGTATTCTACAGCATGTCAGTCACTATGTAACTTGTGCCACTAATGTCTGTGTCTCTAGGGTTTTCTTATACACTAGTTGAAATAGCCAGTCTGAAATCCGGCCTCTCTCTAGGTGTATTTGGAAAGTGAGGTGGCTGACTCTTTCACTTGGTATTGCTACTGCTCTGTTCTAATGCTTCCTGCAAATACTACTGTGTTCTTAGTGGTGGGTATCTCCTGGAACCATCTACAACAGATTAAAACTGCGAGTTAAATCCAGGGACTGGTTCCTCTTCACTTCTAAAACCAAAGTGGGCCTCTCGCTCTTTGCAGAAGTAAATGACCTGACCTCAGAGTAAGGCCAGTGTAGGCTGTCAGATTGCAGTATGTGCAGTCTGCTGGAGACAACGTCTCTGGAAAAGGTCTTTTTGCTTTCCTTCAGTCCTAACTAAGCCAAGGCTGAAACTGCCCAGCTCTAAACTACGTCAATTTGGTACTTCTGCAAATTCCTCAGCACGCTCTGAGTGTCCCCAGGTTGACAGCACGTACCAGGCACTTGCTTTGTTCCCAGTGGGTGACTAACATCCTGATACGGGGGTGGGAATGTTGTTTTGTACATAAACTTCTAAAGTGTTTTCAATAAAGTCTTGTTGAAACAAATAGTCTGTTTACTGAACTACTTCAGTTAATTTCTCTGTATGTAGGTTTCTCTTTGTAGGTTTCTGTTTCCTGGCTAGAGAACTGTACTTTTACCTTGCAGGAAGAAACTCTTAACCATTGCTGTCTCCTTTTGGCTAGATGGGTTTAACTTGGTAGGGTGTACCTGAAACTGAGGCAGAACCTTGTTCTGGGCTGGAATACTAAAAGCAGCTGGTGAAAAGATCTCTGTGTTCTGGCTGAGGTAGGGATAAAAGTAGAAAGCTCGTTGAGGTCTGGGATTGGCTTCAACATCACTCCCTCATGCCAGCTGATGAGGCACTTTCATGCTGCGCCAAGACGGTGGGTTCCTGCAGCGAGGCAGAAAAGACAAACAGCCAGGTAAGAGGGAGAGACAGGTGGGGCTCTTCCTGGACAGCAGCCACGGCGAGACCAGGTGTGTAAGGGAGAGGTGTCCAGCTGCCTGCTGTGATCCCCATGTTAACAGCGATATAAAGCCTCACTTAACAACTGCTTCTTACCCACACTTTGCCCTCAGGCCTGTTTTTAGTGATGTGCTGCTGTGACTGAGCAGCTCATAGAAAAGCACTGCATTTCATTCTGCTGACAGCCATCGACTTCCCGTCTCTGAGTTGTGACTGTAGTATTGGTGCAAACCAGACAGGCAAGGGGCAAGCTCAGTTTGAACTAGTTATCACAGAATGGTGGGGG